>CM067366.1:16701174-16758061 GCA_034401795.1 Chaetoderma sp. LZ-2023a | reverse complement strand
CGCATGACACGTGTGTTTTTTACTTACTCCTCATGCGCACCGGGGGGCGGGGGGGGGGGGGGATTGGGGTGGGGTGTGTGTGATTGTGTAAAGATATAGATAGATAAACCCATATATCTTATCTACTATTTCATTAGTCGAATGAGTGTCGCATGTGTATGAATCATCCTCAATCAATGCTACTGATAACAACGTACCGCAAAGCCTGTAAATAACAGACACGGTATGTCCCATCAACAAGGGATTACTTATACATGTGGGCGCGTAATTCAACCTTTGATATTGTAAATAGTTGTTTTAGGTCAAATGATAGCGACCTTACGACCACCCGTCTTAAAGAACCACCGTCTTTTGTACTCAAGATAAGCGACCGTATTACACAGATTTGATAAGTGCTAGATTGGATATGTACCGATTTGCTCTTAGGTCATTATGCGGGACTCTGCCAGAAATATAAAGTAGCGTATCTTTGATAGTGTTTTTTTTATTTAACCCGTAACACTCAAGCTGGGCCAAATACGAATTCCAAAGTATTTTTTTAATTATATGTCTTTTTGCAGGCTAATAAGAAGACTATTTGTGAGAATTTACCAGTGGAATGGCTGGCGAATTTATCGAGCCAGTAATGCAAGTGGTGCATTTTCAGAGATATTATTAATTTGTTCTGTAGGCAAAATAGTACTATGAACAGGTTTGAGTGTTAAAGGGTTAACGTGTGCGTGAAACGACTGGTATAAATAGATCACACATGTGTCAAAAATACACACCGATTCGCTCGACACGTTTTCTGCTAATAACAAATACAACTTTTGTTTAATATCTGACAGCCTGCCACCAACGCCCTGACCGATTCCCAATTCAAAACGTATCACCTGTATGGGACGCAATCACGTTAATTTATTTACTCAGATGGTTCGTATAAGATGACATTTATCTCCCTTTCACCATAATTTCAATGAAAATCGTCAAAATGTGCAGGATTTTTCACGACCTCATTGAAAACCAATTTAGAGGAAATCAGTATGTCTAATACAAAATAAACATGTATTCAGCGGGAAACACTGTACTAGAACCAATTACAAATATCGCGTTACTATTGATTCCTATTCAGGGATATGCTATCCCTAACGGGAGTGGCGTATATACAGCTGGCATATCGATTGCCGAAATTGAAGAAGTTGAAATACTAATTCCCGTTTTACCCATTTTCAAATAAGCATTTCTTGCTTAATTCTTATTGTATGCTCGCACAATTTACACACACACACACACGCGCACACGCGCTCGCCCGCCCGCCCACCCACCCACCCACCCAAACACGCACGCACGCACGCACGCACGCACGCACGCACGCACGCACGCACGCACGCACGCACGCACGCACGCACGCACGCACGCACGCACGCACGCACGCACGCACGCACGCACGCACGCACGCACGCACGCACGCACGCACGCACGCACGCACGCACGCACGCACGCACACACACACACACACACACACTTGTGAGTGGGCCCCGCTTTCCTCTTTCTCTCTCTCTCTCCCTCTCTCTCTCCCTCTCCCTCTCTCTCTCTCTCTTTCTCTCTCTCTCTCTCTGACTGTCTTTCTCCGCCTCCTTTCTCCATCTATCCCTCTCCCTCCCCTACAAAAATGATTAGTGCGCCCGGCCGGCCGGTCAGTCCATGTGTCACGTAGTACACGCTAACGTTTGTACAATATGCATCTGACCTAGAGATGGACGCCTTGACTTTTATCACCACACATGATAACATATCACATGGTAAGCGTTTATGACGGAGTTAAGTACATCAGATTTAACGATTCGAACACCAGAGACTAATTATAAAACAACTCGTTTTTAACGGTAGAAATACTAAGTTCATATTCTAAAGCTAAGACTGGAAACTGATTCTCTGTATAGCAGGCACATGTTCCTGTCAATTAGCCATTTAACACTCTACTTCATTCAAGATCATTTCAATTTTCGCATAGATAATGCCCATTTGCAGACCAAGAGAAGATAATTTTTTGAAAATGCATCACTGGAATGACTGGCTCGGTTATCGAACCAGTCATTCCAGCTGTAAATTTTAAAAAATTGTCTTTTTCTTGGTCTGCAAATTGGCATTTCTCAAGACCACTACAGAAGCCGTTTTATATGAAAGTTAAAGGGTTCACTTTAAAATGTTAAATACGATGCATGCGATTTATACGATGGTTGTGAAAGTGAAAGTATATTAAAGCAGGCGGGCGTGGCATGGTTAAAATCCACTTAATTTTTACTTAAAGGGACGGAAAAGGGAAAAAACAAATGATGTTTATTGATAATTTCATACAACATTAAATAAACTACCACGGATAAAAAATGGAAATGAATCCGGATTATTTGAGAAAAAGCATTCACTAAATCTATGAGCAGTTAACTTGGAACCAATTAGTGACGTAGCCAATGCTTCGCACTCCGTCGTGCGTCAACTGCGTGTACACGTACCATCCTTTAACATGGACTAACATGGGTGAATGTTCTTTATTACTGACATTAAGATTGATAATGTCATCAAAAGTGGTCATTGTCTAGATGCTAGTAATGGTGTATAGTTATCAACATTCGACCCCATATATCGCCCTTGTGACGATTAAACAACTGATTGACTGAATTCAGTTCCTAAATAAGAGAACGTGCATCTCAAGCATAAACGGAACCAGGCTAGTTAGTAAGAAATCTTCTGTTTAATTTGTTGGTCAAAATTGGATTGGAAAACATTGCTGCCTTATGCAGCACTATTTTCCATTCCAATTATGCTCAAAATATTCAATAGAACGTTTTATTTTGTTTTTGAAACATGTAAGTTATATCACTGTAGCGATATTACCGAGAGTTGTGCAATTATAACCATAGCCCAACAACGTTCTGTCAAATTACACTCATCCGGTTTAGCAGCTTTTGTTATTTTGCTTATTTGAAACCAGTTATGCGGTAATTTAGAATGAAATGTGTTTAAATATCTGGACCTTGAAACACAGGTAGACATAACTAGGCATACGTACGCGGATGATAGATAATAAGTTAACCATTTTACTTCTGTCGTCAGTTTCACATAGTTTAACAGTTTATGGGTTCGAATACGGAGTCAATTCTTAAAATATGTTACAGAAAGGTGTTGCTTTTTATACCAGCGACTGCTTGCGATGGCCCTTTTTGCAAAGCAGGGTAAACTTGGCAAGGGATAGTAAACTGAGTAATACTAGATGCTAGCAATTCAACGGCGAATTGGGGGTCCATTTATGAGAGCATCTATGAGATGGTGAACGCTAGGTAATACTGGTAGATGTTTTATTTCAAGCGTATGCTCATAGTGTATAGCACATACGTCTGCACACATAATTAATTAAATGTGTATTTTTACTTTGTCTATATATCAAAAACGGTTTGTGTGCATTTCCATCATCAAGATCATCAGAACTCTAATTAGGAAACGGGTTGATTTGTTTTCCGAGGGAGAAAAGGCCAACACAATCGCCACGTGATTATAATTAGGCACGCGATTAACTGCAAGTATGCGCTGTCTACCTTGAAGACGCGTGGTGTTGGGTCGGTACTGGACCAATACCGGGCCGCATTGGCCCGGTATTGGTCCAGTACCGACCCAGTAATCAGGGTTATCAGTGTCACATATAGGGCGTTGACACGGATATACGCTATACGGATAGAGCGTTGATAATGTGACGTTTCTTGGAACATTCTTATGTAATATTAAAGGCGCATATATACACAACAGAATGCTGGCAAATAAAATGGTTAAAATTGTCTACGTTTGGGGGCTTAAATTCTGTGCCTAGATATAATGAAGTGAAATGAATTTTATGATATACTGTGTTCATTGCGTATACATTAATAACATTTTAAAGTTGACAAATTGAATTAGAGACACGAGTCCCTGCTTCACCTTCGCAACTAACAGAGACCTAGAAATTTATATGGAAAACAATTGTCATATGCTAAGAGTTTTTTCGGTTCACTGCATTTAGGCAGACGATTTAAGACTAAAACTCTAGCCATTCTAGTTCCAAGCATTCTGTTGGGGGGTATGAACCTTTAATAATCTGATTGCGCCTATGAATAATAAATGTTATTTTCCTCATGTGGTTTAACAGTATTTCTCGTCGGACAACGGCCAAGAATCTGCCTATGCAGTTTACTACGCAGTATTAAAATACAAAATGAGAAGATGAATTTAATAATACTGCCAAGGCGTTGTGTAGGACAATGGCCTTTGAGAGGTCTATTTCTACTCGGTTTACTCCTGCCAGGAATTATAGGACAACCAGGAGAATTACAAGCGGTCGAGTTTCTGGAAAGAACTCGGTTAACAAAAGAGTTATACGATGCTGTCTCTGACATACCTTCCGCTAACTCGGCGGGCTCCTTGAACCCGATGCTTGAGCTTACTGGTTATTTAAACTTGACAGACTTGATTAATAAGGAACTATATGTCAACGCCGATATATCTACAGAGTGTGCGGACGATGCCTTGCAATATGCATATGCTTTATCCCGTGGTGAATTATGGGCCGTTAGAAGTACGTATGCGTGTTAATTATTAATGTCGTGTGTCAAGTTAATAGTTAATACTATGTCCAAGTATGTCGTACTTAGGCTGTGTTCTCAATAGAGAGTTAATCCTGAATGACGTCATACGCTCTATTGAAAACACACTGAGAAATCTAGGCTGGTAAATATTGTGAACCATCTAACTATGACAGCGCGCAGTAAAACGACTTTCAGAATATCTAGCAGATGACTATTTACGTCACAAATTCTGTTTTCCTATTTTTTTCCCTGGGCGTAAGGATAGGATTAATAATAGTACGTTTATCAAATCATACCCATTTCTACCCACAACTACCCATATAACAGAACAAGCACAGCGCACGATAGTTGTTACTTAGAAAGAGTATTTAGAAACGGGAAAAATGACCTACCGACCAACGTACCGAACATAGGCATAGGCAGTCATAGCATCCAGTCATATTAGTTTCAAAATATTGAACAGCTCCCATGTATAGTTTTCTGGAAATTGATGGTTAGGGAGAGATCGATCAATCCCAATACGGGAGAAGCGTTGGTGGAGCTAAGATAGAGATGGGGGTGGCATAGCTAAAACTTGATCCCTCCATTGCATCGTGTTAATGTCGAACTGAGTTCATTGAGTCCGTAAAGCGAGGTATGATGTCATGCGAGTGCCAAAACAACACACTCCTTATAACATCATATTTATCATTTTGAACACGATAAACTAACTTGACAGGAATCTGCTGCTGCCTAATGCGGCACAAGCTTCTAGTCAAATTAGTTTCAAAATAGACAACAGTTTACCTGTATGGTCCCTTTTACCCCCATATTGCTAACATATGGGTGACATTACTACGAGTGAACGTATACGGTGAGGCGGATAGTTTAGGTTTATTTCTGATTGGTTGAAAAGTAAATCATGACAGTCTTCACGCGTACGGTCAGGAGAAATGTATTTGCTTTTAGGCATACCAGTCTGAATATATTTCTTTAACAGCATGATAAATCGGTAGAAATGTTACGCATGCTTTACAAATGGCGAGTTATGTCACCTGAATAGCTATTATAATTGAGGATATTATTTCCTTTAAGAGGATAAGAGGACGCGGAATTAATGTTCTGTGATTAGAATGACTTGTATCGCACTTTGTGAAACAAAGAATTCAAATAATATGAATTACATTTTGTTTTAGTGTTCGACGCTACCGGTAAAATAGGCAGCGGTGTATTGGATGGAAATGTGTACTGGCTTGGTTCATACGATCAATGTTTCGCCACATTTTCTGGAAGCAACGTTTCAACCCAAGTGGACTTTGAGCCGAACTATTGTCTTGCAAGTGCCAAGATTATGGTAGGCAAATTAACCCTTTTACGACTAAATTTGTTCAGGAAAATCTAAGCATCGTCTTATTGAATGTCCATTTGCAGGCCTAACTTATTGTGTATGGATTTGTTAGCTAAACGCAAGTCCACTGATTATTCTGAGAAAGATTTTAAAACGCAGTTGCTGCCTTCTTCAGAAATGACTGGCAATGAAGCTGCTCGACATATCTTCAGCAAGTCTCGCAACATTGACTGCCCTGTTGATTATTTTGAGGACAATTTGATTGAGAGTTGTTTCATCAATGATTTTCAGCCGAATTGCTATCAAAACTTTGCCTAGTGCTAATTGTATTATTTGGCAACAATTTGACTGAAAGCTGTTGACGCTATATGCAACAACAGCTTTCACTAAACTTGTTATACAAATATTTGGGTTTTTTCACCATATGGAATATACAACTAGTATTGTACTATGCTATGCTTACTACACGCTCAACGTGGACGTCAGCAGAAGAATGACTGCCATTAGGAATTGCGAGAATGGTTTATACCAACAATTGCTCACCGGCGACCTGAAATAATGGCGCCAGCAAACATCTATCTAAAATGGCGGCTACAGGTCAAATTAGTTAAAGTGTCCATAAAGTAACAGATACTCCTAAATTTGGTCAAGATATGTATCTTTTATGAATAGATGAGAAATTTAAGCTCACAGTGAAATTACAGAATTAACCGAAAGGAAATAGCGTTGCGTGCTAAGCGAAATGTTCGATGTAAAGGTCATCGGTGGTAATACACCACTGCGTTGTAAAGCTAGCTAGAATAAGAGCCATTTGAGAACATCATATAGTAATTGATGCATCCACTTTACTTTAAAATGTTGTTGAATAGTTTGAAAGTAAATTGACTGGCCACTGTTGCCGCCATGGCAGCACCAGCACCCAGTCAAATCACTTTCAAAACACTCTTACTTACCTGTATATAGTTGTCTGGTGATTGAGATTCAGAGAGTGTATGGGTAGATTGATCACAGCACTGACAAAGCGTGGCTGGAGCTAGTCAAGAGCTGGGTGGGGAATAGCTAAAACTGGATTCATCCATTACTATCAAATTGATTATGATGCCAGATACGTAGGTGACAACAGATCGGATCCCTCTAGTATTGCACGATGATCTATCATTTCTCATTACAGAAAACCACCTATGTACATGTCGGCGTGTGCTTACCTCGGGTATGCAGTAATTCAGACGCGCTCGCTCTGTTAAAATCAGGTTTGTTAAATTTTAGTTCGGGGAAACATGACATCGCACAGCCTAACACTACATAACATAGGATAACATGCTATATAATGGAGGATTTCAAACGTGTTGCCATTTCGTGTCAAATGTATTGGACGAGTGTAGTAAGGTTTTCATGGCCGAACTTAGTACTCCGGGGGCCCTGCGCAACATTTTTATCCCAAGCAGTCGGTACTTCCTGAACTCAGAGGGGCGTAATATTTGGCCACAGTCTTATAGGAGGTATTGCGGAATTCCCTTAAGACGTCATTGTCAAGCGTGCGCAGACGACTAGCTATTTTGTTAGCAAACAACGTTATGCGGCTGTAGTTAGTGTTACTCAAAGCCATGAGCATTGCAATTTCACGCCAGCTGTAGCGATAAAGTTGGCCGCACCGACAATTCTAACATCACATACTATGTTACTATGTATTTTAGAACTATTTTATGGACTTTGTACACATTAGAAGGACGCATACTACCGAGAATACATGGCAGAAATACCCCCTCCACACACACGCATCAGTGCATGTGAGTCCTGACAGGCTATATCAACAATACAAGCGACTGCTGGATAGATACTGTTTACGACGACATCCATAATGTCTACATATAGGCCCTACTGGCATAAGGATGATGGTTTGTGTGCATAGGCGAATGGATAGGGTGGTGGGTGTGTGTGTGTGTCTGTCTGTGTGCGGTTACCCACCATCCAACCCCACCCCCAAATGCAAGCTAGATACTTTTGGAGATGGAGCAGGGCTGGCAAATATATGAGTTTGACACCACCCATATTTGAGTGTCTAATTTGAATTTGAAAATTGGAAATTTCATGTTTAGCTCGCCACCTCCATCACCACCACCCCACCCACCTCAACCCGCCCCAGCAACCCACCCCGAACCCACCCACCGTTTGCAGGAGATGCAATTTCAGGACATAGATTTCAAAATGTTTCCTGATGAAGAAACCTGTACAACATATTTCTGCTGCCCACACAAATCGTGTATTTTGTGATGCCAGTGACAGAAGCCATGGTGGGGCATTAGGATCATATATCTTTTAGAAAATGTGTGTGTGCGTGCGCGCGCGCGTATGTGCATGGCAGCGTGCATGCGTGCGTGCGTGCGTGTGCGCGTGCATGCGTGCGTGCGTGCGCACGTGCTTGTGTGTGTGGAGTGGTAGAGGAGAGGTAGTGGATAAGCATATTTCTTTTTCTTGAGAATGGAAAATAGTCAGTAAATAAAGTAATACACAGTCATACTCAAAAAGCTGATCAGTACAATATATTTTAATGTGCAACTGGAAAAATGTCTTAAATCTACAAAGTGAGCATGATGAAGTCATATGCTCTGGGTCCCGGGGCTGTGGGACCTGGCTCAGGGCTATATGTTCCACATTATCACTGTAATGGTGAGGATTCGTAAATGTTATTTGAATTTTTACTTAGTAAATGGCCATTTGTAGGTCAAGCGAATATTTTGTGTTCAAATTTACTTTATTTTACTACGAGCAATTTCATTTTTCAACACATAATCTTCCGTGGCTTGCGATTGAAATTTTTTCCAGAAATACCACTACCGAAGCGATTTTTGTCAAACAGACCAGTTCCCCTCTAAAGGTGAAATTTCATTAAGGAATTTTCGATTTTCTCACAAAATGGACACAAATTTACGGCGTGCAGATCAAGTGATGGGAATTTTTTAATTTACAACTGAAATGACTGAGTTGAATATGGAGACAGGCATCTCAAGATTAATACAAATGTTGGTTTTGGTCGGTTGGCCATTAAAGGGTCAAGAACTACCCACTTTGTTATATTACATATGTTATATTATGTTAGGAGACAACACCAAAGGGATACAATATAAAAATAATTGAAAATGCATGTATAAATAGCCATTCTTTGGACAAAGCTATGCCAATTAGCAATTCCAATTCCTACGAATTTACCAATGCATCCAATGTGGTAATTGAATTAGTAGTCTAGTCCTGATGATTGTTAAATTGAGTCAGCTATCTCGAGCATTTTAATTGTGAAGTATTGGTGTAGTTACACCCATGTTTGTCAGGAAACTGCTTCCACTGATCAAATGTCTAACATTTCCTGAGCGAAGACTCCATGGCAAGATACTCAAACACCCCAGGTCTACGCTACTTCTATGTAAAACACACATTGATTTCTATGCTTGCGCAGATGTTGGGGTATATGTCCAGGCATGTTTTAATATGAAGTGAGTGAGTCAACACTTGCAATACTAACTAATTTCACTGAAACAATCCATGGCATGACACTTGAAGGTTGATCTGGTTATCAACTGTTAAAATATTTTGTAAAACTACATTGTTGTGGATACATTCCAAGAGGTCAATTCTTCTATTGTTATATCTATACTAACTACTTTATCAATCATATCTCATCAGTCATCCATATTTTAAATGATGTCATACTATAGTGTATTCAATTAATAGCTAATGAATAGCTACAGAAGTGTTAACACGTATGTGGCTGTCTAGGATGTATTATCTACCTGAAACAATGCATTCACCCGCTCGCAAAAACATTACAATGTGAATATTGTCCCATAAAGAGACTGGACAGATTGTAGAATATATTGAATTTTCATAGTTTTATCATTTACTTAGCGTCATTTTGCTGTGCTCAGTAAAACATAGTAAAAGAACCCCTAACCGTCACCATGAAAGAGAATTCGCTGCCTCAATTGCTAGAAGCATGTGATTGGATTATTATTTTGGCATGCTACTAACTGCTATTGCATTTGTATGTAGTTAAAATAACTGAGAAGCACCAAATCTAAAGACTCACTTCCACTGCAAATCGTGCATTAATAGTCTACAATTGATAGCAACATTATGTAAATGATTACATCATTTAAAATATGGGTTACTGATGAGATATGCTTGATAAAGTAGGTGGCATAGATAGATACAACAATCAACATGCTATTGTCTTTATCTCAATTTATAAAAACAGTGTATATAGTGTTTCATTTAAATTAATCAGCCTCTCAGTTTGCAATCTAATATGAACGTGCTCTGTATGGGTGGGGATTTGGGGTGTGTAGAGGATGTGAGGAGGAGGGATCCGATCTACGACTCAAGTATATGAAGTAATACTCAATTACGTCAATATGTAGCTGTCGTCCCAATCATAATAGTGCTGATTTCTCCGTGATGAATACGATAAAGGTTCATCAAGTGTCTGAATCGTATGTAGTTGATAGATTTACAATTTAAAGGTTCATATATACACCAGAATGCTTCAAAATAAAATTGTTAAAATTATATACATTAAATTAAATCTAAATTTCCAGAAAACTATACAGATACGTTGTTGAATATTTTGAACCTAATTTGACTGGTCGCTGTCGCTGCAGCGACAGCGCTCAGTCAATTTAGTTTCAAAATATTCAACATACTATTTATTAAATAATAAAGATATACAATTCACACTACTTGCCGAACTATTACGCGCTTATGACGGACTAAATCCCGTCATTCATGGCATACTTGATTATGACGTCATGCTGCATGTGCCGTTGATGATTATGACGTCATATGATTGATCGACAAACTGGTTTCCTCTATGTCAGTACTTAGTCATATGTATCCGTTTTGTCAGGAATTGTGAGCAAATAGCTTACTGATTTCAGTTCTTCCCCTGCTACCGGACGTTGTAAGGAAAGATGTCTCTCTTACAAGCGTCAACTGTAAGCAAGAGCTGGACATCTGGCAGGACCAGAGAGCGATCATCGTCATGTATGTAACGCACACTATATCAGTTTTAACCCTTAATAATTCATGCAGATATATTTATTTTGATTGCCACGCAATGGGCCTTTCCACTGTATCCATCTACCATATGACGGCATGAACAACTACGTGGCGTGTAGAATGACACCATAACGAATGACGGCATTATGATGTCATGAACGGCATAGATAAGTACGTCACGAACGCATTGTTGAACACGGACTATGCGTTGTTGTAAGAATTGTATGTCTTTACTATTTAATAAATAGCCTGTTGAATATTTTGAAACTAATTTGACAGGATGCTGTTGCTGCCATAGGCAGCAACAGCACCCAGTAAAATTAGTTGCAAAATATTCAACAAATTAACCGTATAGTTTCCAGGACATTCGGGGATCGATCAATCCCAACACGGAGAAGTGTGGGTGAAACCTAGCTAGTGATGGGCGGGGCAAAGCTAAAACTGAAAAGGTACGTTGGAACCAGAGCAAAATGAGGAGACGGATTGCAGAAAGTGCTTCAAAGTGCCGGGATTATATCCGTTACATCCGCCAGAATGCACGCCCTTGACCACATCATTAACACGAGCACCACATAATAAAATCATCGGCATATCACTAATAAGACTACATCATAAATCTGTCCACATTACTAATAAGGCCCTCTACTCAACGAGTCATCAACGCTAGCATAATCACATCATTAACGATAACTCTTCACAATGGAAGGATCCGAACTACCACTCAAGTATCTGACGTCATAATTAAAATACGTTACTTGTTAGGTGACATCACAACCAAATGACGCAAGTCCGACAATAAAGGGCAAACGTCGCGACATAATCACTCGGAATTCTCCTTTCCAAAGTATCCTTCGATGATTTGACGTCATATGACGTCATAATCAGCTAAGCGGTGTGTAGGATGACGTCACACTCATTAAGTTATAAATGATTCTATTAGACTCGTCTGTAACTCTTAATTGCCCGACACGTGGTAAGAAGTGTGTGTCTCTCCTATTTAATAAACATGCTTTTGATTATTTTGAAACTAATTTGACTGGGCACTGCTGCTGTCATAGGCAGCAACAGCACCCAGTCAAATGCGTTTCAAAATATTCAACAGCTTGCCTGTATAGTTTTCTGGAAATTGATAGGCAGGGAGTTCAGAGATCGATCGATCCCAATACGAGCGAGGTGTGGGTGGAGCGTAGCTAGAGATGGGCGGGGCATAGCTAAAAATTGAAAGGTCCACAGTATGTCCTCGGGAATATACAATTTACTACACAGTTTGTTGAGTATATTAACACTAATAGCGGAATCCGGTTGGTCAGTCAAGTATATGACGTCATAATCAATTACGCCACCTATAGGCTGACATCACAATCACATACATCATGAATGGCATTTTCTACGTCTGTCAAGTTGTAGGAATTGTATGACATTACTATTTAATAAATATTCTGATGATTATTTTGAAACCAATTTGACGGGGCGCAGTTGCTGCCATAACCAAGCAACAGTACTTAGTTCCAAAATAGTCAACAGGTTACCTGTATAGTTTCCTAGAACTTGAGATTCAAGGAGTTCAACGTCGATCTCCACCCCCACCCCACAGTCCCACAATACACGAAAACACAGAAAACGCGTGGGCGGAGGTTAGCTAGGACTGGGCGGGGTAGAGCTAAACATGGATTCATACATTTGACGTGAAGGTGTCGGTAATATGGGTTTATTAATTGGCAACTAGTAAACTAGTATACATCTGTCTGTCGGTCACTCCGTTAAATGTGTGACATTACTGGCACAGTTACTCAAGCCACACCTTTCGCACATTGCACTCGTCTAGTGATATTTGCCGTATCTCTGCGTGGCAGTCTGTTCTTGGATTGCATTCTATGACATCTGCATCCTACATTTAATGTAAAGATGTACTACTAAGTTGGTAACAAACTGCTGTGCCAACACGGTAATTATTAAAACATAAACTAGGTGTGTCTGTTTTTGGCTCCAAATGATCATATAAAAATTGCTTTTCTTATATGGACTATTCTTACAGCGCCTACACCGCGGTAACAACATCATCGAATTCCTTCCACTTACCCACACAATACAGATTGTATAATCAGTTGTATAGCTTCCATTGAGCTCAGTGATGGCCACGAATCTAGTTACATCTCCCAACTTCACTTCATATGAGTGTACCGGTTGTCCTGACTCGAATACCTGTCTCGTGGACCTGACTTTCTACGTGTTTGTTTTAGGATTGCTAGTCACTCACCCCCAATACACATCGTCGTAATCATCGCCGCCGCCATCGTCGTCGTTATTATTATTTTATTATTATTATTATTATTATTATTATTATTACTACAGAGCTTGCTACAGTCTCCTGGGTGCTTTAATACTGGTTGGTACTTTATATGATGTCATTCTAACAATGATCAAATCGTGGCGACAGGTTGACAGCCCTGCTGATGATTTGCTGGTGAAATCATTTTCCAAAGAAAATCAGCTGCCGACAGAAGCAACATCCCTAATTCGAAACGGAGCATTCTCTTGTGACAAAGGCATCCCCGAAAGGCCAGGTATACCCTCGTCCCGCAAGGGCATGAGGGTACTGCAATAGTGCATGTCTGGTTGTGTGCCTGTGTGCCTGGTTGTATGTCTGTGTGTCTGTGTATCTGTCTGTGTCCGCCCGCCCGTCCGTCCGCCTGCCCGCCCGCCAGCCAGTCTGCGTGGAGAATTAGTAATAATTTTCGACGGGGTTGACAATAAGGATATTGAATGTGACTGAGTTTGAGATACTACTTATCACATAAACTGAGATTTCGACCGGTTTTTTAATAACCTGGAACACTAGTGTAGATATTTCAGAAGAGAACGATCATTAAAGGTGGTCAACCCCACCCTGACAACTAACAATTTGAACGTCTTACGTCGAAAAAGTTAGTACTTGTGATTTGAACTATGAGAGAAAATCGCGCTAATCAAAGTGTATTTACTTACACGACTGACAATATACATTGACAGCAATAAGGTATGTACAATTTGACGCGTACGTCACAAACAGGAATGTTACGACATGACGTGCCACCAGCTCTAGAATTCTGGGTACTGAGGATGACCGGATTCAGATTGGTAAATATAACATTACGTTCCCATAGTAGCAACCAGCGAAAATAATTCATGAAATCGACCGCCATATGTTAATCCCTGCAACGACACACTGTAGTACCTATACTGAATACTCAATTATGTTGAGTGTTTTAAATCTATTTTTCCTAGAACCTGTTGAATATGGTAGGAACAGCCTCTAGTCATAAATTCTTTTACCAGAGTGCCTCTGACTGATTAAAAAGGGTTTTTTCTAAAATAATATTTTCATTCCATGGTAGAAATGGGTAATTTGGCATAGATTAAACGTATATTACTAGTTAGTTTCGCCATGTAGGTGGGGCTTAGAATACACCTTCCGTATCCTCTGCGTGTCGTAAGAGGCGACTAAAGAAGGTAAGGGTGAGGTAACCCTGACAGAAACCTAGAGTGCTGAAGACGGAGGTTCCAGGCCGCACGGCGCACTCTAATACACCATGGATCCACGCACTTAACGCTTATGATCATGTCGATAGTCACTTACAGGACTGGCGGTATGATCAGCGAACGAAAAGAAGAAGAAGAAGAAGAAGAAGACTAGTTAGCTGATAATAAAATACACTTCTCAAATAGCTCCAGGCATGTTTGACACGTATATATAGAGACAATAAGATTGTAAGATTGTAAGTGTTAAGATAGGCTTGCCCGATTATTGCGTTGAGTGATCGCGATCATGATTACTCGATTAATCAGCTTGGATACAAATTGCCAAGACAACAACAAAAGATTTTCAATGACGAAAATTGCAATAGTGTTTAGAAAAGTCCGTTTGCAGGGCAAGAGAAGACTATTTTTGAAAATGTATCACTGGAATGCTTGGCTCGATTCTCGAGCCATGCATTCCTGTAATACATTTTCAAAAATAGTCTTCTCTTGCCCTGCAAATGGACATACATTCACTTAGCAAAATGTGAGGTTTTGAAATAATCTATGCAATAGAAAATATTCACGATTATTCGATTATTTTATTTTTAATCATATAAATTCACGATTTAAAACATAATCGCGATTTTCGATTTCATCACGTAGTCACGCAAGCCTATGTTGAGGTACGATTTGGCCATTGGCTAGATCAGTCCCTGTATCTGATCCATTTCTGGCACTCACACAGTGGCCTCTCATATGTGACAAGAGACATCAAACATAATTAATATGTGTGTATTTTTCTTTATTTTTAGGTATGTGTGGTCGCCTGTTGCTATCGTTCTCCGTGTATACCAACAGCAGCAAACTACTGAGCACCAGTCAAGCTGCTGGTACTCTGACATCTCTGCACGGTGTGCGATTCCTCAGCATGACCTGGGTAATTCTGGGACACACGTTTGTGATGGGCATTTCCCACCCAGGTATGGCAGGGCGTAAAAGCGTGTCAGATATGTTTCCTAGGGAAACTCACCTGCCTTATACTAATCATTCATGTGATAGAGTTAACCACCCATAATCCATCACTGACATTTTAGCTTTTTATCGTACCGACCATGGACGATATTCAAGCTTTGGTTTAAGCGAAGTGCATTTAGTCTACGTGGGAGCACAATAAGACACGTCTTATGACGGCATCTCACACTTGTGTACAGATATATTACAATAAATACATCAAGGGGCAGAATACAAATACAATTAACAGTTATAACTGTATTAACAATAATATTAGTAAAAAATGAAGAAGCATATGGAGGAGGAGGAGGACGAGGAGAAGGAGGAGGGGGGAGGAGAGGATGAGGAGGAGGAGGAGGAGGAGGAGGAGGAGGAGGAGGAGGGAGATGAAGAGGAGAGGAAGAGGAGGGCAGGAGAGAGAAGGATTATGGGAGGAGAAGAGGGAGAAGAAGAAGAAGAAGAGGAAAACCCCCAAACCCAATGGCAGTAGCAACAACATCAATAACAACAGCAATAGCAATATCAATATGTGTTACTATTACTATCAGTATTAACATTATCATCGCCACTGACATCAATGGTAACAATAATTTGGTAGGTAACTTAAGGGTGGTAGAATGAAATCTACAGGAGATTGCGAAAGCGCAATTCGAAGAGGGTAGATGGAGCTAGGATGAGCTCAATGCACTGTAGGCAGCCGTGCTGGTGCTCGCTGCATGGCCATACATATTCAAGCTTTAGTAGATAAATGTTGATACATTTCTACAGCATATAATCCCTGTCATGATGTATGTTTCAACCAATCATTAAAAAAACATAGCGTCTCTGCCTCGGTATACGCTCTCAGTCATGGAAGTGCGGTGTATGGTTGAGAAATGTGGTATAAAGCAATTATACCAATAAGCCGTTGAATATTTTGAAAATAGTTTGACCTGAAGTTGTTCCAGTCAAATTAGTTTGAAAATATTCAATAAAATGTGCATTAAATAATAAAGAATGTAATGCTTTGTTACTTACGTGCCATCGCGCACTGTCGGTTGAGGAGATAAAATGGTGTTGGTCATTGTTCAACATTGTCGCGATATTACAAAGTGGGTGTTAGTTGACGGCACATTCAAAATGACGTAACTCCGTCACGAAAATCGAAGAATTTGACTGGGAGCTGTTGCCATCACGCGTAAAAAGTGAGCGGAGCTTAACTATTAATGCGCGGAACATAGCTAGAAATGTGTCCGTATATTGGGAAGAATATCTTAAAATAGATGTTAACATAATAGATGAATCCAGTCTGTCAGTCAAATATATAACGTCATAATGAATTACGTCACAGACAGGCTGACGTCACAATCAAATACATCACGAATGACATATCTAAGTCCACCATACACGCGTACAAGGTCTGACAGGTTGTACGAATTGTATGTCTTTATTATTTAACAAAAATTATGTTGAATAACTTGAAACTAATTTGCCTGAGCGCTGTTGATGCCATTGGCAGAAATAATACTCAGTCAAGTTAGTTTCAAAACGTGCAAGAGCTTACATGTATAGTTGTCTGTAAATTGAGATTCAGGGAGTTCAGCTTTCGATCGATCACAACACTGACAAAGCGTGGGTGGAGCATAGCTAGAAGTGGGTGGAGCACAGCTTGAGGTGGGTGGAGCAAAGCTAAAACTGGACTCGTCCATTGATACATACATAATCAGCATAACGTTTGTATTCTGACCAGAACAAATTCCAATATCTCAATGTAAACTCACACTTGTACGTAAACCGTTGTGTATTTTGAAACTAATTTGGCTGGTCTTAGGCTGCAACAGATTAGGTGCAACTTAATTTCAAATTATCTAACATAATCTTGCATCTAGTATGTAGTGCCAGGAAGAAGGCTTTAACGTATGGCAATGGCCTATAGACATTGAAAAACATTAGCTAAAATACTTACGAGTTGGCTAGGAAAGTGTAGTTGGCAATTATATTAGTTAATCTGTTGGCGACTTCTTTGTTGAAGTCGGGTCGGTTCCTGGAATTATAAGTATTTCCATAATAACACAACCTCCACTATAGATACCTTTTGTAGATTTGCATAAGAATGAATTACAATTTTAGTAAATAACATTACCACTTAGTGCTATGTTCCTAAAAATGATATTGCATTTCCTATAATTTTTAAAAAATCAACAATTCCTATTCAAAATCATGTACATGCAACTTGGAAAAAGGTGATCAATAGATTAGCAGCGCAACATGTTTGTGTGAGATAAGGTGAATGATTGTAAGGATGCGTCATGGGTCGTGGTGTGCTCTATTACCCATTTCTAGACCCAATTATTCATCATCATCATCATCATCATTACGAGGCATAAGCGAGTGGCGTGTTAGTTTGGCTCCGTGAATTGTATTGAATGGCTTGGTCAGTTAAATATAAACGTTATTTCTTTGAAGAAGGTATCTGGTTTTGTCTTAAATGAAAAAGTATCTTTATCAATATTAGACCCCTAATGAGCTTGAATTCCTGTCTTCACAGTGAATGGTCTTGCGGCTTATGAGACCTGGATACAACGTTGGACATTCCAGGCTATTATGCAAGGGACTTTCTCTGTGGATTCGTTCTTCTTACTTAGGTAAGTTGCACCATGGTATATGATGCCATGATTTAAGCCAACTTTACATTCGCCATACATATACGCCATCTGTTTTTCTCGGTTCCATTCATTTATTATTATTATTATTATTGTTATTATTATTATTATTATTATTATTATTATTATTATTATTACTATGATTATTATTATTATTATTATTATTATTATTATTATTATTATTATTATTATTATTATTATTAGTATTATTATTATTATTAGCGGAACACTTGTCGCATATCTGACCTTAACTGAGATGGCAAAGGTCAATGGCCGAATCAATTGGATTTACTATTACATCCATAGAGTTTGGAGGTAAGACCGCAAGACGACATTTCTCTAAGTGACAATTGAGGAATGCAGTTTTAGCTATGCTCCGCCAATCTCCAGCTAAGCTCTATCCACACTTTGCCCGTTTTGTGATCGATCTATCCCTGCACTTTCTGAATCACATCTTCAACATCATGTTTGCTACATAGTATTAAATAGTAAAGACGTACACTTCATACAACCTAACAGACAATTAAGAGATTAAACCGACCAAACCGAGCTACTCATGACGTATTTGGTTATGGCGTCAACCTACATGTTACGCCGTTGATTATGACGTCATAATATTGACCGAAAAATTGCATTCCTCCATTCTACGATCTATCGTCTGCCATAATGAGCTCGCATCGCATAGAGCAAAAATATAGATATCACTAGATTCCGTTTAGCTAAATGTATGTGTGGACTAAAGCTCAAAGATAGACTAAAGGAATAGGTTAAGGAAATATTAAGAAAATATCATCATCTTCGGAGCCGCCATTTTAGTGTGTTGGTTGCAACCGCTATTAATTGTAATTATAGTATTCTCGCTGTTGCACAATGCTCCGCATAAAACTATTCCCGTAACACTAAAGTTAGTTGTTGCAATGTTAGAGTCCAAGGAAATCAGAGCTGCCTAGATAGATTATACTTAGGCTGTTTTCACTAGAGGCATAGGATGTTGGCACGCTGCACACGCGATCAGGAAACAAACATGATAGTCTGCAACATACCAAGTCCAGACGACACATACACAATGCCGATAGGAGATGATGTAAAGATCCTTAGATGTGCTGTCCTAGACTTGCATCAGGATAGAACAAAGACGTATGTTTTACCGCTCAAAATCTTGGCGATGCAAATCCTGGACGACGGCTAATGCAAAGGACTAAGTCCTCTGCACAAAGGTTATTTAGAGGAGAAACTGTGTCCAGCGTAGAATGGCATCAACAGTCAAATGGACTGATAAGCAAGTGATATAAGAGCCCTCCATCTAGATGTGATTATACACCTATTGCTATAGGGTCACAGAACGCGGCAGGTGGAAAAGGATATCGTAGTTGCTATGTGTGGCAAGAGGGCGCATAGTTTGATGCCAACATACGGTGTGCTCGACACGCCAGATTCACCAGCATGATCTTGTGTCTCGGAAAAATGTAGTTCCTGGCCTATGCTTTTGGTTGTGGTGAACATGTGGTGGGAGGGAATGAATATCCGCAGTTTGTCGTGCACCGAGAAATCGTATACGAGTAGTTATGCAACATATTGTCCCACACGCCCGTGATGGGGTCTCATGCGATAAACGGCAGAACGGTACTCCTCTGGCTAGATGCACTACTCACACCAGTCTGCCTTGTGATGCTATTCTGCAGATCTGAAATGGAAGCAGGCTGGGAATTAGACCTTCGTTCAGTGAGTCTTATGATCTCATAATTCTTCGCAGTGGGCCATCATAATTATGCTTGTTATATTACCTTCGATCATCTCAAAGAAGCTCTGATGGAATCCGTAGGTAATTTCCTCAAGGGGGTTGCTGAGACATGGGATGTGATGTAGCCAGATATAATCATTGGAATCGCCTTTATGAGGCATAGCAAAGATGTGTGTAGCCTTACTGGTACTACACTCAAACCCAATGTGATGAAAACACGTGCTTTACGTGTGCGCAGTTGATATGCTCAAGCATACCACGTCAATGGAAACCCTTCACAAAGAAGAAATAGAGTATTTCAATCCATTCGGCAATGTGTATAATACTGCAACCGACATCGTTGATATAGCGAATGGGAGAATCTCACCATATATGGTCAATCTTGAAAAAGCTCTGCAAATTGTTGAGAAGAGTATGAATGCATATGAGCTCGCTTGGTCGAATGGCGTCAACGCTCCCAATAACAAGGACGTCAAGACAATGCAGTTGATGACGAAACACATCAGTATTGGTACAATGAAAGTGTATGACACTAACACGAATTAGTCCTAGATGAGTGGATTTCAAGCGTGGTAGATTTGCAATGATACTGACGCTAAACGATTAAGACCATGAAGTCATTGGATAGGGCATGCTCTATAAGGCAAGGTTCGACACCAAGTTTGTGAAAATCGCTCACCTACATCCAGATATAATTATTTGATTTTTTGTATTTTTCGCTTTTGGATCAGAGATTTGCATCCACGTATACAAAATCTTGCTGATACAAATCTCCATACATACATAATCTGCAAAAGGTTATTGTCGGTATTGCAGTGCAGGGTTGAGCCAAAAGTCCCAGTTTGGCTGCTGCGATGTAGTCCGTCATAAACGCTTCATATTCCGTCATGTTGTAAGAATTGTATGACTACTATTTACTGACCATTCTGTTGAATATATTGAAACGAATTTTACTGGTTGCTTACTGCTGCTGCCTGTATAGTTTTCTGAAAATTGATTGTCAGGGAGTTTAGGGATCAATTAAAAAACCGACTAAGCGTGGGCTGAGCTGAGCTAGAGACGGGCTGGCATAGCCAAAACTGGATGCATCCATTATAACTTATCCTTTCAGCATACAATTGAATGCCTCAAAATAAACGTTTACTCAATCATTTTGCAGATTAACCCCTACCTATATGCTCATCCTCGGATTGTACGTGGCTGTGTTTACGTACATGGGCGATGGCCCTGTCTGGCCTGGTGCAGAGGAATGGGCAGATGGGAATAACTGTGAGAAGGTGTGGTGGACCAACCTCCTATACCTCAATAACCTCATCAGCATCGACAAAATGGTAGGATCATTGGAAATGCCGTGTTGACTCCTCTTGTATCGAATACACTATAACCTTTTGGACCCGAAACGCCAAAAAACACCAAACACCTTGAGAGTTTTATACATATTCTGTTGAGTAATTTGGAACAAATTTGACAGGGAGCTGTTGCTGCCTGAGGTAGCAACAGGTTCCTATCAAATTAGTTTCAAAATACTCAACAGCTCACCAGTATGATTGGTTCAAAGGGTTAACGGTACATTTTTTCAAGAAAATTGAAAATATGTTCTCAATGACTGTCTAGTTTGGCGTCAAGAGAAGACTACTTTTCATAAATTTGCTTCTGCAATTTACAAAAGAGTTTTCTGTTGTCCTGTAAATATGGTGATGAAAATTCAAGCTGTTGCTTTGCCAGTGTCAATTTACCACCAGAATGGCTGGATCGACTATCGAGACAGATGTTCCAGTTGTAAATCGTCGAAACGATCCTCTCTTGACCTCCAAATAGACATTGTTCAATATCACTGCGGATGCCGTTTTTTCGGACTTAATCCTGAAAGGGTTAAAATGAAACAAGAGGTTAGGTGTGGGGCGGTGGGGGGGAGGGTGGTTAGGATTCTGAGTATGCAAGTGTCAATTCGATTCCAATACGCAAGAAAAGTGGCAGGTCGTTAGAGAGAAATAGGGTGAGGGGATGGCTAGAAATGAATCCATGATGAACCAGTTCATGATTGTCCAATGTTTTCCAGAGATATGTCGAAATACTAAGACATGGGTACTCCTCAAACAAAGCCGTAATAGTAAGACTAATAATAATTACGACAATGTAGACTATGTTTGTGACGGTAGTGGATGGTTTGAAATTGTGTCCATGAATATATATATATTTCACTGCATGCGGAGTGTTTCACAATTAAAATGGGTAGTTGAAGATAATGGTTGTAGATAGTCGTTGTAGATAGGAGACGATTCGAGTGTTCCTTATTTATTACAGTAAGCTTAGAATCCACGTATTTGTTGTGTTCTGTTTTCTAGTGCATGGGCTGGACGTGGTACCTGGCAAATGATATGCAATTCTACGTGATATCTCCCATACTTTTACTATTGTTGTTTTTGTAAGTATTTTCACAAGACAACGGTCATTATTGATTACCCTTGTGATGAAGACACTAAGAGGAAACGTGTTGCAATTCGATTTTTCGCACATTTTCAGCTCACCCATTACTGACCTTCCTCTGGAAGACCCAAGAAAAAGCATTCGAACGAACACGGAAAAGTGTCTATAGGCAATGCTGAATGTACAGGGTCGATGCAAAATGAGCATGCCCAATCAAAATTGGTAAATCTCAATTAATGTCCATCTTACTTAATTTAAATCGGCCAGTACGTTTGGAAGCTATGGCCAATCAAACAAGTTACACGTTCCAACCTACTGGGGGATGATGAAGTCTGATGAATCTTTGATGAAGCGTTAGCAATGACAAAGATATCAATTTATTTTGTTAACGCGCTCTTCGTACTAAACAACCATATTTGCTATATATAACTGAGGATTAAGCTACGCTACACAAATCCGAGACGGTCCTAAATCTGTCTTTGATTAATTAAACAAAAGCTTCAATCTGGCACAGGTAAGATTACATCAGATCATCCTCCATGAAGAAAAATACTCTGAGACCATTGTCCTGCTGAATGATGTATGGGGTAACATAACACACCCGGATAACGCAGGTTACTGGCCCAGGTGTCGGCCCAGCATCGAACCAGTGCGCCGCGTTATTATAATAACCTCCCTCCGTTCATATGTATCTCGTCTATTATCATAGTAGTAATGGACTACATTTAGATCTACGTCCGGGAATTTCTATTTAACCTCAACTCGCTTTTTTACCGTGGTGGAAACGAGTTGAATCTTTGAAACCTGAATTCCAAAAATCCAAATTTTCCAGAATCTAAATCGGAAAAAGACTAAATTTATACAGGTAAGCAGTCCATGAATCCATTTCCTCACGCACTCATATGACGTCATAATCAACTGCGCGACGTGTATGCTGACGTCATAATCACGACGTTCTAAATGATTCGATTAATCCAGTTTTTAACGCGTAATAGTCCGACACGGTGTACGAATTTTATGTTCTTGCTATTTAAGAAACATGCTGGTGAATAATATGAAACTAATTTGACTGGGCGTAGCAACAGCACCCGATCAAACTAGTTTGAAAATATTCAACAGGTTACCTGTATAGTTTCCTGGAAATTAATAGTATGGGGCCGAGCGATGTGTTGGTAGAACTTGGATATAGATGGGCGAGGAATAGTTAAAACTGGAAAGGTACATTGAATGGCAACTATAGACGCTAGTTAAATTAGCTCATTCAAAAGTACATGCAATTCGTACTGACCTTGATTCCCTTGGCTGAGGTGCATTTCGATTGTGACGTCAGCTTTGACGTATTTGATTTTGACGTCAGATACGCCAATAACGCCTACATTTACCCCGGGATACTATCCTTTTTGTTGAAATCAGAAGATACATAAATATTTAATGGCCGATTCCAGTTAACCCATCAATCACATGACGTCATAATCAATTTTCCTGACGTGTAGTATGACATCATACTCAATTAAGTGTGCCACGATCTCTTAATTGATGACGGACTAAGAGTTGTTCTACAGAGTGTATGGCTTCACTATTTAACAAATTTTCAGTTGAATATTTTGAAAGTAATTTGACTTGGAGCTGTTGCTGGACCAGCAAGAGCACCCAGTTAAAATAGTTTTCAAAGTATTCAATAACTAGTGTTCTGAAAATTGAGATTCGGAGAGCGCAGGGATTGATTGATCCCAACACGGGAAAAGCATGGGCAAAGACGGTCGGGTCATAGCTAACACTGAATTCCTCCATTAGCCTGTTGACATATAAGAATATAAGCGATAGATGCATTACTAAATACATGAATCCATGTCTAGCTAGGCCCGCCCATTTCTCTCTAACCTCTGCCAATTTCTACACGCCTTTGAACGAATGTGCACAGGTTGAAATCGTAATTCCCAGAATCACATTTGGAATGTAAACTGTTGAATATTTTGAAAATAGTGAATCTGGGAGCTGTAACTGCCTATACTGGCAGCAGATTCCAGTAAAATTACATTCGCTGTCTTCAATCGAATGTTTCTTGATTTTGTTAGTACAGCATGGCCTACACAATGACGTAGTCTCATTATGACGGAATATATTTCAATGTCATATGTACATATATTGTGAATGCATCCTCGCTATCCAATCACATTAAACAACTATTCAAACTGTCAAACGAAATTTGGCGCCATATGAGTTGACATTTTTTGTTACAAATGAATGTTGATAATGTATCCCGGCACCAGGATGGATACATATATGGTATAACGCATTTTGTGTCACCAGTGCTTCAAAGCCCGCAAGATGCTGCGTCTATCAAAAAACTATTTTTCAAGAAAATTAAAATTTTTGCATATTGAATGATCATTGCTGGCCAAGAGAAAGCTGTTTTTGTAAATTTACCAATAAAATTTAGTTAATTTGGGTTTTTACAAGGTGTTTTGTTGCCGGCTTGTCAAGTAAAGTGGTAAATGGTCAAGAGTACTATAGATGACGTTTTGTCCAATTTGACAATTAAATGGTTATGTGATCACACGTGTGGATCATATATCAAAGTTTTGACAATCAGATTTCTGGATTATTTCTTTAGCCATCTCGCCCACGTCTTACCAAGTACGTCTAGCACATATCAGGCATACATAGGTTTCAACATGATGGCTGTATACTATACCTAAACAATCTTGCGCTGTATTCTCATTTTTATGTGGTACTCTTATAGGCAGATTTTAACCTTAGTCTCTAAAAAGCAGCGACAACAACAACAACAACAACAACAACAACAACAACAACAACAACAGCAGCAACAGCAACAATAACATTTGAATTGCTATTATACTACTACTATTACGTATAATGTACATATATCTCTACCGTCACCTGTATAAATGTAAAGTACACCTGATAAGCTACAGTTGTAGCCTAAGTAGCATACACGTAAAACTGAGTCATCCGCTTTTCTAGCAACCTGCAGGAAATGTACTGATACTCCGGGACATGCAAAAGCGAGAAAGGCATATCAATGACAAAAGCTACAATGGAGTTTAGAAAGTTCTATTTGCAGGCTAAGAAAAGTCTATGTTTTTAAATGCATCACTGGAATGTCTGAGATACATTTTCAAAAAATGGGCTTCTCTTGGTCTTCAAATAGGCATACATTCACTGAGCAAAATGTCGAATTCCGCGAGCGATTGCATTAAAGAGTAATTAAAAGGTGGCTTATGTTATGCAGTAAAAATTATACACGGTTATTCGACTATTTAATCTTTAATCATATAATTTCACGATTTAAAAATTAATCGCGATTTTCGATTAAATCACGTAATCGCGCAAGCCTACGTAATATTTTATTACATTTTGGTGGAATACCTTCCAATGTGTTCGCTCTCTAAAGTCGGCGGCCCATCTACCGATTTTATCTGCCGATTGTACTGCCGGTCGGCAGAATAAGTAGCGTCGGAGATGAGCCGGACCTCGGCCGGATAAATCGGTAAATGGGAACACTGAACAGAGAAAATCGGCCGAATTGTCTAGTAAGGTCGTCGTGACATGACTTGTCACATGCTCTCTCTTCCGATTAACTCGGGTTGTGTGCACGGGAATCAGTAGGTGAGCGGTCAATTACTGGTCGACGAGGATGCGCAGTTACTGGCAGATTTATCCTGCCGGAAAATTTAAATCGGCCGGTAACAAAAAATGGTGGATGGGCCGCGGGCTTCTGGCCGTGTTCTGACAGGTTAGATAAACTGGAATAACGCCATAGCTCAGTATTGCGTTACGCCGGCTAAATCCTTAGTGAGGTCACGGACTTAAGCCGGCGGCCCATCTACCGATTTTTTGTTACCGGCCGATTTATATTTCCAGGCAGGATAAATCTGCCAGTAACTGCACATTCTCGTCGGCCGGCACGTGACCGCTCACCTACAGATTCCTCGCGCGATTTAACCAGGAGAGAGAGCATGTGGCAAGCCAAGACACGACGACCTTACTAGACAATTCGGCCGATTTCCTCTGTTCAGTGCTCCCATTTACCGATTTGCACAGGCCGGCAAATCCGTGATATTGCCAAGGAATTTGTGTACGAATTATCCGGACGATTTTGAAAAAAAAGGGGAGGCAGGTCCGGCTCATCTACCGACCCGGCAGTACAATCGGCAGATAAAATCGGTAGATGGGCCGCCGGCTTTAGTGAAGCAGCTGTTGGCGACACTACGGCAATAACGCAGTGTACTGGGCCGGTATTGGGTAAATAAGGTGCCACATTGGCCTAGTATTGGTCCACTAGCAACCCAGTAACATGCGTTATCGTGCCATTAGGTATCGCCGTCCAGGAAAGTTTCATATACTGATACGTTATTTAGCTGTATCATGAATGAAAACAGTGTAAGTTGTTTTGAAACGTGTTTTCTCGTTCTTCCTCCGAGATCGAGGTAGTGCTTGATAAATAATTTCTAGTAATAACAAAACCGAAAATGTATGCATAAATCAAAACGGCAACAAGTCATTCCATATATGGCATGTATATTCTTATTTATAAACGTTCAATTTGTATTCAGAAAACTGTTCATTTCATGGCAAAGTGATAGAGATACACAAATTAATTGCGTACTTTAAGGAACGCTTAGCAGCTGAAGTGTGCAGAGTACATAACTCGCTTGTGTTTTATATATACATTATTCCAAGTACATAGATTCTTATATATAAGGCTGTGTTCTCACTGGAGAGTTAATCTTGGTATAACGCCATATTTGAGTATGGCGTTACGCCGGTTAAGTCTCTAGCGAGGGTATGGCCTAAGAAGGGCATCTGGGTAGGAGCAAGATTTAGACCGTGTTCTCACTAGAGACTTAATCCAGAATAACGGCATACTGATGTATGGCATTATTCCTGATTAAGTTTCTAGTTAGAACACGGCAACAGTATGAGAGCCCTGGTATTATATACGAGCACAATGAGAGCGTTAACAATCTACAACCCGTCCTGTGCAGCTGAGACATGTGGGTCTTCGCCCAGAAGTGTTCATATGTAGATCTTAAACGGCATTGCTTGCATTTGTGTAGGTTAATATAATGCGAACTGCCTTCAGAGTGCTGCGGAGTATTCTATTTGCTGCGTGCGACAACAAGGGACCTTTCCAGTTTATCGATCACAATCAACTACGAGACATTTACGATGACGTCATAATCAACTACAGCGTCAATGACTCGATGTAATCCATCTGAGACACTTAATACTCCGATACGGTGTACGAATTGTATGTATTTACGATTTAATAAACATGAAACTAATTTGACTGGTTCGCTGTTGCGGGCATAGGCAGATGGAGCTTAGCTAGAGATCGGGTTGGGTTGGGGTGGTGGGGTATGAAGGCTAAAACTAGAAAGGTCCAATGTGAAAGCAAACAGGTGACGTATAAATGTTTAGGCACAGATTGGATTCGTGTTTGGCTCTCAATTGTAGTCTCTCAGGGAACGAGGAGGCATCATATGCTTAACCCTTTCAGGACGAAACCGGCCAAGACCGGCCTCAGCAGAGGTCTTGGAGAAATGTCCATCTGCGGTCCAAGAGAAGATTATTTTTGAAAATGTACCACTGGAATGACTGGCTCGATAACAGAGCCAGTCATTCCAGTGGTAAATTTTCAAAAATAATCTCTTGACCCGCAAATGGACATTCAATAATTAAATATTTGAATTTTTTTAACAAATTTCGTCATTAAAGGGTTAAATATAATGTGTTTAAAATGCCATTCGTAGTTGATGTGTTACAATTTGTATAAACTGAACATCTAGTCCAAAATGGAGTGTATCTTCCTGTAATTTGTTATTCCATTCACCTTTAGCACTTTAACACTCAAATTTGCTTAAGTTATTATCAGTTTTCGCATAGTCGATTTGCAGACCAGGAAAGGAGTATTATATTATATGATGGTTTACTACCGGAATGGCGGACTCGGATATCGAGCCAGTGATTCCAGTGATGAATTTTGGATAATGGTCATGACTTGGTCATGTTCAAGACCATTTCAGAAACCATTTTTTTGCTCTACTGGATTGTTGAAGCGTTTCTTACAATCCCCCACCGTGGTGTATTTATCGTAATTTATCTTTATGCGTATTGGAGAAACAATTCTAAGACATGTGCTCCCATATGTACAAAAACAAAAATTATGTTTAAACGAATTGTGAAAGCGATATATTCTCTGAGAGAATGTCAAACACTTCTGAAGTAACTTCAAATGGATGTCAAACTCTTATATTTTTCTTTGAGCACACCGTCTGTGAGTTGTCCCACTGACTGAACCGTCCCGATCGTCAACCCCTGAATATTCCCCATGATCGGTCATTGACATGTTCAACTTCTTTTCAGTTTCTGACGCCACTTACGATTTGGTGCCTGGGGAATTTTTTCCCAGGTGTAAATGGCCCCGTATAAATTTGACTTCACCGAGGCATAATAAACACGTCCTCCAATCCTCACCAAATGTTGGCACACATATATATATATATATATTTGTATGAATTCACAATTTCCTTATTCGGGTTTCTGTGTTCACAGTTTTCCCATGGTCGGCGCTGTCCTTATCCTGGCCATTATGGCGGCGACGTTCTCGGCTTCCGCTGTTTTAACAAGACAGGAAGACCTAGGTCCCGGCATTTTTAGCAAAACCGGTGGTATTGTGTAAGTGCACAATGGAAGAACTATTCTCTTGAAAATGTGTGAAGATGATTTGACTGGGATCTGTTGCTGTCTGGCTTAGCGTTCTGGTTTTCGCGATCGCCTTTATTTTAGCCATTGTAACTGCCACACCTCGTTTTTAGTTAACATAGGCCTTGTTCTCACTAGACACGTAATCAAGAATAACAACATGCTGAAGTATGGCGTTATTCCTGATTAACTTTCTAGTGAGAACATGGCCTTCGACACGTCTTCTAATAGGATTCGTTTCAAGCTATTCCCCTTTAAAGCTAAACTTCGCCCACTTTTTGATGCGTGTCGGACTCGATTTGGACTTTGAAACCTGAAACCCAGAATCTAAATTTCCAGGTAATTTCACAGGAACGTGTTTGAATAGTTTGAAACTAATTCGACTGCGCTCTGTTGCTACCATAGTGATGTGAACGACGTTTTCGATTTTCGTGATTGTGATGCCAGCTAACTTGTGACATGCTTGAGTATGGTACCATATACTTGCGTGACAGATTGGATAGCTCAATTTGGATACAATTTGAGTCACTATTGCGATGCTATTTTTATTCTCGATAAACTCCTATTTTTCCTTAAGGCAACGTCTAGCAGGGATCGGGTGTTAGGGTCACGAAAATTAAGTCAAAACAAGTTTTGTATTTTACACCTGAAATCCATGTATCTCACATCAACAGGCATAATATACGTAAGCTGTTGAATATTTTGAAACAAATTTGGCTGGAAGTCGGCGCTGCATGTCTTAGGTATCGACGTCCGCTAGTCAAATGCGTTTGAAAATATTAAATTGAATTTTGACATCCAACATACTTTAGTAGTAGTAGTAATAGTAGTAGTGGTAGTAGTAGTAGTAGTAGTAGTAGTAGTAGTAGTAGTAGTAGTAGTAGTAGTAGTAGTAGTAGCAGCAGCAGTAGCAGCGGTAGCAGCAGCAGCAGCAGAAGCAGCAGCAGCAGCAGCAGCAGCAGCAGCAGCAACAGCAGTAGCAGTAGCAGAAGCAGTAGCAGCAGCAGCAACAGCAGCAGCAACAACAGCAACAACAGCAATATTAGTAGTAGTAGTAGTAGTAGTAGTAGTAGTAGTAGTGGTGGTAGTAGTTGTAGTAGTAGTAGTAGTAGTAGTAGTAGTAGTAGTAGTAGTAGTAGTAGTAGTAGTAGTAGTAGTAGTAGTAGTAGTAGTAGTAGTAGTAGTAGTAGTCATTCTTATCTTGAGCTACCCGATAAAGGGCGGCCACAAACAAAAAGCCCTGGACCTCAATAAGGCTAATTCGTCTCTACCTCTCGGGCGCGTTGTGAGGCCTGTTACAATATCTGCATATGTCATTTCTCAGGGCGAAATATTTCCAAGATATGTACATCAAACCATGGTGCCGTATTGGTCCATATCTGGTCGGTGTCCTGCTGGGATACGTGATGTACAGAACCAAATGTCGTGTGCGAATTAACAGGGTGAGACAACATACGCATTACGATTACTCACCCGTCTGCTCGCCGGTCTGCACGCCTACATCACGAACGTACGCGCCCACGGGCACACGCATGCAACATGGTAACATGTTTTTAATCGACAGGACAATTTGTCATCTTTTAGATTTACTATCATGTTAGCCCTTTACTGGCCATTCAGACCAAAACCAGCCTCCGCAGTGCCCCTGTAATAGTATTCATTTTAACCACCAATGGAAGACTATTTTGTGAAAATCTACCGCTGGAATAACTGGCTCGATTATCGAGCTAGTCATTCCAGTGTGACATTTTCAAGAACAGCCTTAGTTTGGCTTGGAAAATGGACATCTTCTAAGAGAAAATTGGAACTTATGGGTTAATGCAGCTTCGAACATGAAAATGACGATAACCATCCATGTTATAATACTGATTTTCAGTTTCTCGTCATGTTGTTGTGGTGTGTTGCTGCAGTCCTGTGCTTAGCGCCTTTGTACGGCCTTTACGACCACACTAACGGCGATCTCCTGTCACTGGGTGTAGCTGCCCTGTACAACGCCGTTGCACGGACATCCTGGGCAGTTGGACTTGCATGGCTATTGTTTGCATGTTGTACAGGATACGGGGGTGAGTACATTTTCACAACGATTCAGCCATTTGACTTCATTACGGAGAAGATGAGTTATTGCCATCTTCGTCTTTACGTAATAACGGAGGGATTCGGTCTGCCACTAACATTTCTGAGGTCATAAACAATACGCCACATCTTACTTGACGTCATACTCAAACGGCATAGGTTCGTCACCACTCAAAGTCCCATAATAGAATTCCAGGGACAAATGCATGCGTTACAATGCACACTTTGCTACTATTGTTGCGAGTACTATTTCTACTGCAATTCTACTACTATTGCCAATACAATGTAATACGCATTCTGTTGAATATTTGAAATTAAATTTCCTGCGCGATTTTACTGCCATTGGCATCAGCAACCATAGGCAACAACAGCACCAAGCCACATTAGCTTTAAAATATGCAACAGCTACCTTGTATAGTTACCTTTGAAATTTGTATTGATGGAATTCCTGTTTCAAAGTTTCAAAACAATTACAGAATGCAGAATATGTGGGTGTATGGTAGTTAGAAATAGGCGGCCATAGTTCGCAATGTAGGCCTATCACTCTATTATATATAAGATATATTGGTGTTTTCTGATTAGTTGCTAAAACATAGGAATCGAAATTAGACATTTCCCCTAAGATGCTGTCGTTTTGAGGGTCAAGAGACGTATATCTTCAAGTTCAACACTTGAATAACTGATCAAGCCACCTATTCGAATGAATGTGTTTTCTAAAAGAATTTAATCTGTGTTCTCAAATCAATATTTCTCAATGCAGCGATGCCGTGGCAGGTCCTGTAAAAATACGCGCCTATCACTCTCCTAGCGAATCATGCATTTTCTCTCAGTATCGAATATCTGTCTTTGTGCAAATAAATGGACCTATCCAGTTTATCCATCAATCGTAGGACGTCATGGATGACGTTGATGAGCGTCACGAATGCTTAAGTGATGATGGACTAAGTGTTGTTGTACGAATTATATGGCTTTACTATTTAATACACTTGATGTTGAGCATTTTGAAACTAATTAGACTGGACGTTGTTGCTGCGATAGGCAGCAACATCACCCAGTCAAATTAGTTTCAAAATTGTCAACAGCTTCCATGTATATGTTCCTCGAAATTGATAATGCGAGATTTCTGTGATCGATCGATCGATGACAACACGGGCGAAGTATGTGTGGAGCTTATCTATGGCTACGCTGTCAGTTGTCATAGCAACAATATTCTATTAAATGGGTAAACTTTTACTCATTATATTTGTTAAATCGTGCCTTTTAATCAATCTTAAGCTGCTAAAACTAGAATGTTTCTTTCCCGGTGCTTGGTCAGTGATAGCACCATACAGTTGCTAGATTTTAAGCTGTGACGAAGATTTGTGACCTTTTGACCTCTGCTGACCTCATTATGAAACTGATTTGCAGGTAACTGATATACAATAGTAGATGATACTATACGCAATATTTTGCGTGGTCGATCACCAATCTACAGTGATTCTATCAAAAGATATGCCAATTTGTGTTATCCCTACCCCTTAATATGGTCTGCTTCACTGTGGGTATTAACTCTAATATAACCCATCAAAAACCATATTGAGTCCCAGTGTATCACCTGTTAACATACATAATCTTAAAGAGGACATCGACAGCTGTTACAAAAATATAGTTTCGTCAATTAGTGGGAGGGGGAGGGGGGGTGATATCCAGCTGGGACACTCAAGCCCCCGGACTATGCTCCCTCTGCACTATGCCACATTGAGAAAGCACAACAACCGACTTCACAATGTTCAATAGACGCACATCATGGGGCAAACAAAGGTGGGCAGATGTGGCAGGCAACAGCATCCCTATCATGGTCAGATACATAACTGAAGCTGGGTCAGCTAACGAAGATGAAAGGAGTCACTAGGAAGTATATAGATATCAAGCTGAAGCTACAAGATTTGAGACGAATATTTGGTGCCGAGCCCAAAACAAAGTCCAACCGATTACCCAATTTGGAATGAGAAGATGATACTATGGTAGAAAATGAGGATGCGGAATTGCTATAAGTTAGATGTAGAAAGCATGCATGGATATGCGCTACACAAGAGGTTGTAGAGTACATAAGCAGGGAAAGCAAAACCTGGATAAGAACTGAGAGCAGGAATGCGGGCGACCGAGGAAAGGAGGCAAATTAGAAACGGAACAATGCAGTACCTAAACGACCAAGGTCGACGTAGACAGAAGGAGAGTAATGCAAGAACAGACATGTTAGAAGGAGCTTGAGCCGAGACATGAGAAAATGAATTACCAAAATATCTCAAGACGCCGAGAACGCGGCAAGACATGGTCAGATAAAAGGTGTTTACAATGTCACAAATAAGCTATGCAGTTAAACGCCGAGGAATGTTGAAATAGTAAAAAACCAAAAAAGGGAAGTGTACTGCCAACGACGGAATAGGTCATGGGTTTTTGACAACACCATGTTGAGACGTGATATAATCGCCGTGGATATGTGACAACTCGGGTGATTGAAAATTGCCGATGTTGGTAAGATTACCAAAGAGGTGTCTTTATAAAGGAGGAAGCAACTGGCTGGCAAAACTCAATAATTGCTGACTTACTCGAACCGGATATCAATAATGCATGTACGGTGCCGAGGAATGTGTTCGGTAAACTATCGCAATAGAGGAGATGCCAAATGATTGGAGCCAAGGGTGGATAATTGAATTCCCAAAGGCAGCATCAGCTAATAGTTGAGTTAGTTTCAAAACATCCATCGGAATATCCATTCGTAAGTAATGATCGTTTTTTGCTATGCAATGGACAAAAGGATAATAATAATGTTTTAAAGTAAAGAATCTATATTATTCCTTTGTAGGAATCATTAACACACTTTTGTCCTGGAAGGCCATGATACCGCTCAGCCGTTTAACATACTGCGCGTACCTCGTCCACCCTATTATTATGTACGCTATCGAGAGAAGAAGCCGACAGCCATTCTATATATCAAACGCTAATATGGTGAGTGAATAGACGGTATTAGTCCAGTGGCGTAGTGAAAGTATCTGACGTTAGGGGCAGACTAGCCTTTTGGCGCCCCCTCATACTCAAATACTGGCACCCGTGGCAAAATTAGCCCCGACGGGCCTTTCGTGCACATCCCCCATACACCAACAAGTTGCTGAACCTGGCATCTGGGGATATCTCCCCCCCCCCACCCTGACATCCAAGCCATTACTACGCGACATTAGTCTCGATATGAATCGTGTGAGGTTTGCTCTTTCTGCCTGTCTGCATGCCTGGCTGCGTGTCAGCCAGCTTGTCTGCCTGCCTGCCGGTCGGCCTGCCTGTCTGTGTGGTTACCTGCCTGCTTGGCTGCCTGCCTACTTACATACCTGCTTGGCTACCTGTCTGCCTGCCTGCCCATATGTATGCGAGCCTGTGAATCTGCCTATTTGCCTGTCACGCTACATGCATTTGCATAAGTTTGTTTTTTACATTTCTATGGATTTGCATACTGTTCCATTGCGTGCATGCGTGTGTGTATGTGCATGCGTGCGTGCGTGCACCTGTGTGCGCGCGCGTGCGTACGTGTGTGTGTGAGTGTGTGTGTGCGTGTGTATGCGTGCGTGCGTGCGTGCGTGCGTGCGTGCGTGCGTGCGTGCGTGCGTGCGTGCGTGCGTGCGTGCGTGCGTGCGTGCGTGCGTGCGTGCGTGCGTGCGTGCGTGCGTGCGTGCGTGCGTGTGTGTGTGTGTACGTGCACCTAGAACTACTACAACAACAACAACAACAACAAAAACAACAACAACAACAACTACTACTACTACAACTTCTACTACTACTACTACTACTACTACTACTACTACTACTACTACTACTACTACTACTACTACTACTACTACTAATAATAATAATAATAATAATAATAATAATAATAATACTATTAGTACACAGGCTGCTTATGTTCTGCGTCATTCTTCTCTGTTGACCCAACATGTACAAATAATGTAATAATGTTATCCACCCAACGTTGGCCCAACGTGCATCATATAACATAGGCCCACTACTTACTGTCTAGTTTCGCTAGGTGTGCCCAACATTATTGCGCTCGTTGGTCAAACATTGGGCCATCATATTTACCAAATGTGTGTATATTGCAAAATATTTAAAGTATTACTAAACTACGGGCCGCATTTAATTCAATGTGTCAACCTTTCCCAAAGCAGCATGTAGAGCCAAATGGTGGCAAGGTATGTGATAGTAATATAATTTCATAACAGATTTTCTTTATTCATATAACAATACCCATTTTCATAAAATCCGATTTAACATGACATACTAAAAGTATATTTGAGCATAGAAATATTTAGACCCCCATATGTGATTTAGATATCTAATTGCTTCCAAAAACCTTAATACCTTTATTTCTAACACTAACTTAATTTCACCTATTAAATACTGTGATATCGAGTTGCTGAGTTACCTTTCTTGGAAAGTGAATATTTATTTTTTTTAATGTGATCCTACAAACAGATTATCAAATGCATTGGCTTACTGAGTTTAGGTACAAACAGAAAGCTAAACATTACTCTAAAATGTGCATAGTGTGTGTCATGTGCCTTGGTAAATTGGTGGACCTACGTTGGCCCAATGAGTGTAACCCAGCAACGATTTTGCCACTCTTGTGACAACTTAAGCCCAACCGTGTATGTAACATTTATATTAGACATTGTCAATAAAGTGTTGGGCCTACGTTGGCCTAACAACTGTAACCCTGCTGTAGCATGTATAGTATGCATTGTCTATGCATTGTTGGACATACTTACCTCAATGACTGTAACCCAAGTGTAATTGTGTCACAGTTATACCACTGTTGGATGACGGCATATGCATATTATTATTATTAAAAAAACATTGACTATATTTTCTTGTGCCTCCGCTGGCCTAGCAACTGTAATTCAAGTGTAATTTTGCTACTGTTACGTCGACTTTTGCTCACCCCTGCATCTCCAAAGGCGAAGGTGAAAACCAATTGCTAAAATGTGGCCCAGTATTCAATAGTCAACAGCGAAGCTGCCAACAAATCACAAATGCTGGCCCAATGTAGAACTGCTGTTTGGGTACTACTACTCCTACTACTACTACTACTACTACTACTACTACTACTACTACTACTACTACTACTACTACTACTACTACTACTACTACTACTACTACTACTACTACCACTACTACTACTACTACTACTACTACTACTACTAATACTAATACTACTACTACTACTACTACTACTACTACTACTACTACTACTACTACTACTACTACTACTACTACTACTACTACTACTACTACTACTACTACTACTACTACTACTACTACTACTACCACTACTATTAGTACGTACGCTGCTTATGTTCTGCGTCATTCTGCTCTGTTGACCCAACATGTACAAATAATGTAATAATGTTATCCACCCAACGTTGGCCCAACGTGCATCATATAACATAGGCCTCCTACTTACTGTCTAGTTTGGCTAGGTGCGCCCGACATTATTGCGCTCGTTGGTCAAACATTGCGCCATCATATTTACCAAGTATGTGTATATTGCAATATATTTAACGTATTACGAAACTACGGGCCGCATTTAATTCAATGTGTCAACCTTTCCCAATGTACCATGTAGAACCAAATGCTGGCAAGGTATTTTATAGTAATATAATTTCATAACAGATTTTCTTTATTCATATAACAATACCGATTTTCTTAAAATCCGATTTAACATGACATACTACCATTATATTTGAGCATAGAAATATTTAGACCCCCATATGCGCATCAGATATATAACTGCTTCCAAAAACCTTAATATCTTTATTTCTAACACTAACTTAATTTCATCTATTAAATACTGTGATATCGAGTGCTGAGTTACCTTTCTTGAAAAGTGAATATTAATTTTTTTAAATGTGATCCTACAAACTAATTATCAAATGCATTGGCTTACTGATTTTAGGTACAAACAGACAGCTAAACATTGCTCTAAAATGTACATATTGTTTGTCATATGCCTTGGCTAATTCGTTGGACCTACGTTGGCCCAATGAGTGTAACCCAGCAACGAGTTTGCCACTGTTGTGACAACTTTAGCCCAAGCCATGTATGTAACATTTATATTAGACATTGTCAATAAAGTGTTGGGCCTACGTTGGCCTAACAACTGTAACCCTGCTGTAGCATGTATAGTATACATTGTCTATGTAGTGTTGGACATACTTACCTCAATGACTGTAACCCAAGTCTAATTGTGTCACAGTTATACCACCGTTGGACGACGACATATGCATATTATTATTAAAAAGACATTGACTATAGGTTCTTGGGCCTCCGTTGGCCCATCAACTGTAATCCAATTGTAATTTTGCTACTGTTATGCCGACCTTTGCTCAAATCTGCATCGCCAAAGGCGAAGGTGAAAACCAATTGCTAAAATTTGGCCCAGTATTCAATAGTCAACAGCGAAGTTGCCAACAAATCACAAATGCTGGCCCAATGTAGAACTGCTGTCTGGGTACTACTACCACCGCTACTACTACTACTACTACTACTACTACTACTACTACTACTACTACTACTACTACTACTATTATTAGTATTATTATTATTAGTATTAGTATTATAATTATCATTATTATTGTTATTATTATTATTATTATTATTATTATTTTTATTATTATTATTATTATTATTATTATTATTATCAGATTTGCCATTTCCTCTCGTTTCTTGTGTTGTCTTATGCGGTGGGATTTGTGGCATCACTTGCATTCGAATCCCCTATGGTGGCATTGGAGAAAACTATTCGAATGCGAACTACTGGAACCAAACCGGACACATAGCTCGAAACAAACACGTCTGAAAAGGATATGCCACACTATATAACACAATCTTTTGCATTTGACAAACTCGGCACTGCTTACATGTGGGAGCAGCCAATCTGTCGATTGTCCCACAATTAACCAATACCAATGCCACTAGGTAGTTAACAAAACAGTATACTGCATCAACATCCAAAAAGATATATTGCTGATACGTGTCAGTAATTTGTTTTTACACTTGGATCTATTGGCGATACTATACAATAATATGATATATTTCTTTGTTGTCGTCTCCCTTTTTGAAATCGTTGCATATGTTAGAACAGTGCGTTGCACACGTTCGGGCATAGCTAGGGACATAGAGGTTGCATTTCGCAAGTGAAATATTATTTCAGAGAGACAAATTAATAGATGGATCCATTTCTAGTTGTTCCCTACACATTCGCAGCTAAGATCTGCACAAGCTTTGCACAATTTGTCAACGATTTATATGCTCTGAATCCTGAATTCTCAGAATACCAATTCCAAGGTAAATATATAGGTAACCTGTTGAATCCTTTAAAGCTAATTTGATTGCGTAGAACACCTTTGGTCCAACCTATGGTAACAACAGCAACCGGTCAAATTACTTCCAACATATTCAACTTTGAAATACAGTTTGAACACTTGAGGGACTATTCAATGTTCATGCAGGACATAGATACTTCATCCATTATGTATTCTGATTGTGACATCGTCAACTGTCTGATGTATATGACTCTGACATCATATAATTTAGTGGCAAATGAGAACTATTCATTAACTATCTACATGATGCAGCCTATTTTGCATCGCACTGCAACTATATTGATCTATAAACAATATTACAACGTTACAATTTTGTCAAATATGGCAAGCAATAAATCGATATTAAATGGAGTTACCACAGCAGGTATAATGTTATGCGGACTTTTCTAGTTGAAATAATATAGTCAGCCGTGATCTGGAGTGGCATATCGAATACTGAGTTATTGACTATGCTCTACTGAATATAGATGATTGAATTATCGAGGCGACCATTTTATTTACATGCTGTGATATCACAGTAGGTGCGTGCAACATAGGTAAAATACGTCTTCTGTCTTGGACATACCGTCTGACATCTCCTTTGTTGCAAGCTAGAATTCTTAGCTTGTACAGTTAGTATCATCACGTGATGTTTGACATATGCTTTGTGGGAAGCTAGAATTATCATTGTGTACAGTTAGTATCATCACGTGTTTAATATACCGAATCATGCACACATTATCTATCTAAAATAACACTATTAGGTCGCCTGGCGTCATTGAGGGGGAAGACTATCATGGACTTTTCCATCGATCATATGACGTCATTATCAACTACGTGATGTGTAGAATGACATCATAATGAATGACGTCGTTATGACGGTATGAATGACGTAGATAAGTACGTCACGAACGCATATTGGAAGGCGGACTATGCGTTGTTGTACGTACTGTATTTAATAAATATCCTGTTGAATATTTTGAAACCAATTTCACGGGGCACTGTTGCTGTCATAGGCAGCAACAGCACTCAGTCAAATTAGTTACAGCACATCCAACAGCTTACCTGTATAGTTTGTAGGTCATTGGTAGTTAGGGAATTCGGGGATCGATCAATCCCAACACAGCCAAGTGCGGAGGGGGCGTAGCTAGAGCTGAGCGGGACATGGCTAAAACTGGAACAGTCCATTATGAACATACACTAGACTTCTTTTGACACTGTCGCGTTTTCAATGGATTATACAAGAACGAGTCAAACGCACTGCTCCAAGTGAAATGTTATATGTATTGTTCAATTGTATGTGCAATTTCGCTTTCATAAATTATATTTGTTATTTACCTTAACCTCTGCACCACAGATTCCAAATCTGACACATTATATATCATACACAGAATATTATGTTGAATATTTTGAAACTAGTCTGACTGCAGCACATTGCTGCCACTGTTCCATTAGAGCTAGTCAAGACATCTTCTGTATGGTCCTGCCATTGTGGCTCTCACACTTCAATAGTAACATAGTCAATGAGTAAATATGAAATACATAGGTATCTCAATAATATATACAAATTTAAATGGCATTATGCATGTACTACATCATCCAGTGAATATACATTCGCGTGGACATGTTGTGATTAAACATATCTGTGTATCTTATGCGTGTGCACGCGGGATCAGTTAAAACGGTGTTTATATTGTAACGAAATCGGACCGAACGTAAGGCAGTGCAACAATGGAAGTTGCACGGGGCTTCCAAATTCCCATGGCCTCCAAACCAAAAAAGTCACACAAAATTATTTTTTGTCTTAATGTTGGGGCCCCTGCATAACTCAAATTAAATGCATACATGCCACATCTATAGGACAACTCATAAATCGGTCAACCTTTCCCAAAGAAAACAAATTTGAACACGATATAAAAATGTACTGTTGAATATTCTGAACATAATTGAATAGGAAGACATTGCTGCCTTAGGCAGCAATGCCATCCAATCCAATTATGTCCAAAATATTCAACAATATCTTCTTTATTTTGTTTTTGACATATGTAAAATCATTTCTAAACTGTACCGAATAACGCTGGTTTGGCCAAATCCCACAGTCCACTGACATCATGGGCCCATCAGCATAGCATTCGAAACTGAACCATAGCATTCTCGCGATCCTAATGACAGTTCTGAAGGCCTCTGGTAAGAATGTCAGCAACCTTGCGCAGCCCCAACCACTGAGTCCTAAGTTCGGCCCTGTAAAGAAAATCAGAAGTCTCATTCACACTGGGATCCCAACCGTGCTTAGGAGATATCTCATTGACCGTGTTAAAGTCCGCTCAAGGCTCCAATTTGCATGTACTAAAACTGGTGATAATTTTCAAGCAAGTAGGAACAAGTTTGATATCTTCTATTTATTTACTTATTATGATCTGTTCCGACGTTCTGTCATGTATCGACGCCCTTTGAAATATCACCACTGAGTTTTAGATACACGGTCCATTTTCTCCATGTGATATTTTGTAAACTATTGTTTATACCAGAATGTATATTGATTGCCGAACATTAAAGAGACTGTTCAATAGAATTGTCGTGTTCAGTCATGTGAGCTGCCCACTTCCGGTGTCCATTGAATAGCACGATGTCTGAGCCAGCCAGGGATGTGAGCGAGCTGCTGCCAGTGGGGTATAGGATGTCAGCTTGTTGTCTTGCTGCCCGCCGTCTATTAATAATAATAATAATAATAATAATAATAATAATAATAATAATAATAATAATAATAATAATGATGATGATGATGATGACTCGCAATAGTCTATATGGATATTTGTGTGCCATATGTCACGGTGTAGCCTATGATTAAAAAATAAAAACGTGAACACTTGAAAATCTGATAACTTGATGATGGCGAGGTTTCTGCTGCTGAAAGAAGTGGTCGCTTCGTTTAGCAGCAATCCGATTGCTTCAACTGTATTCACTATGCTTCCCTCATTGCAACCATCATAACCTCATTTGGATTTTTTAAATCATTAGTAGTCTTAAATTATGTTTAAAACCCTGGGTCCTTCGGATGGGGCCTTACTCAGCTAGTCCCGTATATTGTATGTGTTATTGGGACGTAAACCAGTTTCCATCATCACCCTCATGCATGTGGCGTGTAACATAAATGGTGTGCTACGTCAATGGCATAGCTCAAATACACCAAAATCTAAACATACAATAAGACACACACGCACACGCACACGCACACGCACACCTACATAGGCACATACACATGCACACGCGCGCACACACACACGCACGCACGCATGACGCACACACACGCACACTACACACACCACACCACTCACCACACACACCACACACCACACACAAACGCACGTACGCACGCGTACACTTTTGGTTTGATCTGCAAAGCACTTAGCAAGTAGAGGAGTTGACGTTATTTGCGTGCCTGATTATTTTTGACACCAGTCTAGTACTGAAAATATAGATGCTCTCTCTGAAATGGCATTTTCTATGCATTTAAAGTCTATTCCAAACATTGACAATTGATGTTGCGCTACACTTCTATAAGGTGGCGCTACGTTGCATAGCTCGTAAAGTGCGGAGATTGAAATTACGCTGGTTCACGATTCGTGATGGTTGCAAGTGTGTGTGTGATGACTTGTATTATTGAGTTTGTTCAGGAAGACCATTATGACTGCCCCTTGTGGTGATCCTATCACTGCAACCAATTTTTTGAGAAAGTGTTGATTTGATGTGCGCGCTTAATTTTCTGTTTGCTAGTAATGGACCTTACCAGTTTTACGCAAGCTCCGCACATCTCTAGCTAAGCCCCACCCACACATCGCGCGTGTTGGGATCGATCGATCTCTCAACTCTCTGACTACCAATGTCCAGAAAACTATGGCAGCAAAAGCGGTCAGTCAACTTAGTTTCGAAATATTCAACAGCATGTTTATTAAATAGTAGAGACATACAATTCGTACACGACGTGTCTGAGTATTACGTGTTAAAGACGGCCTTAATCGAGTCATTCATGACGTCATGATTATGATGAAACTATATTGATCTAAAAACAACATTACAACGTTACCATTTTGTCAAATATGGCAACCAATAAATCGATATTAAATGGCTTTACCACAGCAGGTATAATGCTATGCGGACTTGATCACAGCCACGTTAGTGCCGTACCTGCATATTATAGCACTGGGGACCGACTTCCCAATATTATATACACTAAATTAGGAAATAAATGTAGACAACTTAACTCAACTTAGCTCATCTTAATGATTTTCATCTTAGTGGCAACCCTAATTACCCCGATTGCATGGGCATCACAGAAGATAACAAACATTATTTTTTCGAGTGTGCCAAATATACAGAACACCGACAACAGCAATCTAGAGATCTACTACATTTTGTTATTTCAGAAGCCATATTACTATATGGCAAGCCAGGCTTTGAAGAAAACTGTTTCATATTTCAGAAAGTCCAGAATTACATCAAGAACACAAAAAGGTTTGCCTGACTCTAAGCACAGGCCGCATTTCCGCGTGTTGGAATCGAAATCATGACTTCCCAGAATCCCAATTTCGAGGTAACTATCCATGAGTGTTGTTGAATATGATGAGGCTAGTGTGACTGGGTGTCGTTGCTTCTATTTGCAGGAATGGCTCCTGGTCGAGTTGGTTTCAAAATATTTAACAGCATGTTTACTAAAATCTATCAAAACATACAATCGATAAACTTGACGCACATCTCAGTTTCAATGTGCAATTATTAGTCTCACTATTCTTAATATGTAGGATAAATAATGTTAATGTATATACGTAAATATCCAATTGCATTTTACTGTAAAATTGTTATGTAATATTATAACATATCGCATTTTATAGTCTTTTATGGAAAGAGTCGAATCTAAGTCAGTTTGGCTTGTGACTCAATCCAATAGTTGTTAATTGACAATAAAATATGTTTAAAACAAAAATTGTCTAGTTGAAATAATATAGTCAGCCGTGGTCTAGAGTGGCATATCGAATACTGAGTTATTGACTATGCTCTATTGAATATAGCTGATTGAATTATCGAGGCGACCATTTTATCTACGTGCTATGATATCACAGTAGGGCCGTGCAACGTAGTTTAAATGCGTCTTCTGTCCGAGACATACCGGCTGACATATCCTTAGCGTGATGGATGAACAGAAGATCTATCGTAGTCGCAAATCATAATAATAATAATAATAATAATAATAATAATAATAATAAAAATGATAATAATAATAATACTAATAATAGTAATAGTAGTAGTAATAATAATAATAATAATAATAATAATAATAATAATAATAATAATAATAATAATAATAATAAGTATTATTATTATTATTATTATTATTATTATTATTATTATTATTATTATTATGGACCCTGGTGTGTTATGAATATGCTTACCTAATACAAAAACGCTGTCTGAGAACAACATATGCAATAGTAAGTATTGCGATACACAACATCATTGCCATCAATGTGGGAAGCCAGCGTGCCACTGCAAGCAAGAGCGATGTAAATATCTAATCAGTTATTCTCAAAGGAAGGGTAGAGCCCATTCTGGTCAAATCAGTCCAATTCCAGCGACTAAATATTTACCTTCAAAGGAATAAGGAGATCACTTTTCTGTCAATATGTAGAATTTCAATAGGAGTTTCCTAAACATCTTAATTCAGTTAAGCAGCATCTGGAATATCTTGCTATTTGTCTGCAATGCTAGTATATATAAATGTAAAAGAACTTGAATAATACGGTGTGAAAGACTGTTGAAACGTGTTGCCTGAAATCTGTGCCAGAAAACATCAATTGTTTTGGCCTTACACGTTAAGATATATATATCTTAACGTGTAAGGTCAAAGCAAGTGATGTTTTCTGGCACAGATTTCAGGCAATACGTTTCAATAGTCTTTCACACCGTATTATCCAAGTACTTTTACATTTGAGTTGCGATTTAACTAGATTCCGTCCTTAAACTTGTTAATTAACCATTTGAACTCCAAAGGGCACACACAAAACATAATCTACGATTTAATAATTATACTGTTGACTATTTTGAAGCTAATTTGTGTTAACTGTTATTCCTCTCTACATTTTGCACATTGTGTATTTGTTACATTTTTTCAAGCCGTTGAAGTAACGAATTCGTCTCCACAAAGATCACGGATCCTAATGTGCTGAGTAAAAGAAATCGCTGTGTAACCAAAGTGTCCCATCTAAATCTTACTGTGATAACACGGGGAAATTTGATTAGACAAATATAACTCATGCTCACATATTCAAGAACTATGATTGTATCTTTGAACATATGTTGTTACGTTCTCAGGCCTGATAATATAGGACTGCCAATGATGATAGCTTCGGGTGAGTGATGAGCACCGATAGAATTGCATTTGTCTAACTACTAACTATCAAGATTTAAAGCTATGTTAACTTACTTACTTAACCAATCTTGTGTTAGCGTAGCGCTTTAATGGTCAAGACCGCCAAAACGGACTATGTAGTGGTCTTGACGAGCATCCATTTCTCCATCCAAGAGAATATGACCTTTGAAGCCTTTGCCACTGGAATGACTGGCCAGTCACTACAGTGGTAAATTTTCAAAAAATAGTCCTCTCAGCCGGTAAATAGACACTAGCTATGAAAAAACTGGATTTTCTTGACAATTGTCATGGTCAAGCCGGCCAAAAAATAGCACCTGCATTAGCCTTCAGGAATATCTATTTTCACGACAACAGGAAGTTATTTTTGTAAATTTTATTGTAAAAACTCTTATTTTCTTGACAAATATTGCCAATTAAGGAATTAATTGAAATAAGTAGAATATTGAGCGTTTTGAGGCGCCGTTGACACAAGAGGTGTCAATTAGAAAATATTGCTAGGACGGTTAATTATACATACAATGATCGCTTGTTCAATTGCGTACCATATAATATCTCTATACACGGCTTAACTTGCTTCCTGTATATCTTACCAAACCAATCGACTTTGACTAAACAATACTTTTTTCACAATCTCACATACTTGTTCTACAAACTTCGAAGTGTCTGAAGAGTCACGTACTTACAACAGCAGCTTGGAGTAGTAATTTCTCTGACTAGCTCGCTTATATTCAACTCAGTGCGCGCGCCTGTGAGCCGTAACATCATATGGCGCTTGGTACTACCCATCTACCGTTTGATTACCATATATTGGGAGGCATGACTGCCCGTGGTGTGACGCATTCCATCTAGACTCATTTATGCGAGTGATATCAATGACCGAAAACTTTCTCTAGTCAAACGAGGTCAGTGCGCGTGATTTACTACACTTTTCCAGATAAGGGAGACCATTGACCGATATACTTATGGACATCGCGTTGTCTGTAATAACTTGTCAGTGGTTAGAAGTGTACGCATAGTCAAACATGGGTTAACGGTTTGATTGGATATTATAATCAACTCTCTATGACTGTCTGTCCATTTGGCGTAAATTGGTTTGGGCCTAAATGCTGGGACAAATCTAATTAACTAGATCCGATTTTAATCCGCACATTGACAACATGAGTATTATTGATTCGATATGTATGACTATGCCTGAGTAACCACTTGGTAGTTATTCTGACGGCAAATTATACCTCAAAATTGTTTGGTTTTCTGTAAATTCCCAATTACTAGTCTAATAGCCGAATATTAAGCCCATCCATATGTATATATTGGAATGCAACTGGCAATTGTATATACAATGTTAACGCTGCATTTAAACACCATAGTGATGCGTTATGCATGTGTACTTACAAAACAGGTAGCTGCTAGGGACTGCTTGATCTTCCAGGCCCAGGGCTAACAGGCATGACACATTCCTTCGAATATCTACAAGAAAAATAATATAACCCGCTGCAACAGAATTTTGGCCAGACGTATACATCAGTGGTAAATTGATGTAGCAATGCGACGTTTATATCTCATGGCGAAGACGGCCAAAACCTGCCGACACATTTGAAAGAATGGTGGGAGCATATTGCAATCGCCTCTATCAGTCCGTCTGTCTGTCTAGCACTGCGTCCGTACGTCTATTTGTACAGCTATCTCTTTCGACACTATTTGCTGCAATTCCAAGCTGGCTTTACTGGGTGTTACACATATCTGTCGATGTGTACATTACCCTCCGTCACCTGATGGGCTGGGTGCGCAGGGATGTTGGGGCAGGGTGGGGTGGAGGCAGAACTTCAAAGTTGGAAGAATTCGACCAAATTTGTCATGGGAGTTACGCATATGATAGCATATTGGGCGTTGTGATATTTAATATTAAATGGCAATGCAAACATAGATGAAGCAAATCTACCTCTTGGCATAGTCACATCACGACACTGAAGGGGACTTCTGTACGCGTCCAGCATTTCAAATTCCGTGGCATTTCTCAGACCTTCTTTACACGTACACACGTCATCCTGACATGTCTGTTCAAATGCATTCTGGCACACAATGAAAGGAAAAGCTCCGATGTTACACGTCTCCGACAGGAGAGCAAAGTTGATGAACAGCCCTGGAGATTCGATTCTGCATGAGGAGGGTCCTGCTGGAACTCTGTCCCGAGAACATTGACATGTTTTGTTGGATAATCCGCTACACACAATGTCGTTTGTGGGACCACGGCAAATAGCCGTTTCGCATGGTTCGCCCAGATTAGCCACTGTAAATAAATATGGATTAAATAGATCTATAAACTACGATGACATTTCGACCTTTCAACATTTGAAATTATACATTATTAATCTCATGACAGCTATACAGGGCAGGTGTTGTCTACCTTGAAACTGATTTGGCATAGACAGCAACAGCTGCCAGTCACGTTGCTTTGAAGATATGCAACAGAATATTCCTTTCATCATAAAGAAATGGTACTTTCTGATCTATGAGTGTTAAAGATTTAAATTATATTTACTCATTCAATTCTGAAATCCATTCTTTTAATTTTAACCCTTGTGTCAAAAGCGTCTCAAAGCGCTCAAAATTCTACTTTTATGAAATAACTCGTTAATGGTCAAGATTTCTCAAGAAAATAATAATTTGTACAATACAATTTACAAAAATAAAGTTCTGTTATCGTGCAAATAGACATTCCTCAAGAATACTACAGGTGCTGTGTTTGGTCGGCTTGTCCGTGAAAATGGACAGGAAAATCCATTTCTTTTCTTAGTTAGAAGATTATTTGTGAAAATTTACCACTGGGGTGGCTGGCTCGGTTACCGAGCCAGTCATTCCAGAGGTAAATTTTCAAAAATCATATTCTCTTGGATGAAAAATGGACATTCCGCAATACCACTACATAGTCTGTTGTGGCAGCCTTGACCATTACAGAGTTAAGTTAACAAAAGAGGGTTAAAACAACGATACAACACACTACTCTGAATGCCAACAACAGTGTCCTGCAATCACCACATCAATGCAAACATAGGCGTTTCTATTCATAAATTTACTTACAGTTTAATACAGACAAATATGTCTTAAATTAGGAACAGTGTAATATGGTCGCTAATCTCCGATGGTCAGTTGCCATGGATGTCAGTGTAAATGCTATCCATTATACCATGATATCGGTGTTCCTCCTATTTTCTTGATTGTATCTTTTCCCTGAGATTTGTTTCCTTTGCCATGGATGGATTTTAGAAAACTATATGTAAAATGATGTTTGTCAAGTGATGTGGACGTCGCAACGTCTCATATTACAACCACCAGTGGGTGGCTATCTAGGGAACTGATATACAACAAAGGGCGTGCCATTCGGTCTATGCGGTACTTCTTGGAGTTACAATTGTCTGTCCTGTATCATTACATATGTCAGAACCGTTTGCTGTTCTTCAATATTTCGGATGATTAGTCTGTAAGATGTGTATTTATCATATAATTGTATATACTTACACGGCCAGCATTCTTTGCTATCGTGGCTAGGGGCAAATCCCATATCACACTGACACTTCATAGGCCCACAGTCTGAGATCATTTCGCCAGCATTGCTGGGACATTTGGTGAAATTTGTGCAGCAATCGTCATAGATGTTGACTGCAAAAGGAATACAATTGCAGCAGCAACGTCAGTAATAGCATCAATATCAATAATAAAAAGCAGCAGCTGAATGAACCGAATCACCATCAGTAGCAACAACAGCATCTCCATCATTGAAAACATCATCATCACGATCATCATCCAATATCATCATCATCATCCATCATCATCATCATCATCATCATCGTCGTCGTCGTCGTCGTCGTCGTCGTCGCCGTCGTCGTCGTCAGCGACATGTATGTGTTAGATGGAAAGCTGAATTTGTGCTTGATTTAATATGTTTGCTGTGCATCTAAGATACACCGCCAACATATCTCCATATCTGCACACCTGTTCTATCAATATGAGTACAATATATAGCACTTAATAAATATTACATTATGTCAGAGAAATGGCGGTATAAGATATTGTAATTTAGGAGCACTCATCCCATACGAACCTGAGCTGAATTAGCTTACGACATGACGTAAGAATTACTTTATAGTTTGTCCATATATGGACAAATACTTTGATTTTTCTTAGTAGCTCCTGCACATGTCTTGACACATGTTACTATCAACTACTACTTACCAGCTTTGACAATGGAACAGCGTTTGTCAACTGTATCTACAAAGCAAAAAATCATATTTTCAATAAATGATTGGTTTGATAGCTTAGTTTTGCTTCATTGAGACAATATTTAGTAACAATAACGCAGTCGCTATAGCAATACATAGTTCATATTTGCAAATATCCCCGCTCTATACATTTCTATGGCTACACGATTAAATACATGTGTGGTTGAATAAACCCGCATGTGTCAACATCGCCACAAAACGCTCAAAATTCTACTTATATCAAATAATTCTTTAATGGTCTATATTTTTCAAGAAAATAATAAATTTTACAATAAGATTTACAAAAAATATCTTTCTGTTGTCGTGCAAATAGGCATTACCAAATACCACTACAGGTGCTATTTCTGCCGGCTTGACCATGAAAATAGTCAAGAAAATCCATGTTTTTCGTATCTAGTCTCTATTTGCTGACTAAGAGAAGCTTATTTTTCGAAAATTTAACACTGGAGTGGCTGGCTCGGTTACTGAGCCAGTCTTCCAGTGGTAAACTTTAAAATATCATAATCTATTGGGTGAAAAAGTGGCCATTCGTCAAGACCACTACATAGTCCGTTTCTGGCGGTCTTTATCGTTCAAGTTAACACATGAGATGATAGTGTCAAGATAACCAGGCAGAATGGAGACAAGTTTTATTTCCAAAGACAGCATCTTCATTCCAGTGATATTAGTTTTAGGATATGCACCTGTTTACTTGTAAAAAAATTCTTGTTTTCAGACACGCCATTTAAACTGACGATGGGTAAGGTAATTTTTAACTTGCACTCCTAGGATGGCGTACACTAAGCATATGATTTGACGGTTTCCAAACTACTATCACAACGCAGGCCACTGGAACGGTACTGGGTGAAATGCCAGGCCAAAACGACTCTGCCCTGGCCAAGGACCGACCCGATAACTGTCATGGTTATGGTGGTGTTTAGTCTATAAGTATTGCTGGTGCATGTCGTTTCTAACCTAAACAGCATGCGCATTCGACAGAATTATCTGCCTCCCAAATGTTGATTTCGTGATCACATTCTATCAAAAACCGGTGCACCTCAAGGTGGTCACTGTGTCATGTAATTGATGAATCCACCTTTGGCTATACGCGCCGCCCAATTATGGATAGGCTCCGCCCATGCTGTGTGAGTGTTGGGGCCGATCTGTATGCTCTAAACAATGGATTCACCGAATCCCAATTTTGTGGCACTATAGATGACTATGGCAGCGACAGCGACAAGTCAGCTAGTTTCAAAATACTCAACATCTATTAAATCGCGAAAACATACAATTCCTACCGCTTGACGGACTAGTCCTAGGATTTATGACGGAGTATTTTCGTCAATTAAGACGGTCACACCAACCTATAGGCGACGTAGTTGATTATAACGTCAATCCTTTAACCGATTCATCCAGTTTGAAATAACACTAGCTATTGGCCAACACGAATACACAGGTACCTCTACTAGCCATACCCACTGATTTCTGATTACAAAGTAGTTCTTTCATCCCGTCTCACAAGATTTAGGGGTGCATACTCGCGGCGGAGTGCTTGGAGATGGAATTTTCAGAATTGTATACTTTTGGAGGCTTAAATTGTGGGCCTGGATGAAGTGAGCCGGGGTATGTCTTGGCTTGTTATGGTTTTATTACGTATAAGATTGATATGATTTTTACTCTTCTGAAATTGAACTAGAGATACGAGTCCCTTGTTCAATTAAGTAACTGAAAGTTATGGTGGTTTGTGCGGGCGAAATGAGCCTATGGCAGCAACAGTGCCAGACAAATTAGGTTCAAAATATTCAACATAATGTTTAGTCAATAGTAAATGGATACAACTTGACGTAATTGATTATGTCCTCAGCCTACGCGTGGCTTAGTTTATTACAGCATCATATGCTTGCTCGATAAACTGGATTCCTCAATTGGGATCATGGAAATTCAGTTCTCGGTGGGTTAATTAGAAATATTTAGCTATTTTGGTACCTAAGCTGTAGTTAGCAGGGCGGCACTCCAATGGTAAGAATGGTTTGGCCTCTTTCTCATCTTCAGTCGCATTTCTGAACCCTTTGTCTGGATCACATTGACAGGTCCCGTTTAAACATGTCTGCTCAAAGCCAAGAGCGCATGCGCCAGGTGTACATGGCTCACCCAGTAAGGACACCGGTCTGTCATAAAGAAGGAGTACAAGCATTATTTTTGAAGTTCGGACTATAGTCATTTCACTCAGTATATGTGATGTGTTGGACATACAGAACTGCTGGCAATTGTTCGAATAGCAAAGGAAGGGTCCAGTTTTAGCCATTCCTCGCCCATGTCTAGCTAATGTCCACCCACGTTTTACCGGTGTTGGAAGCAATCGATCCCTGCAATCTTTGAATCTCAATTTTCAGAAAACTATACAGATAAGCTGTTGAATATTTTGAAAGTATTCTGATTTGGTGCTATGGCTGCATATATCAAATTAGTTTCAACATATTCAACGGCATGTTTATTAAATAGTGAACACATGTAATTCCTACAGCAACGCTTAGGCCATCATCAATATGCATTCGTGACGAACTTTTCTAAGACATTCATGACGTTGTTGTTTGTGACGTCATCCTACACGTAACGTAGTTGATTAAGACGTCATATGCTTGATGGATAAAATTAACGAATTAGCGTGGCTATGACACCTTTCAATCTTCCAAAAATAGGTAACAGATTCGCTCACTCCAATTGATGCATCCATCTCTAGCTATGCCCCGCCAATTTCTACATAAGCACCGACCGCTTTGTTGCGAGTGCTAGGATCGATTTATATACTTTGAATCCTGAATTCATGGAATTCCAATTTCAAATTAACTATAAAGTTAAGCGGTTGAAACTAATGAAACTGGGGCTCCCACAGCTCCCAGTCAAATTTGCTTCAAAATATTCGACATAATCTTTATTATACCGAAAATGCATCAGAGATATACAGTTCGTACACTTGACGAACTAGTCTAGCTTCATGACGGTGTTATAAAAATATGTCATCAAGATTTTGCTGTCATCTCAAAAGTGGTATCATAATCAATTGCGTCATTATGACGGCATGAATGACGTAGACAAGTACGTCACGAACGCATAACTGAAGACGGAATATGCGTTGTTGTACGAATTGTATGTCATTTGGCCTATTTAATAAATATTCCGTTGACTATTTTTGAAACTAATTTGACTGTACTCAAAATATTTAACAGCTTATCTGTATAGTTTTCTGGAAAGTGAAAGTCAGTGAGTTCCGGCATCGATCGTACCCAACACGAGCAAGGAATGGGTGGGTCTTAGCTAGAGGTGGATGAGGCTTAGCAAAAACGGGAATGGCTCATTGGCTATAACGTCAAATTCTTAAGTGAAAGGTCGGATTTCTCCATTTTATCCGTACACATATCAATGCATGTTTGCGATCTAACGCTCTAGCATCTGACGTCATATTCAAGACGTGTTACTTGTTAGCCGACGCCACAATCAAATGACGTTGGTACATCAGCAAGGTGGCGAAGCTTCGACAGTAAAGGTCAGAATTGTATGTCTTTGATGAATTTACAATTTAATAAAAACTGTGTTGACTATTTTGAAACTAATTTGACTGAAAGCGGCCGATGCTACAATAACAGCTCTGTGTCAAAATAAGTTCAAAATATTAAACAATTTTCTCGGATTGAGTATTTGAAATTGAGATTCTGGAACACACGAAGACCTCGTGACAAACGCTTAGGATTTACCAATGGAAACGATGATGAAGTCATCACGACAGTGTAAGGATTAGCGGGATCATCGCCGCCACCGCTGCCGCGAGAAACGGCCGCGGCTGCATCACAATTAATTCTTGCTGAATAAAAGTTGAACACGAGTGTGCTTCATATGCACGTTTCAGGGCACCATTTCAAAAAACAAGAATGCACTAGGAAGGTACGCACGTGCGTGCGTTTGTGCGTTCGTACGTACGCGCGCGTGTGTGCGTGCGTGAATACGTGTGTGCCTGTGTGAATGCTAAAAGCTACCGACTTCGAAGTCTTTTCTATATGGTGTCGCCAACATATTAACCCTTTGACAAAGGAAATCCAAGAATCTTAATATTATGACAAATATGCATTTAAACTGTTGAATATCTTGAAACTATAAACAGAATCTGCCAGTCAAATTAGCAGCAGAATATTCAACATATATATGCTCTTCCTTGGTAAATGATTTTTTGCATGTAATCAGTCGGATTCAAATGGTCAAGAACAGAATAGAGGATCCAGTGTATCGAACAATCATATGACGTCATAATCAACTAGGTCACATGTAGGCTGGCGTCATAATCAATTACGTCATGAATGACTTGATTTAGTCCATCACAAATGCTTATTAGCCTGTCAAGTTGTTAGAATAGTATGTCTTTACTATTTAATTACCATTCTGTTGAATATTTTGAAACTAATTTGACTGGGTGCTGTTGCTGCCTTAGGCAGTCGCACCACTCAGTCAAATTATTTTCAAAATATTCAACATCTTACCTGTATACTTTTCTGAAAATTGAGGGTTTTTTGTTATGTGTGTGGTTGTGGGGGGGGGGGGGGGTTGGGGATTGCTGGCTCGATATGGGCCTGGCATAGCTAAAACTGGAGAATCTCCATTAACACGATTAAATTAGATAATAAACGGGAGAGCACTGTTGACGCTCTCTCATCGCTTAACGAGCGTAGAAAGGGAGATTAGAATAGCTTATCAGTATTTCTTCCTGAAAAAAGATTTACTTCCCCTTGAAAGCGTTCGTTTCTACTAATGATGAATACTTTGAGGATCATATGATTGATCTGGTTTCTTTGCATATTCCAAGACAGGGGTTTGTGTAGTATGTCATTAACCGGGGTGGCTAGGGGTGGGGCTGGGTGGAGTGGGCAGGGTTGGGTTGGGTTGGGTTGGGTGGGGATAGAGGGTGGGGGGCGTGGTCCTGTTACATTAGCGTTTTAATATTAGGCAAGAGATCGAAATAAACATCGTCAATATAATTACATACAACCCATTTCTTGATGGACCAGCGTACAATTCACAAGTGAGCAACTAAGCAATAAATATTATTGTGAAAATCCAACACTTCACACCGAATGGGTAGATAGCGACACATTATTTTGATTAAGATATATTCTATATATTCAATCTAATTTGACTGGTATGCATGCGCTACTGCCAACGAGCACCCAAGAGGAACACACCTTTCACGTTGCTGTCAATATATACAATTTATTCTATCTTTGAAATTAACCCCTCTTGTGTAAATTTACAAACTGACCAAACCAACTTGGCAGTGGTCTTCAGCCACGGCTATTTCAGTGCCCTAGAGAAGAGTATTTTTGAATATTTACCACTAGAATGACTGTCTCGGTCTTCTTTAGGATTACACTTTTAATGGTAAAGACGGCGAAAAAAATTCAGTGGTAAATTTGCAAAAATAGTCTAAAATTAAAATATTGACAATACAAATGTAAAATTGAAATACAATTTAGTATTTTGAGCGTTCTGAGGCGCTGTTGACACACGAGGGGCCAGTTGTTAAATATTTTGAAACGAATTTGACTATAGCAACTACAGCCCCACGTCAAATTAATTTCAAAATATTCAACAGAATGTTTATTAAATAGTAAAGACATACACTGTGCACAACTTGACTGACTATAAAGCGTTTATGATGGACTAAATCGCTGCGTCTACGATGGAGTTGATAATGACGTCAACATAAATGCGACCTAGTTGTTTAAGACGTCATATGATTGCTCGATAAACTGGATTCCTCCATTCCATCATGGATGTCACAACATATATTTAACCCCTCTTGTGTCAAAGCGCTCAAAATACTACTCATATCAATTAACCCTTTAATGGTCAAGCCTTTAAAAATTTTGCAAAAATAGCTTTCTGTTGGCGTGCAAATAGCCATTACTCAAAACCACGTCAGGTGCTATTTGTTGGCTAGCTTGACCATGAAAATGGTTAAGAAAATCCTTCGTTTTTCTCAGCTAGTGTCTATTTGCCTGCTGAGAGAAGATTATTTTTGAAAATTTACCACTGGAGTCATTCCAGTGGTAAATTTTCAAAAATCATATTCTTTTGGATGAAAAAATGGCCATTCCTCAAGACCACTACGTAGTCCGTTTTTTAGCCGTCTTGATCATTACAGAGATACGTTAACACAAGGTGGGTTAAGATTAGGTCACGTGCCATGATATATACACCTGAGAGATTACAGCGTTGTTAGTTTTTTTCACAAACAGCGGGCATGACGTAAATTATGATTTATTCTCAATGTATTTCTATCTCTCTTACCTCCCCTTGTGCAAAAATGTGCAACGTTTCTCAGTCGCGTTGATAAAATGGCCACTTCGACATCGGCACGACCCAGCTACACAAATAACATTCAAGCCCACACAACGTACACCCTTGTCGCAGTCATCGCCCAGGTGCGCCTCTAAAAGGTAACGGAGACTGTATAATTAGCTTTCATGAATAACAAGCCCCAAATACACAATAAATGGACGGATACGGTCTATCACTCAGGTTTATGACGTCATGTGCGGATGGGTACTATCTAACCGTGGTAGGTTTCTGTAGGTCATTAAAGTCGCTATAAATAAAAGCAATGGTAAAATAAATTTGTCTAGCTGAGATACAATTCACTTTCAATTGGTTTCCGCTTAGTTTTCTCTGTTTAAGTATGGATTTAAAGATACACCTGCTAAAATTAGGGATGGTAGCCATGGTATAGCTCAAAGCACATGATCCGAAGACAAATTTACAACTCGTGGTATAACTATTTGAGCTATTTATAAATATTATACGTGGAAGTAAAGAATGACTATACATTCATTGTGTGTTAAAATGTTTCCAATCCAACAAGCAGTTTTCCAATAGGACATACTTAAACATAGATACCACGGTTTGAAAGAGACCACGGTTTGATGATACTACGGTTTAATGATACCCTACCCTAACGGATGTAGCAATCACAATGTTGTAAGTCCACCATGAATGTGTGTGGAACTGTAGATCGTATGGATTTGATTAATCTATAAGGTATTACAAGCTTTTGTTAAATATTTTGAAACTAATTTGACTTGTAGCGGATGCTGCCATTGAATTGCTCAGCCGCCTGGCGCCTGTGCGGCGCTATCAAAACTGCTCGCCCGTCAGCCTACACACCCACCCTCTCTCTCGTTCAGATGGGCGGGTGGGTGGACGGGCATTGAGACAGGTTGGTATGGATACCCTCTTGATATAAACCTTCCTAACGTCGAATACTTAATGGGATACATAATCTCATTGGTGAAAAAATCGCATAGACATCAACACACTTCTGCATGTCACGTAATTGGCCTTTCGAGTTTATCCATCCATAATATGAGGTCATAATCAACTACGTGACGTGTATGATGACGTCATAATCATTACGTCATGAATGACTCTATTTAGTCCGTCTTAAACACGTAATCCGTCAGGTTGTATGAATTGTATGTATTTAATATTTAATAAACATGCTGTTGAATATTTTGAAACTAATTTGACCGGACGCTGTTGCTGACATAGGCAAATGCGCCCAGTCAAATTAGTTTCAAATTATTCAACAGCTAACCTGTATAGTTTTCTGGAAAATGATAGTAACGAGGTTCTGGGATTGAGCGATTCGAACACGAGCGAGGTGTGGGGTGGAGCTTAGCTAGAGA
>CM067366.1:16388674-16696174 GCA_034401795.1 Chaetoderma sp. LZ-2023a | reverse complement strand
AATCTATATCAAGAAAACGGAGCTCCCTTGATGGCGGTCACTAAATTTTTTAGACGGTTACCCCAGCCCATTTTCCAGCGGACCCCGATCACATGAAAACTATTTCCAAAACAAGTTCTACCAAGCCTTGACCACGGATCTAATGACATTGTCTTATACCATGTTGAAAATCAGGTAGCAGTGAGACATAAAATAAGGATAAAACAGAGGAAGTAATATAGGAATCCAGTCTGTCACTCAAGTATATGACGTCATAATAAACTACCGTAAACCTGGCAAACCTCGCCACCAGGGGTTAACTTCGCCACATACACAGGAGATGATTGTGTGCAGTGCCTTATCTGTGTTAATTGGTACTGTGGACGGTGCTATGTTTACGATCAGTGTTTTACATGTGACAGTTGTGAAGATTAAAGCTAAAGATTAGAGGCGATGTGTAACTTTTGAATTTTGGTAGCAAAATCAAGCTATAACAAGAGGACGTATCAAACTGTGTATTGAGACATAATACTTAATTGTTTTCTGTAATGTTAATTTCCATTTTGTTAAAACAATTTTTAAAAGTAAAAAAAAATGGCGATGTTTCAATACAGTGTTGACTGGCATTAAACCCAGTTTTCCCTAAGTGACGAAATAATCCCCGACCTGGGATCATTTCGCCAACCATGAAACATGACTCGTATCTTTCTCTGTAAACAGCTGATTATATTCAAAATACTATTTTCTTAAAGAGTGGCCCTCAAGTGCTCTAAACACCGGTATTCCAGTTATGTAAAAGAAAACATAACCCGTGTACACGTGAAAAATGTCCTAAAACCTGGCGAAATTACCCCGTTCACGTCACCTGCAGACTGACGTCACAATTAAGGTAGGTCATGAATGGCGTATCTAAGGCCGCCAGGACGTCTTAATCGTCCATCATATGCACGAATTGTACGTCTTTACTACCCAATAACTATTATATTGATTAGTTTGAAACTACTTTGACTGGGCTGCAATAGGCGGCAACGGCACCCAGTAAAATTAGTTTCAAAATATGCAACAGGTTAGCTGCATAGTTACTATGGAGTAGGGTTTGTAGGAAATCAGGAATCAAAGTATATAAATCGATCCCAACACGCGCAAAGCACTGGCGGAGTGTAGCTAGAGCTGTGCGGGTGGGGGCGGGGGCATATTTCTAGCTAAGTTGTGTCGAACTTGTCTACGTAATTCATGACGGCATTGCTTATGACGTCATCCTACATGTCACGTAATTGATTATGACGTCAAATGATTGGTAGATAAACTGTACTCCCACATTGATAGGAAACGTAAAGAGAATGCGTCAGACAGCATGTGATGAGAGATAGGCCTTTATGAGGGATTAGTGTGTAATCTGTATGATGATTATGATTACTGTATTCTGCGGCTGTAGTAGTAGAAACATCATACAGCTACGATCAGTCCTTCTACGCCTGTGCCCACTGTGTCTTGTCCTCAGCCGAAATCCTTAGCTTCCTCAGGACAATTCTTGACTTGAGTGTACCGAGTCCTGCTTTCTTGACGTCACCTCGTAGCACGCTTAGCAGATTTATGCAATGCCGTCCTCTCCTGGCTTTGTATTTGCTGGCTCCGAGTAGGGCGAATTACAAGGCTATCTGCGCTGGTGTCTCTTCTGACATCCTTAGTACATGGCCAAGCATGGACCATCTTCGCTGGCCGACTTTTACAGACAGTGGCGACGTATTACACACTTGGATAGATAATCGTTGGAAATTATTCTGGCTGGCCATCGGTGTCCAGTGATGGTGCGTAGGTTTTTGCTGTGGCCGCCATCGAGTTTGTCAAGCGCTGCCTTTGGAGATGCCCAGCTGCTACAGTTATACAGCATCAAGGATATGCAGGTTGCACTGTATAAACGTAGCCTCTTTATCAATGGCATCATTGATCTACGAATACATAGCTTCAAGAAGGACTGGAAAGCTAATATACCTAATATATAAACACAAAACCAGGCAAGAGGGTAAAGTCACCTACAACCTACCCAAGCTCATCAGCGACACTGGCACTCACATGTCATACAAAAAGACATCGGGGAGCAGATAGCTAACATTGATGTCAGCTCCGATGCAAACGAAGTCCTAACCAAAACACTGAAATCTATGGAATCGTCCGCTACCAGCACCATAGGTGTTCCTAAAAACAACCAAACTAGGTATACTGACCACCCTCTAGTATTAAAACTGTCAGCAGAGTAGACGGCATTACGGCTGTGCATCTATCAAAGTGGCTAAAGTGAAGACCACACCAAACTACGCCGGGAGCGCAATATTATTCTGCGCCACATTAGCGAATGCTTAAAAGATCTAGCTATTCAACACTCCATAGCAGATGAAATCACTGCCACGGATGACTGTCACAAAATGTTTCGGGCAGCCCGAGCCCTGAGAGTTACTGACTCCACACCACCACTCACTGTACACGACTCTGAAGGACACTTTATCGGGACTGACTAGGGAAAAGCCCAGGCGATCCGAGAATGGTTCAAGGAACAATTCACTGACAACGACGATGAGCTATGGCACCCGTTATAAGGAGACCCCAAGCCATTACTAACACCAATTAAAACAGCAGAAGTTGAGAAGGCACTTAAATCCCTGAAAAATGGACGTGCTTCTGGACCTGATGGCATAAGCAATGAACTATTCAAGTGACGTTAACTCAAAACCGACCACGCACCTAATCAATTCAGCTTATATGCACCACCTTCCCATCGACGCTGTAGGCCAAGGCACCCTTGTCGCACTACCGACGCCCAAGAAGACACCTGGGCCCCAAGCCAATCTGCGGCCCATTGTGCTCCTCAACCGCGAACGGAAAATCCTATCCAATGTTACTCTATGCCGCATCCGAGGCAAGATCGATTACTTCACCAGATCATGTCAAAGTGGCTTCAAACGTGGACGCGGCTGCACAGACATTGTATGGGCTCAACGTATGCTTGCGTCGGTATGCATGTCCAAACACTGGGACTTCTACAAAATGGGCATTGACATGCCACCAGCATTCGAACCAATTAAACGCTCAAAGATCCTAGATGTACTACGCCAGGCCAGTTGCAATGAAGATGAGCTACCACTAGTGAGACTACTACTTGCAAACACTAAGCTGAGAGTACGAGTCAAGTCAGTGAAGTGTGTAGAGTTTGAGACATCAATCGGCTCCCCACAGGGAAATGGTCTATCTCCGGTGCTTTTCATCTGTTACCTTGCTGCTGCATTGAAATCTGTGCGGGAAGGTTCCACAAGACCACACCGCCCAGTGTCAATACGGGGCATGCCGCTAATGACGGAATATGCCGACGATGTGGACTTCATAGACGAAGAAAAGAAACCCCGTAACGAACTTCTCCCTATAGCTGCAAGCAAACTAAAAATTGAGAATCTCTTTATGAATGGATCCAAAACAGAGTTCACCCACATATACCTATCGACAAAGCATGAAACTATTGAAAATGACGACCCACTTCGTGGCGGCGAACCATGGAGGAAATGTAAAATCCTGGGCTCACTGCTTTGCAGTACTGCTGGCATTTCTGCACTCTGCGTGATGGGGAACATAGCTGTGCAGTCCTTCTGGAAGCTATGGATTCGTAGATCATAGATGCCCTTGGTAAAGAGGCTACGTTTATACAATGCAACCTGTGTATCCTTGATGCTGTATAACTGTAACTGTGATCAGTATACAACGTTAAAACAGTGCTATCAATGCGAAACTGTGCAATAGAGGTGTGCTTCCTAAACTCCTAGTACGACAGGTTTTAGATTAAGACAAATTGGAGATAGAAGTCGGTGCGATACAGTGCGTAGAGAGGTCGAAAAGAAAGAGCCTGTTATGTTAGGAAAGGGCAAATGTAAATGTATATGGCTAAGTTGAAGTGTGTTAAGTGTGACTGTTTCGTGCCAGGTCTTATGGAATGGGCAGGAACTATGTATTATGGAAATATGAGTCTTACATTCATTGAGCAGCATATGAGCATTACATCTGCAATACAATTCGTATGTTGTAGCTCATTGTTGACTAGATTTTCTTTTTAATTCGTGACAAAATAAGATGGGTATTGCTCGCACAACTTACAATAGAAATATTACACAAATCTACAGCTTAAGTTGGAGGATAACGTCACTTAAATATTGGTACCCTGTGCAAATTATACCAACTTACCTTTTAAAAACGAAGTGCTATTGTGATTAGGAAGCATGCCATTAATAGATGACATCAACGGTGTGCTAAGAATCTGACCCTGACTTTGAGAAGCGGGTTGATGTTCTTGTTCCGATATGATTAGGTTCGCGTTTGATGTTATTTCCCGCGTTGATTCCACAATAATGCCTTGATAATGATGCGATTCATTCACAGATTCATAATATGTAGATAAACTATCACTTGTTATGCTTATTGCGCGTGTAGCCAGAGAAGTCGCGGGTGCTGTAAATAGTAAGGTAATGAGGTGAATATTTTGATGATAATTGTTCAATTGAGATAACACTTCGTCTAATTATTAATGCAAAAATGAGTCCTATGAAATTTGCCATATGTCAGGATGTGTGGTTTAGCCGAATCATAAAGTTACCTTAAAGTATAATGTGGAACAAATGCTTACCCATACAAACGACAATGTTGTATAGATGGATCTCGGCGTATGCAATACTATGAAATTGAAGACAGCGATAAATGGTTAGAAATAATAGAGAATATTAGTGTGGCCCATAACTGAATCATTTCGTATGGAATTAACAAAATCACCATAAAAAAGCCCATCCCACTCCACCATCCACCCCACCACCCACCCTCCACCACCACCTACCCCATCCCAACCAAACACACACAGACACCTAAATACCCCGCCAAATAATAAGAGGGAATATGATAGACCTATGTGTCACACTGGTAAATTAAGTAGAAACCCACACTGGCTGGGTTGTATCCATAGCGTTAATCTCTCGAGTTAATATACAATGGAGGAATCCAGTTCAGGCATGCACCGCCCACCTCAAGCTAAGCTCCACCCACGTTTTCCCCTTGTTGGAATCAATCGATCCCCGCACTCTGAATATCAATTTCCAGACAATTACACAGGTAAGCTGTTGAGTATTTTGCCTAGTCAAATTGGTTTCAAAATATTAAACAGAATGTGTATTAAATAGTAATGGCATACAATTCTTACAACTTGACGGACTATTAAGCGTATGTGACGGAATTAATTACAGCATTCTTGACGTAATTGATTAGGAAGGAAGCTTGCATCGCTACATGTCACATTGTTGATTATGACGTCATATGATTGATCAATAAACTGGATTCCTGCATTGATGATTAGGATGATTATGATCACGACGAAGGATGATGATGATAGTATTTGCAACTTACCAGAATAGATGTCCGTTGTCATAGATGTGTACATATTCTCGTCTCTATCTGCTGAACTAGATTCATCACCGATACTTAGTAGTACAGATGGCTGAAACGTCTCTGATAATCCATGGTGGAAATCCAAAAAATTACTTAAATAAACCGTGTCTGAAATCACTGTTTCTTTATTTAATAAACGATAACTTGATTGGTGGGCTTGAAACGGTATGGTGGTAACGGGCGCAAAGCTTGATTCTAATTGGGCGTATGATTCGGAGACCTCCGATGATGCCACTGATAGCGTTTCCTCAGCAATCGAAAATGCTAATTCATCTTGCATGGATAAATTATAATAAGATTCCACGATTACAGAGGAAGGGGGTTGTACTTGGCTCGTAACAATTGTTAGACTTCCGGCATCAATATTTAACATCATTGTTGAGGACTTAATCCCTGTGGAGAGAACGGACATTGCCAGTTCATTCTCCATGTCATTTGGAGTGGGAAAAGATACTTGGTCATCAATGATATGGGATGTGCTTTCAGCTGGCCATTCTGAAGATGTACTTGTTAGTATAATATTGTAATCGCTCATAATTTCCACCATACGCACAGGTTTTTGTATCTGCCTTTGGGCTGTTACTGTAGATGAAATTATGTTTGATGTAGCAGTGCTGGTGTCCAATATGAGCATCTGTGACACGTATGTTTCATCTGGAATGCCTGTATCAGTCTTGCATTTCTTCGACAACGCTCCTGATAATGAAACCGTAATGTTTTAAAAGATAAACTGTAAATGTATCTGCAAATCTACCGGAAACTGACTTCAGACGATTATGTAGTATAAATTATTATGAAGGTGCACACTAAGCAACTATTTTGTTCCAAATAACTTTATTTCATAGCATACAAGTACAGTAACTTATTATATCTTCAATGCATTCACTCACACCCCAGCTTCGTTTATCAAATGCTCATAAACTTGTTCTGATTAAATAGTTATGAGGTAGAACAGTTATGAAAAATGATGTAGCATGTCGTCATACAGGAGGGTAGAAGGTTAGCCACTACCCATATAAGGAGCAGATGTTGTACAAAGAACTTGATAGCAGTGAATTACCAATGAACTACCACCCACCCACACACACACGCACGCGCGCCCAACACGCCATAGATGGCAGAAAGGCAGAATCCAGAGTTACCTGCAGTGCTATTCGTTTCTCTGCAAGAATCCACGCTATACGGTTCTCGTTGCCTCTGCTCGGGGGTAGCTCTAACTGATCCAGGTGGGCATTGGCAATACCCACCTATACACACAGAGCCGTCAAAACAATGTGAAATCTCACCAACTGTATACCCGCATGGTTCATCAAGCACAGAATAACTCATTTCAAGTAAGCCGTCTGGTTTACAGAACTTTGGATCAGTGGATGAGGGTATGAATGAGTCGATGCATCTACACAGCCCATGCGTTGTGGAACAGTAAGAGAAGGGTCCAATACAGATGGAGTCAGCTGGATTGCAGATATCGTCGACATGTTTTGCTAAAACAAGAGGCAGAATGCCATTAGTAATATCAACACAGTTATATAGTGTCAATACGTTTGTTAGCACATTTTATATTTGAAATAGCATCATTGCCGCTCCATTGTGCAATTTATCATTCCAGTTTATCCATTATATACGACGTCATAATCACCTAAACGACACGTAGGATGACGTCATAATCAATGGCGTCATGGATGGCGTAGCTAAGTTTGACACGAACCCGGAGTTGATGACGGACTAAGCCTTGCTGTACGAATTGTATGGCTTTACTATTTAATAAACATGCTGTTAAATATTTTGAAACTAATTAGATTGGGCGCTGTTGCTGCCATAGGCAGCAACAGCACCCAGTCAAATTAGTTTCAATATATTCAACAGGTTACCGGTAGAGAAATTGGAAATTGATAGTCATGGAGGGCAGTGAATGATCGATCACAACACGGACAAGCTTGGTGGAGCTTAGCTAGCGATGGTCGGGAATAGCTAAACCCGGAGACATCCATCCCACCACAGTTTTGTCTAATGAAACTGCAAGGGATGCGATTATGGCCAGCATTGCCATTTCTGTCTTCGTTCTTCCCGTCGTCCTGGTCTTCGTCATATTTATGCGTTGCTGTTGCTATACAGTAAGGTGGTAAAACGTATGACATATTTATGTTTTGTTATTTACAAGGATGTTAACCGATTGAATAAGTCAATTTCATATTCTGTGTTCAGAATAATGTTGTCATTCTTTACATTAGTATTTTGTCATTCTTTGCATTGACACATTAAGCTTTTTCTCATACAGAATGTCCATTTGCGGGCGAAAATCGCATTTTCAAAATTTACCACTTTTACCACGTATATTTTCAAAAACTATCTTCTTCTGGTCTGCAAATGGACATTTCGTAGGGCCACTGCTGAAGCCGATTTTGGCCAACTTGAGTGACTAAAACACCCAATAGTTATTTCACCAACCTCTTAGGCAGTCTATCATTTCCGACGCAAAACTGTATCCGGCCATGCACGTACACACGTGCGTTCCACATGCGTCTTCCTTACACTCAGAAGAATTACATCTTTCGCCAACATCCATGATTTTCAAGGACTCTAGAGGAAATTACAAAAGACAATGCTGTATTAGTAATACAGTTAATGTCATTCAAGATTAAGACCACGTGTGCAGCGCATGACATCTAATGGAGGAATACTGTTTTACCTATTGCCCATCTCTTGCTAGGCTCCACCTACACTTCGCCAGTGTTGGGATCGAACCCTGCATATCAACATCCGGAAAACAATACATGTAAGTTGTTGATTATTTTGAAAAGAATGTGTCTGGTTAAAGACATACAATTCGTACAACAATACTTAGTCCGTCATCAATTATGCATTCGTGACGAACTTATCCGCGACATTCACGACAACATTGATTATGACGTCATCATACACGTCACGTAGTTGATTATGACGTCTTATGACGTATGTATACAATGGAAAGCCCCATTGAAGATACTTGCCATTTGTCTACTTGGTGGCGAATTCATGAACCAAAAAATCCAATTATCTTAACAAATACATTCAATAGAGAGATACATTTCTAGCTGTGCATCGCCCATTTCTAGCTAAGCTCCGCCCACTGTGTATACACGTTTGATTTGATGTCAACACTATGCACCCTTGATTCAGGTCAGATGTTGGATGTTTTGAAACTGATTAGACTGAGAGCTGTTGCTAATAGTAGCAATGTTGCTGTTGCCACCACCAATGGACCATTCCGTCGAACCCTAAACCCCCCAGGATCTCGATTGCATACCAACCATACAAGTAAACTCTTGAGTATTTTGAAACAAATTTGACTGGAAGATTCCAGTCAAATTTGTTTCAAAATATCCAACATGATATTTCTTGCATTGCAAACGATGTATCATTTTGGGTGTTCGAAAGCAAAGGGTTACGATTTCATCGATCTATTGAGGATGCATTCTAGTCCACCTGTGTGTCTGTGTATATGTGTGTCTCTGTATCTGTGGATCTGTCGATGTGTGTTGACTACCTGTTGGTCCGGAACTACATCCAAAAAACCGATTTGGCACAAATTTTAACACAATAAAGTAACTTACAATGAAAGAGGATTCTCAGACATTGACAGTGACCCGGATAATATGTCCGGAACCGCATCGGATGAATTCGGGATCTCTGTGTAGTTTGAAAACGGTTAGTCTGATTTCGGATAAAACTTTAAGAGAAGATAGTTGGTGCCAGTACACTTAGGATGCAATACTTTTGGTCCAGATCAGAAAATGTTTGAAAATGTTAAGATATCCGGAAGACCAGGCAAGCTAGAAAATTGTGAAAAAACCCATTACATTTTCACCAGACACGTGTGCATCGGTGTTGGCTATCTCTGGTTGATTTTATTTGAAATTAGTTCATCCCAGAGGATGTTGACTAATTGCAAAGGTGTTGTAATATTAGGATTCAAAAGTGTAGGATCCTCGCGACACTTGCCCGCTGATCAAAGCCTGATTTATATATATGGACATAGATGTCATTCGTTTCTTACCAGACGGTCGCATTCTTTCCTGACAGTCCTCATCACTCGGAACGCTGTCTGCAAATGGATAGGAAAAGTTAATTGAAAATTATTCTAAAACAAACTTTCATTTCCGGTTAATATTAACAATGCCACTATTCCACCACGACTGTTGTGCACATAGGATAGCTCAGACACCACACGTGACACACATGCGCACTCACACTGTACATTCTAAATACGACCACAAGAAAATAATATAGCAGAGAATGTATGAAATAATGTCTACTATTGTCCGAAGATATCGCAGATGGAGAGTCAAGCTGCAGCGCAAGTCGTAATCCACAATGTAGCGATTTTTTTTAATTAGCTCTATCAGCAATACGCGTGCTTCGCGTCACCGCTAGATTACAAAACCTCCGCTATAGCATCCTCTCTGGCAAGAGTAAATTTTCCAGTCGCTTTGCTGTGCACTTTTCAGCATCCTAGCGGAGAAAGTCGACGGTCACGCTCAGCATTTCCGCAGGCTTCTTGTCATGAGCATCGATACATAGATAGGCTGATTGGCGGGTGGACGGACACCGTGTTGGGATTGATCGATCCCCGAATACCATGTCGTTTAATTTCCTGAAAACTATACAGTTAAGTTGTTGAATATTGTGTAACTTGTGTGACTGGGTGCTGTTGCTGCCTATGGCAAACTAGTTTCAAACTATGCAATTGGTACAACAACGCATAGTCCGTCTTCAACTATGCGTTCGTGACGTTATAATGATGTCATTGATTGTGATGACATTCTGTATGTCACGTAGTTTATTATGGCGGCATTTGATGGATGGATACCGTGGAAAGGTCTATAATAAGACAAGTGTACAAGAAACGTTTTGTATATTATGAAACGAATTCGACTGAAGCATAATGCTGCCATAGCGCCCAGTCAAATTCGTGTTTCTTTAAACTAAACATAATATTTACTGCGTCATAACTCACAAGGGAAGTTCTCGTTCCTGATTCCAAATCTCACACCCGTAGACTATTTTAAAACTAATTTGACTGGAAGTTGTTGCTGCCTATGGCAGCACCAACTTCCAGTCAAATTAGTTTCAAAATATACAGCAGCTTACATATAATGTATCAACATTTAGCTACTAAACCCTGGCTAAAGAATATCTCTCTTGCCACACTGACAGCTAATCAACTTCTATACGGCATTAACAATGTCGACTTGGAAAAGAATATTACAATATGTAACGCCGTATGCCAATACATAGTCAATACCAACGGCTTCAAGTAATTTCCTATTTGTTAAATTCGCAACTATAAGAGCGAAATGCAAACAGCCCAACATATACAAGCATGGTGAACGCAGCATTAAGAGATCCTCTCTCTCTCTCTCTCTCTCTCTCCCTCTCCCTCTCGCTCTCTACTTCCCTCCCTCCCTCACTCCCCCCCCCTCCTCTCTCTCTCTCTCTCCCCCGCTCTCTCCTTCTCTCTCTCTCTCCCGCTCTCCCCCTCTCTCTCTTTCTCTCTCTCTCTCTCTCTCTCTCTCTCTCGCATTATGCACACACGCACGCCAATACGAACGCACACACGCACATATCCACGTACATATACGTAAGCGTGCGAACTACCTAGACAAGTGTAACCAGTGGTTGATATAAATTATCATTTAACTAGTTATACATACGTTACTATTTAATTATGTTTTATTATACCCCATCTTGATGTATTTATTAATGTATTGTATGTGTATGTATGGGAGACACGTGTATAAGACTTATGTCTTACTGTGCTCCCATTGAACAAAATAAAATTCTGTTTAAACCAAACCCTGACTATCTTTCGTTGTCGACATAATAAAAAGCTAAAATGGCAGAGATTGATTATGGGTGGCAAATTCTATCACTTGAATGGTTAGTATAAAATAAGGTGAGATTTCCCTTACTTACCTATGTCATAACCCAGGGGCCGACATTCCAGCATACCATAAGGATCAAATGACCGTTCCTCCTCGGTAGCTGACCGCAGCCCAGGCTTGCACAAACATAGATTAGTATCTTGGTTGCATGTCTGCTGTGAGCTTTCTTGACAGAAAACTGTAACGTCATTACAATATTCTCCTAGCAGAGCATAGGCAATACCAAATCGTGGACGCATTTTGCATCGCATTTGGTCCTGCAATTATAGATTAAATTGAATATATTACTCTAGGTTTTGGAAAGTTTCTCTGCAATGGAGGCATCCGATCTTTCACTCAAGTATATGGCGCCATAATTAATTACGTCACATGTAGCATGACGTCAAAATCGAAATGCGAAATGAATGACGCATCTATGTCTTTCGTGAACATTCAATAGTTCGTCAGGCTTAGGAATTTAATGTTCTTACTATTTAATCAACATTATGTTGAATATTTTGAAACTAAATTGACTGGGCGCAACAACAGCGGCAACATCACCTAGACAAATTAGGTTCAAAATATTCAACAGATTGCCTATATATCTACATCGAAATTGGGATTTGGGGAATTCAGCATTCAAAGTATATAAATCAACCCCAACACGCGCAAAGCATGGGCGGAGCTTAACAATGAATGGGCGGGACATAGCTAGAAATGGATCGCTCTTTTGTCATTGATATCTGAAACAATTGTTACTATCGTCGACAATTTCAATAATTGTGTCATTTTCATTGGTCTCGTAGTTACAAGGAGCTGGCCTAATTGTTAATTAATGGTCGCGAATATCATTGGTCCTTACAATTGAAATTGCCATTGCCGGCGTCAGATTTGTTGTTGCTGTTGTTGTTGTTGTTGTAGTCGTCGTCGTCGTCGTCGTTGTCGCCGTCGTCGTCGTCGTCGTCGTCGCGGCCGCCGTCGTCGTCGCGGCCGCCGTCGTCGTCGTCGTCGTCGTTGTTGTTGTCATCCTCATCGTCATTTTGCTAACCTGCAACAGTGGCAATAACGTACATGGTATTCAGGTTATCATTGCTATTGACATCGTTGTCATCAACGTTGATGCATCCTAATAAGGAATCATCATCATCATCATCATCAACATCATCATCATCATCATCACCACCACCACTACCACTACCGCCACCAGCGTCACCATCACCACCACCATCATCATCATCATCATCATCATCTTCATGTATGTAGCTAACAGTACTTACGGCTGTGGTAATGAATGAACTGCGACACGTGCAGCTGCCATCCCGCCCACACACAGTGAATGCACCTCGACAGCCTATCCTGTCCGAGCATGTATCTCCTAGGTCTGACCCTGCACAGAAAAAAAAATAAAATAAGAAGAATCCATGATGTTCGGCGTGTATAGATCGTCCCAGCGTACTAGCCTCTGCTACAGGGAGGGCAAATTCAAACCATGTGCATATCTATAGAACAAGATCTATCAAAAGATAGAAAATAGATTATCTACATGGACCACAGTATACAATCTCGTTTTTAAAAGACACACTACTTGGCCAGTCAAAATGCCAACGGGGAACATAAAGCGTAAAAACTCGGTAACCTGTACCCCAATGACAATTGGACCAAGAAGGCTAAATGATAGGCAAATAATATAAAAAAGTATAAATAAATAAAATGTAAAGCCTAAATAATGTAGAAACATTTGCAAATGCAGCTGCCTAATGATTCAGAGTAGATTTAAGCATCATTTGGAACATATCTGTGCAGGTTTTATTTAAGGTGAATAAGTCGTTGCAGGTTAATTTGTCATTGATAAAGTGTAACGGCAAAATAAACTTACCCTGGGGTGAAAGCAACCCTAAAATAATCAGAAATTCTCAAACCAATAAAACTCTAGAAAGCTATTTAAATTTTTCAAGTTATGATGTTCACTATATGCAATCAAGTAAGCAAGACATTTGTAAAATGTTATTGGAATCGGATAGCTTCTTATTTATTATTAAATTATGTATACACCATCAAGGTCATAATCATCCACACCGTCCACCAAAATTGACGGAAAATGTACACCAATGTCTTTGCTATTCCCATCAGAGTAGCAAATGTTAATTCGGGGCAGTTGCCATGGAATATCTCATTTTCTCTTAACAATGTGCGTGTTGCTGAAGAGACGCGGTATTAAGGAACCATTCTCTGTCGCGCTGTCTAGCGAGGATAACTTTGAGGACACGAGTTACCCATTCGCGAATTATTCACATCTACAATGGGTCAGAATCGGCTAACAGAAAATTACATTTACTAAGCACGTGGCTCAAAAACAAATTACCAGATGAAATCCATAGTGAATCTATGATTAAGATAAAGAACATTACAAGTTCGAGGCCATAACTGTATTTCAGGGGTCGTAACATAACATGAGCTAATAGAAGGTTCCATTTTTATCTAAGCTCCGATCAACTTTCCCACTTGGAATGTAGCTTGCGGGGGTACGCGCTGGTCCGTCCTGCTGCTCCACTCTGTTTCACAGCATGTACAGGATGCGGGGGTGGGGTGTGTGTGCTGGTTAGCTACAGTTCTCGGGGCAAAGGATCCCATATCGCGACTCTCGGAAAAGTACAAAGACCAACTTCTAGAGCCGGTGGAACGATAACGTTCCAGTGGGGCCGTCCGACCATTGCCGGCGAGATTGAACCTCACTGTTTCATCCCAACTTTCGTGTCACCGGTATGACGATCCACAACTAAATTTAGGAGCCTGGACATGATAAGTAATATAAAAATACATATTATACAAACAATTGCACTCGTTTGCTAGCACGAGAGAGAAAATATACAGTACATAGAACTAAGTTGGTGTCATGTTAACGTGGATTCGTCAGCGGTACCTCACCGATCCGTATATATTCATGAGGTTTCCCTGTAAGGGAGTGTCCTAACGCGGCTACTTATATAGTTTAATATAAACCATTAAACCCCTAACACAAATATTATTGTTGCGAGAGGAAAGTGCCTCGTGCGGGCCTCCCTCAAGGGAAATGCCTTCAACGCCGAAGTGGAGGAAGAGAGCTGGCAAAAAGGGCCACCATCTTATCCAAACATAAGCTAACTGTAGGGTGAGTCAACCTAGTGAAGTTTTAATTAATGTGTTGAACGCTGTATTACGTGAAGATGGGGTGGATGATTTCGGAAGAATTCAAACGCCGTCATCGTATGTAGATCCAAGGTACTGCATTGGTAGTTGTCGCTTTATTTATGCGGTCCTTCTGTTAAATTCTAACATCCCATTTAGTTGTTAGATTTACTTCCAAGCTTTGGCCACAAGTGGCAGAGATTTCCACCTATCTTTTGACACATGAGCCTAACTGGCGAAGATGATCAGTTTCCCGAAGGTCACCCTAGAGAGCATCTCCCTCAGAAAGGCAGCATGCGGACATGTTATGGAGTGACAGCTTCAGAATCATATAACTATCCGGTTACATATCACACCACAACCACATAAAACATCACTAGGACAAGTCCACATTTGCATAAGCAATTGGAAAAGTGCATACACGTTTTATGGCGGGGAGTAAGATGCAGATATCCATCTTTAGTGACCTTTCCGTGAGGGCGCGGTGGGTTCCAAGACCGCACCCAGTCACTATACGGAGTTAGATGGAGATCCGTCACCCGTGTGTCGGAGAAGGATCATTTGAGATCTGGCCCGGGGACTAACGTTTGTCTGTCGTTAGGGTTAAGGTTCGGAATGACCAGAGATGCACTGCTAGCCGGTTTTAAATAATATCTTTTCGCAGTGCTTCCAACTTTGGCAGGGTTATCTATGCTAACTTGTATCCGAAGATACAGAGGGGGTGTATGCAAAATCGACACTTTGGTCTTCAGCCCTAAAGTATTTGGCCAATTTTACACAATCTATCCGGTGTGCGGTGTTACATATCCACTACATCTGGAAAAGAGGCTTACACAAATGTCTCATAAGGAGTGGTTGTCCCTAACAGCTTTAAACCTATCCTATCGAGCTAGAATGGCCAGGTTTAGTCGATCACATGCCAGGTTCGCGTAATGGGAATATGAACAGTGACCTCAGTGTAAACTTGATCCCGGGGGAAAGGTGATGCGGATAAAGTGTTGCTGTATCGGTTATCCTAGCGTACTGTGGTCCTAGAGTTTTATACAAAATAAACAAAACAGGTAACTAGGATGGCTGCTAGCCACATACATAACTAACTATCACAGTGTTGACAGTAAATCAGGTCATAGGACGTTGTGGTCATCGTTACTCATAAGCACAAAAACAAGGATAATATTTATATTTAAAATAAAAATTATAAAATGTGGTCTCAGATAACCGGGGTGGTACCTATTAGTCATCGGCACCTGTAAAGAAATAATGAATACAATAGCTAAATGAGTACCTATTAGTCATTGGTAAGGAAAAGGTTAATAAATCACTGTAGATGCTGCATTACAGATGAGGAACGCGAGATGGCATGATTCTGAAGTTGCTGGGAAATCTGCGCAGGCGAACTGTTGATGTGGCTCACTCTCAAAGACGGTGAAGATGAACAACTGTAGTCGGATTCCCATTAGATAGCCATAATAGCTAATACAATAATTAAGCAGAATGTTAGAAAATGTCCGTCCGGTAACGGAAGTTTGAAAGTTGCCCGTAACATGAAGGGCTACAGTTGTAATTTACAATTAAACAATACATGTACATTCCTGGGTACACCGTACATGATACACCGCATCGCTCTTGCGGTTAATCAGGCAGAGTCCAACCAGACTGTGGCCTAAAAGTTAATTAATCACACGACATGCTACCCGGAAGATTGATTACCACTTTTCAGCGTGGTGTGGCAGATCTGACGAGTTGTCCACCAAGATTCACCACTCGTTCTACATACTGAAGAGTTTACATACGGGCCGCGTGATCCATCTGCAGGAAGGCTCCTCTAGGTGTTGGTAGAGAGGAAGTCTTCTATTCAATTAGTTGCCACCCCCCCCCCCCCCCCCGATGGCCGCCCGAGGGCTTACAAAAACTTTGATGCGGATGTTCAATTGCTGACCAGAGAATGAAAACTGAATTCTGAGAGGCACTGCTGCGGCGTAGTGTATCCCAGTCAGTAAGCAGTTGTCCACGTCTAGCACTGCTCTTGACACACAACCTACCACTTGCTCTCTCTCTCTCTCTCTCTCTCTCTCTCTCTCTCTCTCTCTCCCCCTCTCTCTCTCTCTCTCTCTCTCTCTCTCTCTCTCGCCGAAGTGTGGTCTCGATTCTTGATTTTTCGCTCCTTTTATACTACCTGTGACATCAGAGGCAGGAGGCCCAGCCAATCAGTGGGAGATCTGTAGCCAATCAGTGTGCAGCTAGGAATGGTGAAGACGCTATCGCGTGATAGACATTCTTCCCATTCATTTAGTACATACACTCGATTACGACGTCCGGGTAATATTTTGAAAATAATTTCAATGAACTAATTTAGGATAACTCGGCCATTTCTGGTCCGATTTCAAAAAGGTAAATAGTATTGGATTCCTCTTCTCATTCCGATCCTGATAGCTACCAGAAACGGCGAGAAGGGCGTAATCTTATACACGCACACTATCCTACCCAGGGGGGGGGGCGTGCTTGGAGCGTACTCACCCGCCTGATCCGCGCTAGAGGAACAGAGTTATATAAGGTGATCCATAAATTCCCCATGTCCCAAATTCAAGGTAATTATAAAGACAAGCTGTTGAATAGTTTGAAACTGATTTGACTCGCGGTTGTTTCTACCTAGGGTATCAACAGCTCGCAGTCAAATTAGTTTCACAATATCCAGCAGCATGTTTATTAAATAGTTAATCCAACAAAGACCTGCCATTCGTAACCTTTGACGGACATGTCGAGTTTCATTACGGAGATACCTCATTTGGATTGTGACGCCAGCCTATATGTGACGTAATTGCTCATGAGGGCAGATACTAGAATCACAGGCCGGATCCCTCAATATTGGATAGTAACTGTTGTTGTACAGGATCCAACAATACCGCACGACGGAATCATGTAGATTAGTCTTACTCCTTTACCCACTCACCATTTAAACACTCTGAATTCCACATATCTGGGATAAATCCCGATCTGCAGAGACATATCTTTCCGTCACAGTCTCGCGTACGGCATATTGCATTATCCGGGCATTCGGAATTGTTCGCACACGGATCAGTTATGAAAGCTGCGCCTGTGATATAAGAACGTATATTTACAGATAGGTTCCACTCAGTGTTCTGAGACAATACATATTTCTTTACAAAAATCATGTATTTTGTATAATTCCATTAGAAAAAGTAATTCACCTTTCCAGAGTATCCATCCATCATCTGAGCTCGTATGACGTCATAATCAAATCAAAGCGTGTATGATGATGCCACAATCATTACATCACAAAGGGTTCCATATAGACCGTCATCAAATCACAAATACGTTGTATGAATTGCATGTCTTTGTAATTCTTTGCTATTTAATAAACATGCTGTTCAATATTTTGAAACTAATTTGACTGGGCGCACGCAATCAAATTAGTTTCAAAATAGTCAGCAGCTTACCAGTGTAGTTTTGCTGGAAATTGATAGTCAGGGCGTTCAGAGATCGATCGATACCAACACGAGCGAGGTGTGGGTGGAGTTTAGCTAGAGATGGACTGGGCATAGCTAAAACCGGAAAGGTCCATTGGCTTGATTGGCGTCTATCGAGTCCCTGATTCCAGGTCCCATTCACGCCATATTTAGGCTGATTTTATTGCAGTCTATTTAGTATTCGTAACTTCCCAAGCGTTTACACCGTTAACCGTTTATACTCCTGTGTGGGGAGAGGCAAGGAGCGAAGGAGTTGCCCTTTCTTTTTAATGAGGTTGAGATAGTGCGCGGCTCATGTGCGAACCAGCTTCTCCAGTTAAGTAGGACTGAACGCTAGCAACGTCACCAAGCCAATCGCTTATTCCACCATAGCCTATTAACAACCAATTTATGCAAAGGTTTTGTCCCAGAAAGATGGTAAAAGAGCAAAGTGAAGCAACATACAATAAATTGGTTGAGTATTTGCAGCAGTATTTTAGCAGTATTTCACGTACCTGATATGAGGGTGATACAGATGCTGAGACAAACAAGGCACAGGAGGCCATGAGAGAGGCTCGGGGCACACATTCTTGATATCCTGTCAGATATAAGAGAAACATATTCTTAATTAATTGGAGGAATCCATTTCTAGCTATGCCCCACCTCCATATTTGTAGCAATGCCCACTTATTTCTAGCTATGCTCCGCCCACTTTGTATGCGTGTCTCCAAAACCTTTAAACCTGAAAGCTCAGAACCTAAATTTCAATGTAAATATGTAGGTATGTCGTTGAATATCTTGAAACCAATATGACTGGAAAACAGCCCATAGTCAAACTAGTTCAGACGATTCATAAACATTTTCATTGAAACTGTATATTCGCCAAAGACAAACAATTCGGACACAGTTGTGACGAATGTTCCCAGATTCGTGACGGATGTACGCCCCTTTGATTGTGACGTCAGCTTATAAGACTTAGTGACGAGTGCATGTGGTTATGACGTCCCTCCATTGTGTGATGAGTTATACGTCACACCGACCAGTGTCTGTTTCCACAGATTTGGTCTTGTGCAGTATAGAAGTCGAGATTAAGCCAGCCTACAGCTGACACTTGTACTTGGGGATCGCTGGTTGTGGTCTTCTAGGTCTGGTGGTCGCATAATCATCGACCCTGGGCCATGGTGTGCGTTGTGGCGTTCAGTGGGCCAATATGTAGGGTATTTGCTGGTTTCGGACGTTATCTTGCGCCTGTTTTGGGCCGCAATTTTACACTGGGACCCTGGAGGGCTGGCGCCAGCTGGCACCAGCTGGCACCAAGTGCTAAATAACAAAACCGAGGCTGTAAAGACCCATAGGATGTGGTTCGCCTTGGTGATACGGAGTGGCAATGTGGGCTGGTGTGGTGGTTTATGCATATATATGCACTGGTCAGACCAGTTCAATTGATAGCTATTTTCAATAAGCCTACAAGCGGCAGCCTTTATACTAGTGCGTGCGTATATGGCTTATTCCTCGCTTTATTTTCCCGCGCCATTACGCCGCACGGCATCTTGTATATCTCGGCACTAGTGGGGTCCCGGCCTGGCGTGGTTCTTCGGCGGCGGGGGACCACTCCAGGCGAACACATTAGCGCAGTACTGCTGGCGTGTGCGCGGTTGGGATGCGCCGGAGTGAGTTTCTATGCGGCTGCACTTCACTTTATTTATATCCAGGCCACCATGCGGCATTTGGGGAACAATAATACCTATATTTACATGGCCAATGACGGTTATATGGAATAATAGTAATTGTTATTATTAGTATTATTATCATCATTATTATCATCATTATTATCACTAGTATTGTCGTCGTCGTCGTCGTCGTCGTCGTCGTCGTCGTCGTCGTCGTCGTCGTCGTCGTCGTCGTCGTCGTCGTCTATTGATTGGAGTAATCTAGATAAAATGAAGTTGTTATATTTGAGGCAGTTATAACGATGATGAGCTCTTGAACTCTATCTGTACGGGAATGTGTTTACAATTATGCGAATGAATTTCACAGTTTTATTTATAGTTTTAATTTGTTCGTTGTAAACAGTTGGTAGAAGGTTTGGCCGCTTGGGATAGTAATATGGTAGGGCTTCTAATCGTCTAGCACTAACACGATCGCACATAAAAAGATAGTAGTACTCGTCACCTATCTCACCTCGCTGGCAAAGGTTACATATTCTCTGGTTTCTAGCTATGGCCTCCCACCTTCCCTTTTAAATTGCCAGATAGTGATTGCCTGTCCGAAATCTGGTAAATGTAAATCTAATTTGTATCTGTTAGTGATAGTAGGTATTTTTCCATTTCTATATTTGTTTTGCACACATTATATACCTTTCCCTTCCAGGAGTCTGTTAGTTGTTGCTGCTATTTCCGTTGATATTGGTCCATCAGTATTTGTTTTATGTATCGCGAGTTTGGCACACCATCTATAGTTTGTGTTGTCCATACATAAGTAAGACCTATTTCATTTAGTATATTTTCTATATGTCTTAACCATATGTAATGTGTGCCGTTCTGGGTGTAATCAGCAAGTGAGAATGAGTACATTTTGGCGGCTAGTGTTGTCTGTTTCCCGGATATTAGTCAGAACCAGTAGTCCAGCATGCGCGGTTCAATCGCCAAGCATATAGGCATTTCTCCTAGTTCTTCATAAATCATATATTTAGGTGTGTTTTTTCTTACTTTGAGTATATGTCTCAGGAACTCAAGTTTACTTTTTTCATACTGTTCGCATTTCTCCATTCCTACAACTGCACTGCCATAAAACAAATTGGCTCAACTGTTTGATAGAATAGCTTCAACGCACAATCAATAGTCAGGTCGGGATTTTGTGAGCGCCGCGGGAACGCATAGGAGGCTTTGCTGGTCTGCTCCGCTATATGGGTCTGTGCTCTAAGTAGTGTGTGTGTGTTGTAATATTTAAGGCGTTTATATGCTAGTTCCCAATGCTAGGGTCTAGACTCACGCCTGGCCTTTATGGTTTCTGTTGAATTCTTGTGAATTCTTGTGACGTCGGTTTGTGCATTAGCTTGTGTCTCTCTGTGTGTGTGTGTGTGTGTTGATCATTGTTTCTCGATTTTGTCTCATGTTGCTGTTCTTGTCCATGGCTTTTCTGTTGCTCCTCATGCTTGGGCGTGGGTGATGGGGATGGCCTAACCTGGACCTAACGGGGGTGGGGAAGGGATGGGGTAGGTTCTGGGTCGTGGGGGGGGGGAAGTAGGTGCGTACGGTCTTATGACCTGATGTACCCAAGGGGGGGGGGGGCTTTAGGTCAGAGACCTCCCGGCCCCTTTGGGGGGAGTGGGGAGGTTGGGGTGTGGGGTCTTTCGGGTCCTGGGACCCATTTGCTCTTCTGGCCATCATCCAAGCAGGCACCAGCGCGCACTTGTTTGATTTTGATTGATTAGGTAGCCCGTATGGTGACTGTGTCCGTCCGAGGACGAACTCGATCAGTCATCCGGGGTGCAACCCTCCATGGTCCCATCGAAAAGTCCGAAAGATTCTAATTCTAGCAATTTTGTTTTGATTTTGTAATCCGTATGTTGCGTGGTTCCATCCGAGGACGAATCCATTCAGCATCCGGTTTACTTTGATTATGCAGAAATTTCTTGCCTACCTAACCCTAGCTCACATTCACACAGTGATGGCCACTGTATGACGGGACCTCAATTTAAAGTCTCATGCGAGAAGTCTGACAGGCTCTAAGTAGTCACCCTATATAGCTAAATATAATGCCTAAGCATATATAATCAGTGCATACTTCGATCTCTTTATCGTTGATGTTAAAATGTTGCTGCCTAAAATATCGTATTATGGTGCCAAATATAATTATTTTGGTGTTGTCGACATTAACTCTAAGTTTCCAAATATCTGCGTAAGATCCAAATGCATCTAGTGCTAGTTGCGGGTTATGCTGAGTGTCTCCTAACAATACAGCGTCGTCGCCATAAAGCAAAACAAGTAATTTTATATAGATTGCAATTTCCTGGTCTTCAATTTTTAAGTTATATTTGTTTGGCATTATAATTCAGTAGATATGATTCCAAATCATTGAGGTAGATGGAGAAAAGTATAGGTGATAACCTTTCCCCCTGCCGTACCCCTTTACCACATTTAAATGACTGTGATATTTCCTGATTTAATTTTATTTTAGATTGTGTGTCCTTATACATACTAAAAATAACTCTAAAAGATTTTCCCGTCTATCTTGTATGAATTTAGCTTTGCCCAGAGTCTATTTCCCATACACTGTCAAAGGCCTTTTCAAAATCGATGAATGTACATTACATCTTTTTCTTCTTCTTCTGAAATAATTCTATTAGCGAGGACAGCAGAAATATGTGATCCGTGGTCGAGTAATTTCTTCCAAAGCCAGCTTGGTTTTCTTCCAAAAGCTCTTGTTTGTTCATATGTTTATGTATACGGTTGCAGCGCTGGACCGGTACAGGATACCGTTTAGGGCATTTTACATCGGAGCGCTGGCATTGCCCTCTAGTGGTGGTGGATCTCTCTGGTGCATTTCCAATTGTAGTTATGTACGTATGTGTCTGACCGTACACTACACTGCCACCGTTATTACTGTATACTATCTATGTAGGGAGTGAGTCGTAACTACGTTGCAAACAACTTGTGACTCAATCCCAACTGTCTCTTAGAACAATAAAAACATGTTTAGATCAATAGTAGTCTAATACGACTTTTCGCAACTCGTCGTCGCAAAAAGCCGTATATTATTATTATTATTATTATTAGTATTATTATTATTATTATTATTATTATTATTATTATTATTATTATTATTATTATTATTATTATTATTATTATTATTATTATTATTTACCTTTTAGACTCTTCGTAAAATGTCCGGTACCTGAATGAAACTGGTGACGGCGTTGTCCTCTCCTCATTAAAGCTATCTATTCAGTTTGTCAGGAATATTAATTACACGGAGATAAATTAAGTTATTTCCTGCTACGAAACGTAAATAAATTCGGCACATTATTTTGCGATACGTTGATACAAAACCACTTGTATATAAAGACTGATGGTGGACGGCCATTACAATACATAAGGTAACCAACCTTCCGTGTATCAACAGCGCCTCAACTCGCGCAAAGGGCTACTTATATCAATTGACCTTTTAATGCTCACTATTTTTCAAGAAAATTAGAATCTTTTATGTTAAGAAGACTATTTTTTTTGTAAATTTACAAAATAGTTTTCTAGCTGGTGGTCTGAAAATTAACATATTTCATGACCGTTTTGGTCGGCTTGACCATCAAAGGGGCAATCACATAAAAAAGTCGCTTTCGCTTAGCCAGTGATCATTTGCAGGCCGAGAGAAGAGAATTTTCTCAAAATTTACCACTGGAATGACTGGTTCGGTTACCGAGCCAGTCATTCCAGTGATAAATTACAAAAAAAACCTTCTCTCGGCCTGCAAATTGACACTTCCAAAGACCGCTGCAGATACAGTTTTGTCCAAGTTGCCGATTCACGCGTTAAGTTGACGCAAGCCACTGGTGCCGGTAATAAATGAACTAAATTGTATTTCGTTTCCTTCTGTTAATAGGGCACGCTACTGTTTAGCTTAAGTACTTCACTGCAAATTAACGATGCATCATTCACTTTCATACACCTGATAATTGATGCCCAGGATAATAGAGGCGGTGCTGCTAGACGGCAACGCCTCCAGTAAAACGTGTTCGCATTGACCCCAATCACACCGCCCCACCCACATCCCCACCCCGCCCGGAATTAAGCTATCTCCCATTATACGCGCTGCGGTGATCCGTTTAAACACAGTGAGGGTTAAACATACGTTTTAACGCACCGCAAGAGCATACACTACGTGATGAGGATAAGGAGGGCGTATTATTAGGCTGTCTGACGACACAGGTGAAGATTTCTCCCGTCTTATCGCTTGTCTTCACGAGAGAACATGAGATTAATTGACCTCGATACGAATCATTGTGAGAATTTTAAGAACAATTTGACTGACAGTAGTGGCAGCTATGATTTTCAAATTAAATTGTTTTAAAAATAATCACACGATTCTAAATAAAGTATATAATATGGCTAATTCCCCTCCTCGGCGTGGGCAGAGTGAAGAGGGTTAATTAAAAAAACACATCCCATTTAAAAAAGGGAATCTGACATAAATTTACTCTTAAATTAATTTTTAGTTTGTCTACCTTTTATTCCTTTCAGATCATTGTTAATTAAATAAATATTCTCGTATTTGTTCGAGTTACAAATATTTGCATCTGTAAGACTTCGCAGTCCTCTGTCCATCTGCCATGTCCACCCTGACGGTAGCAGTGTCCAGCCCTTTGTCCCGTTCACATAAAGTAAATATTGTCAGTTCGCAACGTTGCCTCACCTATAGTGGTTTTGTTGGTGGGGTTTCCGCAAATCTACTCGCGTTTAATCCTGATCCGGAAGCTATTTAGCGAAACTATTTCTTCCCAAAAGAGAAAATATTTTCTTACGTTAAACAGGTAATTTCAAAGGATAAAACCTCCTTAAGCTGAATACCCTATGCTAACATGAATATTTCGCCGGGATGTTTCAACAAGGCGATGCATTTCTAGCTATTCCGCGCCCATCGTTAGCTAAGCTCCGCCCACACTTACTGAGTGTTGGTATCGATTTATAGACATTGAAGCCTGACTTCCCAGAATGTCATTTTCAACTTAACTATACAGGTGAGCTGTGGAATATGTTGACACTAATTTGTCTGCAGTGATACTGCAATGGCAGTAACAGCATAATACTTACATCGCAGTCAAATTAGCTTCAAAATATTCACCGAATATTTTGACACTAATTTGTCGGTAGTGATACTGCAATGACAGCAACAGCATACAACTTACATCGCAATCAAATTAGTTTCAAAATATTCATCAGAATGTGCATTACATAGTAAATTCAGTGAAGGACTTTTTATTTCGTAACGGAGAGATGCCATTTTGAATGTGACGCCAGCTAACATATGACGTGTTTGGTTAGGTCCCCCACTATTTTTTTTTTTTATCGATGTCTCAAATAGAGCTTGTTAAAACCCCTTACCTTTGCACCGCAGCACACCACACGCATCACATATTACGCAATAGATTAAGCGTGTCCCATTTACACATCAACATCAATGGAGGAATCCAGTTTTAGCTATGCCCCGCCCATCACTAGCTAATCTCCACCTAAGTTAGTCCCGTGTTGAGATCGACCACTCCCTGTGCTTCCTGAATATTAATTTCCGGAAAACTATACAGGTAAGCTGTTATTGAATCTAATTTGACTTGGTGTTGTTGCTGCCTATGGCAGCAACAGCGACCAGTCAAATTACTTTCAAAGTATTCAACAGAATGTCATACTAAAGACATACAATTCGTACAACTTAATGACCTATTAAGAGTTTATGACGACTTAATTACGTCATTTATGGCGTAATTGATTACGGCGTCAACCTAAATGTGACGTAGTTGATTATGACATCATATAAGTGCTCGCTAAATTTGCTTTACCCATAGAACGATCAGTTTCTAGCTATACCCAGCCGATAGTAATTACATACAATTCGACTTGACGGAACAGTACACGTTTATGACGGACTATATTGCGTATTCATGACGTAATTGATTATGACGTCAGCCTGTATGCTACGTAGTAAATTATGACGTCATATGAGTGGCATAGAAACTGGATTCATCAATTAGCGACTGCCCCATGTTACCCGATTATTCAGCTGTCCCAAGAACGGGCTCCAGTGTTTCACCATACCATTGCCTGTCTATAAAACTTGGGCAAACAACTTTGGACAAATTATGCGAGTTCATATTAGGAACGTGAATATTGCTGATGTACTTATTATCATACACATGGTTATAGAGTAGATACAACCACCTATATGGCGCTTCAAGTTTGAAAGTTTGAAATCGTTTCTAACACGCGTAACATGTGGTCGTAGCTTAGTTAGAGATGGGCGGGTCATACCTACAAAAGTGTCTGTCTATTCCTTCAGCAGCCGCAGAAACAAAGCACGGGGGTGGGGGTGGGGGTGGGGCGGTTGTTGATCGCACATATTCCTCATCACGTTCTCTATAATCCCCTAAGCTTTCTTTTCAGATGCAGGATAACTTACATTTCAATGATTATGTGGTATAATTATGACACTGTTACCAGATATACCAGCCCATTGGGCCAGGGTCCTACGGCTCTCGAAGCTATCGTTAGGATAGCGATATCGTTACTACAATAACATAACACGAGTGTAACGATATCGCTATCCTAACGATAGCTTCGGGAACATGGGTCCAGTCCAGTGGCCCCAATTCGTCCGATATTGGTCTTGCACCAGCCCAGTTAGTCGTGTTGTCAGGGTCAGTTCGATCTCTTGAGATTCGTTTGCATTCTCTGTAAGCTCATCCTCAACACGATTCAAGAGGATTTCTAGAAAGTGTTAGAACGTTGCTCCTGCCAATTGGTTGATGCACCTAACTATTGTGTTTAAGCAGAATTGATTAATCGACTTTTAGCAATGCCCCGCCCATTATAGCCAAGGTCCGTACACGCCTTGCCAGTCTTGGGATTGATCGAAGCCTGAATTTCCAGAATCCGAATAGCAAGATAACTATGCAGGTAAGTTGTTGAATATTTTGAAACGAATTTGACTAGTGGGGTGACGTTGTTGTTGCCCAAAATATTCAACAGACTGTGTATTAAATAGTAAAGGCATAGAATTCGTACACTTGACGGACTATTAAGCGTTCATGGCGGACTTAGATACGCCATTCATTACGTATTTTCATTGTGACGTCAGGATACATGTGACGTAGTTTATTATTACGGTATAAACGTGATCGACAGATCGGATTCAAGCATTACATTTATATGTGAAATTCCACGTGACTATTATTTCTTCGAGGTATATCGTGCCACTTGATCACGTTCCTATTGCGTGAAGTCGGGCAAAGAGAGATGCTCTAGTCTTGAGTGTCAGACACCGATTCTTTGGTTTCAAAGTTAAATACATACTATCCAGAATATCCATCCATCGTATGACGTGATATGATGTCATAATCAGCTAAGTAGCTTGTATGATGACGTTATACTCAGTACGTCATAAATGATTATATTTGGCCCGTCTTTAACTCTTAATAGTCCGACACGTTGTACGAATTGTATGTCTCTACTATTTAATAAACAGGCAGCAACAGCACACAGTCAAATTAGATGCAACATATTCAACAGCCCACCTGTAGTTTTCAGGAAATTTATAGTCATGGAATTCCGGGGTCGATCAATCCTAACACGGCGAAGTGTGGGTGGAGCGTAGCTAGATGTGGGCGTGGGTGGAGCGTAGCTAGAAGTGGGAGTTGCATAGTTAAAACTGGAAAGGGCCATTAGTTGAGCTTTATCTTCATTGATGCCATGTTTTGGCCAACTTTTAATCTTTCCTCCAGAAATGCCATGGATGTGTTTAATTACTTATTGAGCGTCGCCTCTTAAACATTCAGTCGCACAACTCCAGGTGCTGTCAATTTGAACATCTGCACATATATTACATGCAACTAAAAAAAAAAATTTAATACTTTGTCTTGGTTATTAGCATATGTATTATAGAATTATTAACTTAAGCAAGATAAGCACACATCCCTCTGTCATGTCTTTCCCTGTAAAAATGTAAATTGTCATACGTCTATTAACTGTTGGACTGCTGGAAGCGGACAATAATTCCAATTGGCAATGACTCTGGATTGGTTGAGTATTTTAGAAAAATTTGACTGAAAGTTGCTTTGTGGCTTAGCCACCGACAACGTTCGGTCAAAGTAATTTTTTTAGAGGTACTCAGCATACCCTGAGTTAGGCTCCATGGAAAATGTAGACTGCAGAGGCTTGGCAGCGAGACAGTTAGCTATATATATATGTATATATACACCTGTGCAAAAGTTAAGCACCACCCTATTTTTACGCACATGCGAGGGTATATTCATGTGCTATGAAGAAAGCAATAGCATAAACATTTATGTACCCATCCATCTTAGTGCAAGAGGTAATAATGCAACTAGAGGAGGCTGATTATGATGGTGGGGAAACACTGTATGTTTTTGTTTGAACTTGAAAACGAGGCCTGAATATGGTTACGTTGACACAACTGACAACTATTGCCCTACAGTTGACACACATGGCTAGATTGTCATTAATGGTGTCTGAAAACGAAGTTTAACATCTATGCACGAGTTTGAGACTGTCATTATTAATACCGGGTATATCCACCTTGTGCCTGGATGACGGCCTGGACACGACGTCTCATGCTGGTCACCAACCGACTGATACGCCATTGTGGTATTCGTTGCCATTCAAGATGGTGTGCGTCTGTTAATTCCTGTAGGTTCTGCACAGGAGGATCCCTCCTTCTCACCATGTTTCCCAGAATGTCCCAGATATGCTCAATAGGGTTCATGTCAGGGCTCCTTGCTGGCCATGGTAGGGTTTCGATGGCATTCTGGCGGAGGTATTCATGCACAGCTCTAGCACGATGTGGTCGGGCGTTGTCATCCATGAATATAGGGTGGGTTCCAGGTGCATGATTTACAAAATGAGGGACCACAACTCTATCCAGTATGGAATCTTGATATCTTTGTCCATTTAGTGTTCCAGGTACAGTCAACAGATCCAGCTTACAATCAAATGAGATGCACCCCCATATCATAACGGAACCTCCACCAAATGGAACTTCTTCTATGATGTTACGTTGGTCGTACGCCGTGCGTCTGGACCTCCATACACGAGTTCGACCATCTGTGGCATGAAGCAGGAACCGACTTTCATCGGACCAGTGTACCCGTCTCCAGGATCTCATGTTCCAGTGTCTTCTTTCGTTGCACCACCTCAGACGCTCCTCTTTGTGGTGTGCAGGAGGAGAGGACGTCTGACAGGTCTCCTAGCTTTCATGCCAGCAGCATACAGTCTCCTTTTGACGGTAGACATTGACACTCTATTGCGCGTTTCCCATTGCTGGCTGAGCACTCTGCTGTTGGTGAATGTAGATCTCCTAACAAGGCGTACTAGGGCTCGATCATCACGGGCAGTAGTCTTCTTCGGTCTTCCAGATCTAGGCCTGTCCTTCACCTCGTTAGTTTGCCCATGTTTTGCAATCAAACGACTGATTACAGTATGGTTAATGTTCAGCTGTCTGCCAATCTCTCTGCATGACATACCAGTGGTATGCATGCCTATGATTTGCCATTTCACACGATCACTTAACCTTCGTCTTGCCATAGCGGTTCACAATCAAGAGCTAATTCTCTCTGTACAAATAAACCACGGTCATGAACACAAAATTCCTAATCTTGTCGCCTAAATCTGTATGTAATGTTCTACACCTCAAACTGGACTTTTACATAACTGAACACGTGTGCTGTTTCCCGCCACGCACGGACATCAAGCGGCGTGAAGTCATGCATGCATGTGCATTTCGTACTTGGAATTATGTCAGCTAACGCGGGGACAAAAAGTATGGCAGCCTAGTTGTACCATCATGTTTCTACGTTCTATTGTTTTTGCTGGTGCTTAACTTTTGCACAGGTGTATATATATGACTATAACATGTTAACCTTATCTATTCAGTATTCTCATGTCCTATATTGTTGTTTTATGTTATATGTAGGGGTCCACCGCCACATAGGCTCTGCCTTTGGTGGACTACCTGTTGTGAAACTGTAATTGTATATTCTATATCAAAATAAATAATCTTGAACTTGAACTAGATTTGCCCCGACACTTTGGAGATACTCTTTCCGGAAGGTATATTATCAGTGAATTCATGAATCCATTTCCTCACTCAATTATATGACGTCATAATCAACAACGCCATGTGCATGCCGACGTCATAACCATGATGGCATGAATGATTCGATTAAGCCCGTCTTTAACGCTTAATAGTCCGACACTTGTACGAATTGTATGTTTTAGTTATTTAAGAAGCATGCTGTTGAATATTTCTGAAGCTAATTTGACAGGGAACTGTTGTCGCCGTAGGCATCAACAGCGCCCCGTCAAATTAGTTTCACAATAGTCAACGGCTTACATGTATATTTTTCTGGAAATTGATAGTCAGGAATCGATCGATTGATCCCAACGCAAGCAAGGTGTGGGCGGAGCTTAAATATAGATCGGCAGGGCATAGCTTAAATTGGAAAGGTTAATTAACCAGGCTTGGGTACAAGTGCAAATGCATTTGAATGCATTTGCACTTGCATTTGCATATAAATGCAATTATGAAACTTTTGACGCATTTGCATTTGCACTTGCATTTGAATCTCATCTATTTGCATTTGCATTTGCATAAAAATGGTTGCATTTGTATTTGCGTTTTCAAATGCATTTGATTTTTTCTTCAAAGGCACTACTTCTTTTCATTTTTCATTTCTTTCAAAATAGGACGGAGCCTAGCTGCTGCCGCGGTAAAAATAGCAGCCACAGCACCCAGACAAATTAATTTCAAAATATTCAACCAAATTATTTGTCAAATCAAAAAAATGGCATTTCTGGTTGCTAGAAATTAGAAATTTGACTCTTATTGACCCACAGAATAACGCACGCCAGATTCCATGCTATCTATGCAGCAAAAGATGTCTATATTGACACCACGGTGCTAAGGGTTAATTGAAGGTGGAATTGGACGCGTAATAGCCACTCGTGAATGTACATCGTCTTTAACCACCCAATTAGTGGATAGCAACTGTAGGTGGCGATCGCATTGGAAAGCCGACCCTGGGAGGCCCCGGCTGTTGACAGATTTTCGTTGACCACGTTACAGCGAGTAGGCGAGCGTCCACAGATACTCTACGGGACTGGCTGCGGGTCGCCTCTCTAGTGTACGCGCCACCCCAGTATAAGCTCCGAACCAAGCTCCCCTGGCTCTGCCACTCTAGCGACATTTTATAGTAAGTGTTTAATGCAACTTGTCCGGCCGGTTCTGCTCTGACGCTGGGTCAGCCATGTGGGGGGAAACCTGGACATGGCGGGCTGATTAGACTAACCAGCCCGTCGCGTCCAGATCTTTTTCACGGGCCTGGCTCGGAGTCGGAGCGGACTCGGACTAAATGCAACACTGCATAGCTTCTCAAAACTGCCAACCTTGTTTATTACAACCACTTTAATGTTTGTTAATTTCTATTACCATTTCTGCTTATCGCGCTGTCACTTCACATCTATCCTGCTTTCTGCAACTAGACCCTTGACTGCTTCTCGCCCGCACCTGCCTACATTTTACTGGACCATATGTACTAGCATATGGACCTTAAAATTTGACAATGGCTAATGATAGTCATCGTGCGGCTATAGGGCTTTTTAATTGTCGTAGCACTGTATCAACTACATCTGTGAAGAGGTATTTTATCCCTTCCGATATGTTAGAACTGATTGGCATTGCTAAGGTTCCACGAAATCTAATACATTTTCTTCTACAATGCCGAACTACAGCTAACATGGTTCTAATGCTCATGCTTCTTTGTATCGCTGGTGACGTGGAATCAAAGTCCAGGCCCCCCAGAATAGGGAACTTTCTATTGTCCATATTAACGTAGATGGGCTCAATGATAAAATCCATTTAATTGAAGCTTTTCCTTCAACCGTTAACATTGTAGCTATAACAGAGAGCCATCTTGCATCGAGTATTGACAATAACTCAATACACTTACCAGGTTTCCAAAACCCATACCGCAGGGACCGCCATCATGCATGGGGAGGAGTTTGCTTCTATATATCTGACAATATTGCTTCCTCTAGGCGTACTGACCTAGAAAGTCTAGACGTAGAAATGATTTGGCTTGAAATCCATGACCAGCCGAACATTCTTTTATGCACGATCTATCGCCCACCTAATACCGATGTTGGTAAATGGTAGCTGATATCGGATAATTTAGACAACTGTCGCGGCCAAAACCCAAATAAAAATATTGTTATTATCGGTGATATTAGCGATGACCTTCTTGATCCATCTAAACACTATTTAAATGATATCATAAATTGGTCGGGCTTTTTCCAGCTAATAAGGGAACCGACGCGCCCTGTCTCTAACACATTACTAGACCCAATAATTATAAATAACCCAACATTAGTCCAGAATAGTGGTATACTTGCACCCTTCTGAAGCGACCACACATCAACTGATGTAACTCTTAATTCTATTATCCCTAAGCGGAAATCATTCAAAAGACACAATTTGAGCTATGGCCAAGCGGACTGGACTAAATTCCGAAATCTTTTATAAAATTCGCACTGGGGGAACCCTTGTAATAACAACGATGTCGACGGCTGGTGCCAGGCCATCACATCTAACATCATAAACGCAGCTACCTATAGTATCCCTAATAAAACAGTAACGATAAACCCAAATGACAAACCTTGGATGTCAAACAAAAAAAAACACGAGATGAGAGTTAAGGTGAAACTATTTAAAAAGTCGCGGGAATCTAACTTAGATCACGATGTTGTACAATTTAAAAAGCAGCGAAACTACGTCAACGCCCTCGTCAAAACCGCCAAAGAGGCTCATAAAGCAAAATTAGCAGCTAAAATAAACAAGGAAAATAAATCATCAAAAGAGTGGTGGAAAATATGCAAATCCCTTCTGCACAAGAGTATTTCGAATTTCGAGGAAGTGCCCCCCCCCCCCCTCTAAGAGTAGACAACTCCTCGATTGCCTACGAACCCCTTGAAAAAGCCGATCTCCTAAACAGCTATTTCGCCAGTTTCGCCAAAATTGATGATACTGGAGCAGAGTTACACCCTTTCACATGTACACTGAGCACTCTCTAAACACTATACAAATAACCACCACCGACGTTTTAGACGTACTGTCGAATCTAGACACTTCCAAAGCGACCGGCCCTGATAATCTAAGTCCTACGTTATTGAAAGAGGGCAAAGAGATTCTAGCACCAATTCCAGCAGAATTCTTTAATTATTCGGTCAACGTCTCCCAATATCCCACCACATGGAAAACTGCAAACACCACTCCAATTTTTAAGAAAGGCGATAGAAATCTATGCTCTAATTACCGCCCAATCTCCCTATTAAGCTGCCTTAGTAAAGTTATGGAAAGAGGTATTTTTAAGCATACATACAACTACATAAAAGATTTTATAACACCATACCAGTCTGGTTTTCTCCCCTCACATTCGACACTATATCTATTATTAGATATCTACAGTGCTATAGTGCAGGCTCTTGATGAACAAAAAGAAGTCATGTTGGGATTTTTCGACATTTCGAAGGCATTTGACAGAGTCTGGCACCGCGGTCTGATACATAAATTAGAACAATATATCATTTTAGGAAATCTCCTTGCTTGGTTCAACGAGTATCTCTCTATGAGTAACTAACAAGTAGTTTTAAGTGGAACTGAATACCCCCTCCTCTCGGTAAAGACTGGTTTACCACAATGTTCGGTCCTTCGGCCCTTGCTATTTCTAGTCTTTATCAATGGCTTAGCAGGTGACATTTTAAACGGCTGAGGCTATTTTCTGACGACACATGCCTTTACGTGAAATCAGACAACTTCAAGACTCATATTCTAACAATCAACCATGATCTTGAAGCGATATCTCAATGGTCAACAACTTGGCTTGTAGAATTTAACTCCTCCAAAACAACCTCTTTATTATTAGCCCTACGCCATCAGCCAACAGGTTTCCCTATACATTTTAAAGGCTCTGATATCCAACCAACTTCCTCGCACAAGCACCTTGGTATAAGATTTAACAATAAAGGTCATTGGCTTGAATATGTTGAAAACGTGATAGCAAGGGTCCAACGTACAGTCTCGCTACCAAAGGGTCTTAAATATATTCTTGATAGACTCCCTCGAAATAATGTACAAGAGATTTGCCAGACCACTTCTAGAGTATGCAAGCCCCGTCTGGGATAACATTCCACAGCGCTGCGTAGCAAGACTAGAAAACATCCAAAAGGATGCCCTAAGGGCGATAAGTGGCCTCACATGCAGCTCCAGAACTGTGGACCGCTATATCGAAACCAGCATGGAAACACTTTCTGAAAGACGCGAAACGCAGAAACTTGTACTACTATACAAAATAATTAACGAGATGACCTGTGACACTTTATCTAGCTATCTCCGGCCCCTCGAAAGAACAAACACGTATCATATCCGTAATCAATTAATGTACACATCACCAAGATGCCGAACAGAGCTTTACAGTGGGTCATTCTTTCCATCAACTGTACGCGTGTGGAACGCTCTCGCCGATCCTGTCAGATCATCTTCTACACTTGCAGAATTCAAGGGCACGCTGAAAGCCATGTCTCCTCTCAATCTCCACCTAGGCGGTATTATGCAGGCATAAGACCAGCCTATATCGCCTTTGCTAGACTCCGTAATGGCTGTAGCAGCCTAAATAGCCACCTAAATGACAATTGCATATCGGAAACCCGTATGTGCTCCTGTGGATTTCCAAGCGAATCACCTGATCATTATATTTTCCATTGCCCATTATACAATAACCAAAGGACACCATTTAACAACGGGTTAACACTAATTAATGTATCTCCCAGTACGCTTACAGTTAAAGAATTACTTTTTGGCAATGAGAATTTCGATCCGAACACAAATATGCAAATATCCACAATCCTCTGCCAATACATTGCTGATACTGGACGTTTCAAATAATACACGTCCGTTCTTAATCTATTCTTTACCGCCGGCTGCGCACACACCCTCATGATCTAACTAACTGCCATACTAAGTGAAATCCCAATAATGATGTTATGATACTGAACTATGACCCCGTGCTCCTATAATAATCGCCCACCGCACGATGTAAACACTAGTAAACATTACTAACCAGCCTCCTTTTCTTTCCACTTTATCTCCTCAATCCTCTTCCTACCACCATCTAAACTATCTTTGTCCAACTCTTCACGAAACACGCTTTCCCGCCAACTCTATTTGTCTATCTCAGTATATTTCCTTAACTTATATACTGTATAATGCCGTAAATGTATATACATTTTATACCTATGTAACCGCCTCTTATAAGTAATAGAATGTACATAATTCAAGTGGGAATCACACTATGAAGATACATCTTAATGTGTTCCCACTTTAACAAACAAAAAATGTGTTTAAACCAATAACAAAAAGATACTATATACGGTTTGCCGACTAATAAATGCAAGTATTACACATTTCCAAAAAGGATGAAACCGTCGCACGAACACGGCCAACAAACATAACCCGCGCAAACCCGAAAACAAAGTGAAATTGTGAAGGAAAAACTGGTTAGTATGAAAATAGCCTGCCTGAAAAGAACCAGTTACACTACTGTAGTAAATCTAGATTATCCCTTTTATTGTTGGCAGTTAATCTATAAAGATATATAAATAATATGTAATCTGTCTTGCCACTGTATAAATTGTATAATGTTAATACCCCATGTAGCGCATGCATGATCTGGGATTAATAAATCAATCTGAATCTGAACCCACAGAAATCTATGCGACAGTGATTAATAATGTCCAAATTGTATGTCTTTAACGAATGTACTTACAATTTACTAACCGTTACGTTGAATCGGCTGAAACTAATTTGAATGGTAGCAGTAGCTGCCATGGGTAGCAATGGACCTTTCAATTTTAGCTATGCCCCGCCCATCACTAGCTAAGCTCCACCCACGCCTCGCCGTGTTGGGATTGATCAATCCCCGAATGCCCTAGCTATCAATTTCCTGAAAACTATACAGGGAAGTCGTTGAATATTTTGTAACTAATTTGACTGGGAGCTGTTGCTGCCTATGGCAGCAACAGCGCCCAGTCAAATTAGTTTCAAAATATTCAACAGAATATTTATTAAATGGTAAAAGCAAACAATTTGTACAACAACGCATAGACCGTCTTCAAATATGCGTTCGTGACGTACTTATCGACGTCATTCATTATGATGTCATTCTACACGTCACGCAGTTCATTTTGACGTCATATGATTGGTGGGTACTCTGGAAAGGTGAATAGCCCTTGGCCAGATCAGTTACAAAATATTCTACAGCTAACATGTAGAGTTACATTCGAATTTAGATTCTGGAAAGTCAGGCTTCAAAGTTTCTTAATATTCCACGGGTTGCGTGAACAATTACCTTTAAACTTAGATTCTGGGAACTGAGTGTGCAAAGTTTCAACTCGATTACAACACAAGTAAATAATGGGCGGAGCTTATCAAGAAACTGGAGGATATCGCTATAGAAATGGGCCATTCTATTACAACTACATGTAGGTCTGTCTGCCAGACTATGCATGAGTTCACGTTTAGCTATATCCCGCCCGCATCTAGATAAGCTCCGCCCACGCTTCCCTCGCCTTGGGATCGATCAATTAATTCTGAAAATCCCAATATCAAGGTAACTATATAAGTAAGTTGTTAAATATTTTGAAACTAATTTGACCGGGTACGACAGCAACAGCGCCCAGTCAAATTGCTTTCAAAATATTCAACATAATAAGTATTAAATGGTTAATCCATCATAGATATACAATTCATAGACTCGACGAGCTTTTCCAGATTTATGACGGATTATTTCTGTCAATTAGCATCGTGACGTCAGCATATATGTGAGGTAATTGATTGTGACGTCATATGCTTGATCGACAGCTTTGAGTCATCAATTTGAAACACGGGCACATATAGATCGTTATCATTAGTTGACGAAAGAGCGTTGATAAAACACTGGTGTGTGTTGTGGTACACGGGCGGGGTGTGGGGTGTGGTGGTAGTGATGGAGGCGGGGTTTGGTGGGTGCGTGTGTGGGTGTGGATGGCGGGTGGGTGGGTGGGTGGGGAGGGTGGGGTGGGGTGGGGTGGGGCGGGTGGATGGGGAGGGGGTGGGTGGAGTCCACACGATAGACAACTTAACATTTAATATTACCAACAAATTCAATAATTTTTATTAATATTCTACATCGCTCTATAACCTGCAAACGGTTTTTTATTTAGAAGATCATAAGAGCGTGACTGGGCAGCGTTTCGTATGCAGAGGACGACGAAGCCAAGCCCCCCAACTAGCATAATTCCAGCGCAAACTCGCAGAGATACAGTATAGTCGCCGAATATGTCTCGTATCCAACCTACAATAACAAAGCACATTACTTAGTATATATTAATATCCAAGGGATTCGATCTGCCACTCCAGAATCTACTGTAATCATCACCAGAGATGATGGTAGATGTGGGAGTTGTGGTTATGGTGGGTAGCGGCGATGGTGATTGGGGTGTTGTTGTCGGTGGTGATGGTGCTGGTGGTGTTGGTAATGGTACTATTGCTGGTGGAGTGTGTGGTGGCGGTGGCGGAGGAGGTGAACCCCTGCTGATATTGCTGCTGCTGTTGTTGCTGCTATCGCTGTTGCTGTTGCTGTTGCTGTTGTTGTTGTTGCTGCTGCTGCTGCTGCTGCTGTTGCTGCTGCTGCTGCCAGCGGTGATGGTTGTGGTTGTGGTTGGGCTTTTTGGGGGTGTTTGTTGTTGTGGAGGGTGTGATTGTGATTGTGGTGTTGCTGTTGTTGGAGGTGGTGATGGTTGTGGTTGCTATGGTGGTTGGTGTGGTGGTTGTGGTGGTTGTCCTTGTGGCGGTCATTGTAATGGTCTTGGGTCGTGGTCGTCATACCTGCGAGTGGTGCGCTAAACAGCATGAATACGCCACTCATTGTGGATATAATCGCAAATCCTTCGATAAATCTACTCTCCATCTGGACCAGAACGAGCATCGCTACCGCCATCTGGGAGATAATACTTCCGGTCATTAGGCCCAGAGCCACGGATACGACAATGTAATGCATGTATGTGTTTGTGAGGGGATAGATAGCCAAAAGCGCGACTTGAATCAACGTGGCACCTGCCATAATCATCATTGGCGTTACGCGCGTGAACTGTTCTAAAAGTCCACTAAAGATGCGACCCACGGCATTACCAACGTTGTAAGCGAGGACGATAATAGCCGAGTCTACCTTGCTAACCTGCCTATCTATATACATATCCATCATGCAAGTGTTAAGCACACCAAACTGCATCGAAACTAGGATGTAGGAAACGACGAAGAAGTTGTACGTCCAGAACATATAAAGTGGGCGATCGTCATCATCAAACGAATCTAGGTTCCCATAGTCATTAAACGACTCATAGTCCCCTTTTGGGCCGTCGTTGTTGTTATTCCGCGCATTCTCGGTACAGTCTTTCTGTGATGTACACGAATGAGTCATCCTCCGCGGTGCCCAGTTCAAGGCTGGTGTCACAAAAGCGCCTAAAACCACAATTTGTAGAAGAAGCCCGCTCCAGATTAGCAAACCGCCTCTCCAACCAAGCTGATTGTTGAGTTCTGTTATAAAAATCGGGTATGCCAGTGAGCCAAAAGCTCTGGATGCCATGATCATTGAGATGACCAATCCTTGAAGTTCCGGGAAATGTGGAGCTACGACAGTGACTGAGACCAATTGCACCATACTCATCCCAAATCCTGCAAGTGTAAACATAAACAAGCAATTTATAGACACGGATATACCAGACAAATGCAATTGATTAACCAGTAGATTGGCTAAGCGACAACCAGTCGCCGTACTGTAGATATGCTATACTGAATGGACCTGTGCAGTTTTACCTATGCCCAGCACATCCATATCTAAGCTCCACACACGCCTCGCTTGTGTTGGGATCGATCGATCTCTGAGCTCCCTGACTATCAATTTCCAGAAAACTATACAGGTAAGCTGTTGAATATTTTGAAACTAATTTGACTGCGTGTTGTTGCTGCCTATGGCAGCAACAGCGCCCATTCAAATTAGTTTCAAAATATTCAACAGCATGTTTCTTAAATAGCAGAAATATACAATTCGTACAACTTGTTGGATTATCAAGCGCTAAATGCGGGCTTAATATAATCATGTATGACGCAATGATTATGACGTCATCCTACACACAGTTTAGCTGATTATGACATCATATGAGGTCAGATTGATAGAAGGAATCTCTGGACAGCTGAATTTTGTTGAATATTTCTTAAACTAATTTGATTAGAAGCTGGTACTGCCTATCTCGTTATCACTCTGGAGATCTTGCTCTGGGCTGATCTGGTCAAGTGGTACATGGCGTCTGATATATTGTCGATGTTTTTTCTTGTGCGTCAGTACCTGATTTTTTATGACGAATCGACTTTTACCTATGTATGATGTATGATTACTGTATTCTGCGGTAGTAGTAGAAACATCCTATAGCTGCAACCAGTCCTTCTTCGCTTCTGCCCACTGTGTCTTGTCCTCAGCCGAAATCCTTAGCTTCCACAGGTCCATTCTTGATTTGAGTGTACCGATTCCTGCTTTCTGGAGGTCACCTCGTAGCACGTTTAGCTGATTTATGCAATGACATCCTCTCCTGGCTTTGTATTTGCTGGCTCCGAGTAGGGCGATTTCCAGGGCGCTCTGTGCTGGTGTTTCTTCTGGCATCATTAGCACATGGCCAAACAGGAACCATCTTTGCTGGCCGACTTTAACAGACAGCGGCGACGTGTTAACCAGCTTGTATAGTGCATCGTTAGAAATCATGCTGTCTGGCCATCGGTGTTCAGTGATGGTGCGTAGGTGTTTGCGGTGGCAGGCATCGAGTTTGTCTAGGGCTGCCTTTGGAGCTGCCCAGCTGTTATAGTTATATAGCATCAAGGATACACATGTTGCATTGTATAAACGTAGCCTCTTTATCAATGGCATCTTTGATCTACGAATCCATAGCGTCCAGAAGGACTGGAAAACTATGTTCCCCATGATGCAGCGTGCAGCAATGTCAGCAGTACTGCAATGCAATGAGCCGAGGATTTTACTTTTAGTCCATGGCTCACCGCCCCGAAGCGGGTCGTCCTTTTCTATAGTTTCATGCTTTTACCTATGCCACGCCCATCTCTATCTAAGCTCCGCCCGTGCGTTGCGCGTGCTGCAATCGATTTTCTATACTTTTAATCCTGAATTCCCCAAATACCAATTTCATGGTAACTACACCACTTGCCTGCGAATATCTTGAAACTAATTTATCTGGGGACTGTTTTTGCTACGGTAGCACCATCGACCGGTCAATTTTGTTTCAAAATTAGCAACATAGTTTTTTATTAAATGGTAAATACATACAATTCGTACAACAGACGGACTATTTGAGGCTCATGACAAGAATATTTATGTCAATTATTATTGTAACGTCAGTTACTCCATGTGACGCAATTGATTATGACGTCATATACTTGACTGGACGATCGGAGTCATCAATGGACATTTCCTAGTCCAGGAGCCATTTCCCGTAAGAGTCCAAATAAGGAAAATCGTACAACACCCCCCACCCCCTACAGAAAATGTATGACTTGACCGACGGTTAGTTTAGACCTTCTAGAGCACCGCCAGCTACTATGTGCTTTCAAATTGTGGTATCATTAAGATTCTACAGCCCACTATGCATGGCGATGGTCCACCACTGCGGGTTATGGGCATTTATGGGGGAGGGGGAACATGTGTGAATATTTTTGTCCAGACACAACCGATTTTCACCATTGAGGTATCATTGGCTTTGTATTAAGATTTCCAGCCAGACTATGTACAGTTATTGGGGAAATGTTGTATGCCATGGCACTAAGTGAGTTAAAACTTCACACAAATCGAAATGTCTAACGTTCTTATATGATGTGTCGGCATATTAAGATGTATGGGTTCTTTTCTGTTGGCAATGTTATATACATTTTGCGTAGCAATAAGATAAGAAAATAGTATCCTTCACATACATATTGAAATAGGACAGCTGAGTATTACATAGGGATCGCTTCTTCTCATTCACTGCATTACTGCCCAATCATAATTATGCTGGAGGAAAGAAAGCCATAACTGTGGCCGCATCCAACTGATTCGCGTAGTTCACGGAGGATAATAATAGTTCTAATATTTAATGCAGATGTGTAGATGTCAAAACTGATGCACATTGGACATAGTGGATTGTGGTTATAATGCTTAGCCTGGAAGTGAAGATGTCTAAACGGATGCGCATTGTTCATAGTGGATAGTAATGGTTGAAATATTCAACGCGGAGGTTTAGATGTCTAAACGGATGCATAGTGTTCAGAGTGGATAGTGATAGTTCTCATGTTTAGCGCAGAGGTGAAGATGTCTAAACGGACGCACATTGTTCGTAGTGGATAGTAATTAGTCTGATGTTTAACGTGGAGGTGTAGATGTCTAAGCGAATTCACATTGTTCATAGTGGATTGCAATAGGTCTCATGTTTAACGCGGACGTGGAGATGTCTAAACGAATGTGCATTGTTCGTAGTGGATAGTAAGTATTGTAATCCTTAATGCAGAGGTGTAGTTGTCTAAACGGATGCACAGTGTTCAGAATGGATTGGAGTAGGTCAAATGTTTAACGCTGAGGTGAAGATGTCTAAACGGATGCACATTGTTCATAGTGGATAGTAAGTATTCTAATGTTCAACGTGGATGCGTAGATGTCTAAACGGATGCACATTGTTCATAGGGGATTACAATAGTTCTCATGTTTAACCCAGAGGTGTAGATATCAAAACAGGTGCACATTGTTCAGAGTGGATATCAATAGTTCTCATGTTTAACGCGAAGGTGTAGGTGTCAAAACTGATGCGCATTGGGCAGAATAATTGCCATGTCTAATGCTGTGAGCTGTGTACGGGACACTGTCTAGATTCATGAGTGCAAATTCTAATAGTTTCATGTCGAATGCTTGGAGTTGCGTATATCACCACGGATGCACATTTAGTAACCAGTGTCTTCGTCATCAGTGGAATCAAGAAGTGTCCTTGGGTTCTCACACGTTTCTTTGGCCATGCATGTCCACGCATCTGTGCAAGGCATGTTGTTGGTCCTACAGGTGCAATCAGCTCGGCGACATGATGACTTCTTACAATGACAGATTGTCAAATCCGTAAGACCAGGTGGTGCTGGATCTTTGGTTATGAGCACAGGTATTAAGGCACCATCTTTAACTGTCCAGCCATGTCCAGTTGCTTCTGGCAGATTCTGTAGAGGTTCCAGTGCTTTTCTCCACATATGGGCCTGGTAGTTTCATCGCTTAATGTGTTGCCGTAAGCTGTCTGCGGTAGGGGATAGGTTTTCATTTCTCTGTCCCTTTTGACAGAACAGCCAATATCTGACATCATTCACTTTACTTCCAGCGCCATTTGCTATTGAGTAGACTGCACATTTAAATGCTTCGCACCCTTCTGAAGTGGTGTTACCGACTTCGGCTTCTTTTCCAAGCTGTCCCAAACTGGTCTGGTGTTATTTGGTGTCAAGTAAAATTACTAGACCCCTTTCTTGCCTAATCCTGAGAGTGCACTGGCTGAATCACACCCTGTGATTGCATGAAAGCCGAATAAGGCACTGCACAGTTCAGCTCCTAGTTCATGGGCTAGGGTGTGAATAGGTATATATCTTACTTTGTCCTGGACTCCAGTGCGAAACCACAGCTCTTCCCAATGAGGGTCCTTGTAGTGCGTAGTGCAGCGGATAGCCACGTCCGTGTCAGGTGACTATCACAATCCTGCTGTGCTCATGAGATGCATGTTTCACATGTTACAATAATCGTGTGGCTGCCTCTTCATGATCTGAGTTAAGGGGAACCATATCTTCGTAATGACCTCTGGTGACCAACACTGCCCTCTAAGCATTCTTAAATCCACCACCAATGATAAGCTTTTGACCGTCCAGAAGATTATCTACACCAATGTGACACCAGGTATCAGTTAGGAAGGCACACACATTCTGTTTGTTTTGTATATTTCTTATGTACGTGAGCCACTGCATTGGAATAGGAGTAAAAGGCGCTTGGATTGTCACCTCTAAGGCTGCCGATGTTCCTCGTTTCTCCCGATCCCCAGCTATGATCGAGAGGGTGAAGTACTTGTCAAAGACAACACCGACTCACTGACATCCATTCCGACATAGGGGTGCAGTAATTAGTCTGTAGTACTTCAATGCCATTTCGCCAAAGCATGTTGCACCAGCGGTCTTTGTCATCTGTATCAGCGCCATCGCATCGAAGATGTGGCCAGTAGATATTTCACTGCTGTGATTTGTGGCAGTCTTGGTTGGACGTCTACCTTCTTCTCTAACTCGGCAATTAGTATGCTCCTGTTGGTTTTTCTCAGGCTGCCATCAGGATGGGCCAGGGAGAATAGTACTGCTGATAACTCGTAGCTAAGGACGTCTCTCAGGTTAAGTCACGTGATTTTGCTGCGAGTATAAGGCGACCAAAGTGTTCACGATCAGCACTAAGAGTGATGACTTTCTCATTAGACATTTGTATTGACTTCTTCTTGGCTAATGTGACAAATATGTTGATATTCAAGTTTGGAATAGAATCCAAAAATTTCACTTCATTGGTATTGAGTCTCTGTTCAATAAATGTTGTCATCTGAACAGTTCCTATCTCGGAGGAGTTGAGCAGGCGTGCTGCGGCATCTGGTGGCATTGTTGTTCCTGTGGATATGTTGACCAGTGGAGAAGTCTCATCATCATCCTCGTCCAAGCAGGAGGGATCTGTCATAAGGCCTGGTGTGATGACAGCCAATAGCTCTTGACCATCATGCTCATCTCTCTCCACCCTCTTTGGTGCTGCTTCTCTATGGGTACCAACACGATCTAACTCATGTAAGGCACACATCTTCTTCATTGCTGTTGTGACGGCTGCACGTTCATGGCATGTCAGGAACCATCTCTCCATGGCTCCTGGTCTCTGACTGATGCCTATAATACCACCACTTGTCTTGTTGTCAAGGTTGATGGACTGTTCTAGGGCCATATCAGTCCACACCTTAGCAAAAGGCTCAGTCGACCGACTGATAGAATGGTTTCCAGACATGAATTCTTCATACACGGTAGGGTGGGTTTCCGAGAGCTGATTCATGTCAGCCAGGTAAACTAGAAGCCACCTGGGGTAGTTGGGTCGACCCATTGAGAAGAAGTGAGGTGTCATTGCAGCTGTAGCCCATAGATGCATAAGCCAGTCGCTGGTCCTCTCTGCTTGTATGAACTGAAGCACCAGATGCAGAAGCCAGTCGCCGGTCCGCTCTGCTTTTATGAACTGAAGAAGAAGCTGTACCATGGAAACATATAGTCACTCCAAAATGCAAACAGCTGAGACTTGCCTCATGCCTCAGTTTGGAACCTTGTCAACTCTGACTCTAATGAGGTGATGGCATCACACATCTCCATCATGGTATTCTGGACATCGGTCCTATTTTCCAGAGCTAATTGGCATGCAATAATCTGCTCTTTCAGTGAATTTTTATATACATCGCTGCACTCTTGTTCAGAGAGCCACTGGATGAAGGCACGCCATTCAAGCCGAAACATGGCTTCTATGACTAGTTTGTAGGCCCTCACTCCACGGTTGTAGGACTCCCCTTTTAGAATGTTAAAGGTTGTCGAACTGCCATACATGCCAGATTATATAAGCAGATCCTCAATGCCTGACATGTGGTACTTCTTCCCCAAAACAGTCAGATAAGTCATTGCAATGTGAAAGCCTCCCACGCGTATCACCATATCTTCAAATTTATTTTGTTCTCGCCATTGAATCTCTTTAGCCTTCGTATAGATAGCAAAGTCAAATGTAATGACACTGACGTTTTGGCCAAGGCTTGCCGTCATACACTGTACATTTTTCATGACTGTGTTGACCGTGCTGAACTCTGCTGGGGAGCCATCGAGCATATGGCAATAGCCAATGTTTGCATGGACAGGGACACATGAGTGCACCACAGCGTTGAATCCGCTCCAACCAGGGACGGGGTTTTTTTCCGTGCGGAAGAGCTCTACCTCAAACAACTTCATTGGTGTCATTCTTACCAATGCCCACGCAAGATCCATCAAATACGCAGCCGAATGTAGGCTGTCAGTGCACTTGAATCAGTTGGCTTGTGTCGTCCCGGTGAAACTTGTAACAGCAGGTCTCTTTCCATATGCACTGTATTCTCTTATGGATTGGCACCTTCCAGAGGCTTGAAGTGACCACGTCCTATGTGTGTGGTCTGCATATATCCTCTGCACAGGAGCCGGACCAAACTGTCCACGCTGATAGAGTATAAGCGTCGTGGCGTGTGTTGTACTCTTTCCGTCAAGAGTCTTCATTGATTTCAGTATGGTCTCCTGCCACCTGTACAAAGCCGTCTGGTGCAATATTTGATGGCAAGACCACCCCAAAAATGTCACTCTTGGCCAGGATCTCCTTTGCAAGTCTTGTGTCCATTGCCTCTACATCATCGTAGGAGGCACAGTGCCACATTCTGTTGAGCATGGTAATGAGCTGCTTTGACCTCGCCATATGGCGAATGGCAATTCCCAACGCCACATGTTTAGGCGTGTTGGCTCGCGTATGAGTTGCACAGTGTACAACATCCTGAGCCACCATCAGAATACGTCTTTCATCTAATGAATTGCTACACTCTGCTGATGAAAATTCATCTTCACCTTCATTTTCTGGTTTGTCGATGATCCAGTGTAGTAGCCATTAAAGACTGTCTGGTATAACAGACTGATTTTGTAAGATTTAAATCGGTGATACTAGGTGACCGGACTGATATGCCTTGGGAGTCATTGATCTCTGACTTCATGAGATTGGCAGCGCGGTACACCAACATTATTCTATCACTGTCATCTATCACAGATGGTGACTGTTCTTTCGGAACCCTCTTGGTTGTTTCAGCGTTACATTGGTAAGCAGTGTTAATGACATCTTGAATGGATATGGAGCTTGGATACAGAAGTTCGCATTTAGTGCGATCACATGGCTTATGGAAAACAATACCATCTCCAAAATGTTTCTTTAGTCGGAGCTTGAGTCGCTGAGTAGTGTAGCCTTCAACTATCAATCCCTGTCCATGAAAAAATAATTGATACCTCTCCAGCATCATAGACATGTCACAAGTTTTCCCACCAACCACGTCAGCAGAGATATCTTCAATCAATTTTGAGAATGGTGTATCATAACATGATTCTTGTCTCCCTTCATGGAAGCCAGCATACTGAAAATTAGCTTTGCTGATGTACGATGCATGACACATGTGATACATAGCTTCGGCTCCGACTAGATCATTACTGACAGCACCAGTGATCCGCAACATCTCCGCATCGTCATTTACAGTTGCTGTTTGAACAATTGTTTGACATGCTTGGAAAATGCGTATCATGGTCATTTCCTTTTCCCTTTTGTGTGTGTTTCTCTTGCAGAAGAGGCACATAGTCCAATCAGTGGACAGTGATCGGGACCTGGATACTCTAGATGTCTGTGCCGAACTTCCATCAGACCGTGAGCTAAGGTTAGATGCTTCTGATTGTGTTGTTGAGGATGCCGATCCTTGCAAGTGCATGTAACGTAGGTTTTCCTTGCTTGTCCGTATTTCGCAGCAATTGGAGTGCCATTTAAAATGAATGACTGACACACGGTCCAAATCTGATTTCAAGCGCTCGTATACTTCATCTCTTCGGAGTTCCGGTGCTGCAACAAGTGTTTGTATTGTGGTTTCTCTGACGTTTCGCAACGTCTCGGTTGAGTCCAACTGACAAATTGTTTACTTGTGAAAGTTGGTTAGCTTTTTTCTCTTTGCCGGTAGCAACTCCACTGCATCCTTACTTTCTGGACTTGTCATTTTAGTTGAGTAGCTGGATCATTTCAGATGTTCAATCTGCAATGGAAAAATAGTGCACAATGTTAAAACACAGCATATCTTCTTACCATTATTATAACCATGGGGTCTTAGATATTATATTTTGTTGTCCAGTGAATATGGACCACGACCGAAACCAATATACGTTATGTTAGTCCAGAAGCAACGACCTGAGAAAAATGAAGCTGTTTAACACTAACCACAGAAAAGATTTGTCTTGACAGAATGATATTCTCTAGAAAGCAAGCACCTAAATACGCATGCCCATTGAACGACAATAATCTATGATGGGGCCTATATGTGTATATTCCACTCCTGTGTGATGCGTTGCTACTATTAACAAGTACATATAGCCAAAGATAATTTGTTTATTATCTTTGATGTAACGGTGATGATTTGATACGTCTATATTTGAGAGCCGTTCGAGAAAATACTCATAAGTTTGTATTTGATTTGTGAGTTTACCTATACTGGTTGTATAACCCCAATGAATATTCATACTGATGAGGATATTCCGATAAGGAATTATAATAAAAAAGCGATTTATACCTCAATGATGAAAATAGGTTGAGTCTTGACAAAGATATTCACATTTATATTACCCCTCCCCTAAAAATTGTAGTTCATCACAGTGACGGACTCCTGCCCTATATAATGACCTGTAGAAAATTAATGATACCACAATTTGAAACCACATACTACCAGGGGTTGTTCTAGATGGTTTATACTACCACCCTGTCAAGTCAAACCTTTCTGTAGGGGGTGGTGTACGATTCCATTTTTCCCAGGTCATTGCTCCTGGACTTTCCAGAGTAATGACGTTATACGCCGTCAGTATCACCTAAGCTGCTTGTATGGTGACGTCATAAATGATTCTATTAGGCCCGTCTTTAACTCTTAATAGTCCGAAACGTTGTAAGAATTGCATGTCTCTGCTATTTAATAAAGATGCTGTTGAATATTTTGAAACTAATTTGAATGGACTATGTCGCTGCCATAGGCAGAGACAGCACCCAGTCAAATTAGTTTCAAAATATTCAACAACTTACCTGTATAGTTTTCTGGAAATTGATGGTCATTGAGTTCAGAGATTGCAGGAAATGTCAATTTCCCTTTCTCCGAGAACTAACAATACTCACCATTCTGTTACTTCTGATATACGGCTGGCCTTGACAGCGGCTCTAGGATTATAGACTTAGAAAGCTTTACCGACTCCTGGGAACCGGGTACTCGGCTCCCAACTGCCGAGTACCCGTTTACCATAGAGCTCATATTGTTTGCATAGCCACCAAACAAGAGAAAACTATGGCTTGCCTACGTGGGGCTGGGAGGCTGGGTCCGTAACAGAATGGTGAGTATTGTTAGATCTCGGAGAAAGGGAAATTGACATTTCCTGCATTCTCCTTCGATCAATACTCACCATTCTGTTACTTCTGATATACACCAGATTTGATCAGTAACCTGGTGGGAAGGGGCAAGCCATAAATGCTAATTTTGCCCCTTGGAGAAAGATTTTAGACTTCAAACTTGACTAACGGAGACCTAAAAGGACCGTCAAGTTCACGGAACCGAATCACATTCGCGTCACAGCCCCCCCCCCCCTTTTTTCCTCCTAAGAAAAGGGAGAGAACTAACGAACATGTATCTCGCCTGAAAACACCAATATGCCAAGAGGGTTAACTACTCCCTGCATATTCCATGTATTAGCCTGGGAATGAGCATGAATATATAAAATGAATGAACATGATACATATACATAATACAAAAAACTCTCACTTATTGAATTACCTTATGATAACAGGACTTCAGACGTACCGCCTCCAACCATTCACCGGTTCGGCCATCAGTGACACAATCTGGTTGACATCCTCTCGCCTGATCATGCCTGCTTTAGGTTCTTTTCTTACCAAAGTGAAAAAAGGGGAAAAGCAGTGTGGTCACTAACTTTCGTTTCAAAACAGCTAAAGCGAGTGGATTGGCTGAGTCTGACACATCCCTCATATAGTAATCCGTAAATGAGGACTCACAGTGCCATTGTGCAACGGCCATGATGTCCTCTAACGGAACACCATTGTAAAGGGCGGTCGAGGCGGCTATTCCTCTGACATCGTGTGCCCTTACGCCCTGCACCTGGTGCCCAGTCGCCATCTCGTGAGTAGTCTGAATGCATTCGACCACCCAACGAGAGATAGTATCCATGGATGCGGCGCCATAAGGCTTTTTATGGCAGATCCACAGATGTCTATCGTTCGACCGTAACGAGTCAGTCCGTTTCTTGTACTTAGTCAAAGCACGGACCGGGCACCAGACACTGGCATCACGATCAAACCTAGTTAACTTCGGTATAATGATCGGTTTGCCGGGATATCTCAAAGATTGGTTCTTTGACATAAATGCTGCTCTTGGCAGAAGACGCAGACCTTCTCCAGAAACAATAAATCGGTTCCTCTCTGACGAAAGCGCATGGATCTCACTGCGCCTGCTAGCTGAGGAAGCTGCCAATAGAAAGACCGCCTTTAGAGTCAAATGCTTTAGACTAGCCGAACGCAACGGTTCGAAAGGGTGCTTGGCCAGTACATTAAGCACTAAAGATAGACTCCAGGCTGGAATGACTACCGGTTGTCTCGGGCGGAGATTGCTCATTCCCTTCAACATCACATTTAACTGGGCCACCTCTGGACTATCCCTGTTGGCTAGACAAGGGATAACTGATGCCAAAGCTGACTTGTATCCAGCAACTGTGACGGGAGCTAGTCCTGAAAAGAACAGCTCACAGAGAAAGTCTGCTATTTGCTGAATAGTGGATTGAAAGGTATCAATACCCTTTTCTTCACACCAGTCTGCAAATCTGTTAACGTTGTTGTTATATGACTTGAAGGTTGACCTCCTTCTCGCAGCCGCGATGAAATCAGCAGCCTGTCGAGAAAAGCCTTCCGACGTGGAACGTTGTTTGACAACATCCACGCAGTCAATTTGAACATTTCGGGACGCTCGTGTAGGAAGCCTCCCGTGGCCTGGGAGATTATGTTCGGAATCTCGGGCAACTGCACAGGATTTTCCACCAGCAGATCTAGAAGATCCGTGAACCACGCCCTGCTCGGCCAATACGGCGCTATTAGCAGGACGAGACACGGTTCCTCCCTGACCTTCACCAATACCTTCGGTAGAAGAATGGTGGGTGGGTACGCGTAAGCGTGCATCCCTCTCCAGCTTATCGCCAGCGCGTCTGTATCGACGGCATTTGGATCTGGAATCGGCGAGACATATGTCATGATTTGAGCATTTTCCTTTGTGGCGAACAAGTCCACGTTGGGTTTGCCCCAATGCTCGAAGATCCGTCGCAGAACCGGAGGGTTGAGGGACCATTCTGTTGGCAAGATTCTCTGTCTGCGAGACAAAGCATCCGCCAGAATGTTCAATCGGCCATGAATATGAGCTGCTTTCAAAACAACCGAGTAATTCCTGCACCATTGAATCAAGTGCCACACCCTGATGCACAGGGTGGGCGACCTGGTCCCACCTTGGCGATTTATATATGAGACTACTGTCGAATTGTCCGACCGTATCAATATCACCTTGCCCCTGATCATCGAAAGGAACTCTTCCAACGCCAGTTCCACTGCCATCATTTCCATCAGATTGATATGCAGCTGACTCTCCGGGAGAGTCCATGTGCCCGAGACCTGGTGTTCTCCCAGGCAGGCACCCCACCCTTCCAGCGATGCATCCGTGTAGACGGACAGCTGGGGGTGGGGTAGGTGCAGCGAAACCCCTAATAGGAGATTCTGACGCTGTTTCCACCAGAGAAGATGCGATATTATCGGCTCCAAAACTGGCACCAGTTTTGACAGGGGTTCTGTTCTCTGTTTCCACAGAGACATCAGATACAACTGGATAGGCCTTCGCATTAGAGCAGCGTACGGGATAACCTGCGCCATGGAGACCATCATGCCCAGCATCTGAAGGAACCGCCTCGCCTGAATTTGGTTTCCCACTCGAAAACTTCTGAGGATGGCTAACAGAGACACCACTCTGGGCTCTGACGAGTAAACCCTGCCCTCCTCGAGGTCGAATCGCATCCCCAAATAAACGAAATGTTGAGTGGGCGTCAACTCGGATTTCTCCTCGTTGACTATCCAGCCTAGATCTGAAAGTAACTTCAGAGTCAGAGCAGTATCCACGTTCAACCTGGCTGCCGAGTCTGCCTTGAGCAGCCAGTCGTCTATGTAGGTGTGTAGCGCCACGTTCTCTTTTCTGAGAAACGCTGTCACCGCAAGGACCACTCTCGTGAAAACCCTCGGAGCTGTCGACAGGCCGAACGGGAGAACTGTAAACTCCCATACTTGATTCTGAAACGCAAATCTCAGAAACGTGTGCCAACTCCGATTCATAGGAATGTGGAAATATGCATCTTTCAGATCGATCGATACACACCACATTCCTTTCCTCAATCCCGCCATTACCGACCTCGGCGTTTCCATCTGGAACCGAGTCGTATGGATAAACCAATTTAATGGCCTGAGATCGAGTATGGGTCTCCATCCCCCTGTGCTCTTGGGGACAAGGAACATGTTTAAATAGAAGCCTGGAGTGTTTCGGTTTGCTGGTTTTATTGCTCCCTTCAGAAGCAAACCCGACACTTCCTTTTGAACGGCTTCTACCTTGTCTGACTCCCTTGGTACGGGTGTCCAGACAGGTGCCAAAGACAGATTTTGTGGTGGAAAGTCCCACCACTCCGCATGTAACCCTGGGATAACCATCCCAGGACCAGACTGTCTGACGTCACACCTCGCCAGGCCTAGACGAAACGCATGAGCCTTCCACCCACCATAGACGCCTCGACGTCTAACGGGGTTGTCCGGCTCGCAGTCCGCCACCCCCCCCCCCCTTTCTTAACGAGAGAGAGTGAGAACCATTTCGTTCTAGGCACGACAGCTATAACTGGCACCGCTGTTCCTGTCGCACAGGCGCCGTCCAGGCGGATATGAAGGGAGCTTTCGTACCCTCAGGTACGCTTCGGCCCCTTCTGTCCGCCCTTTGAGGCCTACCCTTACCCTTCCCCTTGCCATTCCCGCCCCTAGGGCGGTCAGGAGCAACATTGGGGAGGGTAGGGTCTACAACCTTCCTGGGCTTCTTCGCCGGCGGCGGCTCTGAAAACCCAGCTGAAGCAGAAGTCGCAACAGGCCTGGCTTTCGCCATGCCCTTATGCTTCTTCTGCTTCTTTGAAGGCTGTCCCATTAACGGTTTCCCCACAGCCCCTAGTGCGTGCGCTTGCCGCACTAGCTCTAGCTGTAGGTTTACCGCTAACCGATTCTGCGCGATACTGGCGGTATCCTCTAAGATGGCCCGCGCTTAGCCACCGAAGATGCTAGGCCCTGTCAGGGGCGTCCCAAGAAGACGCTCCCTGACTGCCATAGCCGGACGCATATGGTCAATGACCATTTGCCTCCTGGACTTCGTCACTCGCGCTTGCACCCTTGCCAATGCGTCCATTGACAGCACCAAGCCGTCATTAACACATGAAAGCGCCACAGGTGGCACAGGGTGGCCTGCCCCCGCTTCAGCCCACACCGACTGAAGGAGACGATAAGAATGATTGACAGCGCTCATCGCTGCCCTCACACCCTCATCGCATAGGGACAGGACTTCTTCCTGGTGTACTTGAGATTTATCCACTAGTGCCGGACCGGGGCCACCCGACCCGGCACTCTGTACTCCCAATACCCATCGGTCATCCTCCGTGACCGACGGGACTACACCATACCTGTCGTATTCCCCCCGGGGAATACGACATCTTGCCCGCACCTCCCTGGAGGCCGCAGGGAGCTGACCCTTGGTCATTAGTTGTTTGCTATAAATAGCATCCAACAAATCTATGAACCGTGGATCCAGTCCTACTGGATCCGGGCCGCGGGCAAAATCCCCGTCCTAATCGACGCAACCGACGGACGGGGCGCATCTTCATCGGCCGTGGCCGAAACCACAGATGGGTCAACCCTGGCTAGCCATGCCAGAGCATCCGACCAATCTACCTCCGACGAAGACACCCCCGCAAACACATCACCCGTTGATGTGCTCACGGGTCAGCAAGGAGCCACGGCTGACACGCCAGGCACTCCGCTACCACACGGTTCCGCCGCCACCCCATGAAACACTCCGGTCCATGGGGTAGGTCCGCGCGGAAAACCGTACGGACCCGTAACAGTCGCGGAACCGTAGCCGGACACGGGCGCCAACGGCACCCCATGTCCGGCTGCCGGATCAGGCGAGATAGGTGAGTACCACGCCTGGCCCGGCACACCCATTCCCTTGACGGCTGGTGGCAAACCAAGCCGCCCGGAACTGGTGCACGGTAACGGATTGGCCTCAGCCGCAGGCGGAGCCGCTGACCTGGCTTGCGCCAAACCAGACAAATGGAGGCCGGTTCCGTCCAGGACGGAATCAACATCCATATTCTCCACCTGCGGCTTCACGGGCCACAGCAACCTCTCCTCCTCGGCCTCCTCGTCTTCAGACTCGGAAGAGCCGTCACTAGACGATCAACCGTGGAGCCGTCCTGGCGGACGGCTCCCACACCTGACGGACCGGCCACCGCTACTGGACCACCCGGAGGTGGCCGCAGAGAGACAGAACCCGTCTGGCCGAAGCCAGACGGGACTGCCAGGGGGCCGTACGAGACGGCCCCCTCGGTAACCAGTCCAGAATCCTGTCCGAGGACAGGATCCGTACCAGGCATGGGGAGAAACTGCCCCCAACCTTTGGTAGCAGGGACGACACCAGCGTGGGCAGAACGCTATGCAGAAAACCCTGCATAGCCTGACCAAACCACGCCGGCGGTGCCATCTCCGCCACCTCCAGCTGCGGACGTGGAGCACCCCCACCGGCCGAACCGGGCGCTCCACGATTTCGTCTCGGACCGCCTGACCCCGCGTCAGACCCAGCCAAGTCCTTCTGCGCAAGGAACTTAACCATCATCTCGACGGACCACACTGCACAAACATTACACCTATGATCTATATTACACAGGGAACACCTAAAACAAGCATGGTCCTTGAACACTACACGGACAAACTTATGGCATTCGTCACATGATGGCGGGGCAGGCTTGGCCCATAAAATAAGCACAAACCTACAATAAACAAGCGGAACGAGACCCGGATGGAAGGCAGACAATTAATTTTCAAATAATTTTGACTCATAAATTAACCGTAACCTCCCCGCACCCCACCCGGCCACGTTACAACAACGATCGCATTGATTATGACGACAAGAACGCGGCGGGCATCAAACACACCCATAATAGATCCTCCAGGATGTGTAACGGCTCCAGGAATCATATCGCATAGCATTCGGGGTATATTTACTAATCAATATAAATTATACTCCTAACGAAAGCAGCACGATATGTGAAGAAAACCACAAAATGTATAACAAACTGCTGTATCACACGGTAAAACCGCAGACCACGCATCTACTCAAGAATTTTGAAACTACCGATCATTGCAAACCGAACTTGATCATTCTAAAGTTTCCGGTACCATTTTTAGTACGCAGCACCCAGAACAAGATGCGCGAATTAATGAAAAATTTTTCTTCACATAAACATCCGAGCAACCGGGTGTGACGTCACCCGCTCGGATCCTACGGAGAACGACGTTAGCCGATATTCGTGTTAGAAATACCGTAGCAAACACCTATTTTCATATCTGCGATCGCCTGTTGGGGTTTAAAGAAGGCGATCGTCTGGCATATATCGTTGTTAGCACACGTCCCAGAGTCTATGGGGTCAGAAATTGGAACATGCGACACAACGTAATTTAGAGACCTAAGTCTTAACTATGGATAATAAAGAACGATACAACCTGGTTATCTTCGGCGGTATTCTCCATAGTCCTTAGTTATCCTTTCACGAACACATAAACTATCACAGATTAAAGACTTAGATCTTTTGTTTCACAAAAAACCCACTAAAATCCTTAATGCAGAAAGCATGTATTGCTCTTGTTGCTATGCAAACAAGAATGAGCTCTATGGTAAACGGGTACTCGGCAGTTGGGAGCCGAGTACCCGGTTCCCAGGAGTCGGTAAAGCTTTCTAAGTCCATAATCCTAGAGCCGCTGTCAAGGCCAGCTGTATATCAGAAGTAACAGAATGGTGAGTATTGATCGAAGGAGAACGATCGATCCCAACACGAACGATGTGTGAGTGGAGCCTAGCTAGCGATGGGCGGGGCATAACTAAAACCGGAAAGGTCCATTGCGCTTCAGGTAGTTGTAGTAGCAAAGTTCTGTACCTGCTTCCGTGCGCGTATCAGCTGAGTTATTTCCCGAAATATTGCAGTGGGCTTGAATGCATGGATCCGATCCTCCACTTGACTATATGACGTCATAATCAATTACGTCACATGGAGACTCGCGTCAAATCAAAATGCGTAATGAATGACGTATCTAGCTCCATCATGCCCACGGAATAGTCCGTTATGTGTACGAATCTTAGGTCTTTGCTGGATATAATATTTAATAAACATTCGGTTTACCATTTTGAAAGTAATTTGGCTGGGCGCTGTTGCTGCCACGGACACAAACATCAACCAGCCAAATAAGTTTCGAAATATTCAACTGCTTATGTAGTTTGAGGTCAGGGACTTCAGGCTTCGATTGAAAATGGGATTCTAAGCATTCCGTCTTCAAATTATATAACTCGATTACAACACGCACACCACTTGGGCGGAGCTTAGCCAAGCTGGGCGGGGCATAACTAGAAATTGATACCTTTATCCACCTCAATTCACTGACACGTTGGAGTCTGTCGTCCAGTTTGACATCAAGTTAGTTTGGATTTCGATCTTTGGAAAGGTGTTGAGATCAAACGGAACGTGCACTCTCTGACAGTAGATTTACGGTAACCTATACACGTAAGCCGCTGAATAGTTTGAATATTTTGAAACTAATTCGACTGGATGATGTTGCTGCAACACCGCCCAGTCAAATTAGTTTCAAAATATTCAACATAATGTGTATTAAATAGTAAAGACATACAATTCGTACACCAACGCTTAGTCAGTCGGTCATCGACTACGCGTTCGCGACGAAGTTACCTACGTCATTCCTGTCGTAATTCATTCTGACGTCATCCTAAACCTTACGTAGTTGATTATGAAGTCATATGATGGATGGATAACTTGAAAGCGCCATTGTTCTTGAATGTTATTGATGAAGATGACGGAATGAGTGACTGAGATCGCACCATCCTATGAGACGCCAGTTGGCAGTTTGATTAGCTTGCTCTTGCTTCCTTATAGATTTACTCTGGCACAGTGTATAGGGAGGAAGTCTCTTTTCCAGTGGCATAGTTTACGTGTACTGTACTGTCTGCAGGCCCTTCATTCCAAACTTTGTCAAACGCCTTGGCCGAGTCACGCAAGATAACCAGAACTGTCTCTGTCATTTGGCTGTCATCTTAAATCGTGTGTACTATATATAGTCCGGGAGCCAATTTTCAAAACGGGTCTAGAAGAATGGTTTCGTAGCACACCCAGTATTCAGAAGGTTTGTCTCTATATTATGCTAGACCGATGTCTTGGGTATATTCTGAGCCGTGTTGTACAAGAAAATTGTGGTATCACTAACCCGTGAGAAGCCCATTTACAATAGGTGTTGAATGTAGTTTTCAGACAATTTTCACAATGGTAAATTTTTCACAAACTTAAGCGCATGTTATATCAATACAATCTTAACCAAAATGGAAAGGAGTGATCGTATATCGCAGATTTACACATAATCAACCTCGTTTAAGACACCCGTATGTTGCTTTGTACATATTGGGGCACTTAGGTCTTCTTGTGACTAGCAATACCTTAGCTACAACAATGCCCATGTTTTCTACATTTTTCATAATTAAACTTTTAACTGACATGCAGTGCATGTCTACACAAGCTGGCAGGACATATTTATCACGTGAGCAAATGAGAGAATGTTACTCATCCGTGTCAGAGTCATCTTCGACAATTGTATGCTGAACATTGTCACACATTTCACCTCCCATACAAAGGCATGCTTCAGTGCAGAGTAGAGTGTTAGCCTTGCATTGACAGAGATCTCTTCTTTTGCAGGCGGACTTTTGACATCTACATGAAGTGAGTTCAATTAATCCAAATGGAGCAGGATCCTTTGACATTAGAACAGGCTTGAGTAGACCATCCACTATACTCCATCCATGTCCATTTGGAGATGGAAGATTCTGAACAGCTTGCAATGAACGTCTCCAAACAAGAGCTTGAAAATTGGCCCTTTCGGTGTGATGCTTTAGACTATTCGATGTAGGTGGAAGATTTTCATTTCTTTGTCTCTTTTGACAAAAGAGCCAATAACGGGTTTCATCAGCTGTCTTTCCCACATCCCTGGTGGTATACAACTCACAGACAAATTTCTCACATAGAATTGCAGTATTCGGTGATAAGTCAACATGTTCGCCGAGTTGGGCTAAGCTAAGCTGATGACTTTAAGAGATTGAATGATTTTCTCTTAGCGACTCCAAATAATGTACTAGTGCTATCACAACCTGTAAGAGAATGAAACCCAGGCAAAGACAGACAGATAGCTGGGCCCAGTACTTGAGCAACTGTATGTATTGGTATGTATCACAATTTGTCCTTTGTGCCCGTACGGAACCATAGTTCAGAACAGTGAAGCGAACGATACGTATATATTCTAAGTACTGCCACGTCTGTATAACAACACGCATGTGGTCTTTTGAAGCGTGTAGCGCGTGCAACATCATACGCGTATCTGCTTCCTCGTGATCTGATCGAAGTTCTTCCAAATACGACGAATTGTTCGCTGGAATGACAACAACATCCATTCCATCGTTAAAGCCACCAGCAAGAATGACGCAATTGTCGGCAGATAACATATTTGGACCAGTATCACGCCACCGCTTGCTGAGAAATGCAACCAGGTTACTTTTGTTGCTTGGATTGCTGATGTACTTGGCCCATTGCTTTGGAACGGGATATTTTCTCCAGCAATCTTTACTTCCAATGCTGTTGATGACCCACGTTTTAGCCGCTCTTCCGCTTTGAGAGAATCCAGTCTATCATATCTGTCAAAAACTATATCTACTCTGTTGCAGTCTTCTTGATTCAGTGGAACTGTAAAGATGCGCCAGTATTTATCAGCCAATTCTCCAAATGTAGACGTACCTCCAGTTTTAACCATTTGCACAATTGCCATGCCATCTACTACATAAGCTGTTGCGCCTGTCTTGTCAACAGGTGGAAGCCGTCCATCAACATGTACTTCCTTTTCTAGTTCACTTAACAAAACACTTTTCACATTCTTTCTTAGAGTCCCATCCGTATGTGACAATGATAGTGGAACAGCAGACAGTTCATACGTCATCACTACTTTTAAATCAACATCTCTGGACCTTGCGGCAATGATTAATCGACCAAATAGTTCGCGGTCAGATCTCACATTGTTAATGTTTTCATCATTTGTTTCGAGTTTTTTCTTCTGTGCTAATTAATAACATCTTCTAAAGATATATCACTGGAATAAACAAGCTCGGGTTTGGAAGGGTTTAGCTGCTGGTGAAAAACGATTGAATCCGGAAAGTAGTTTTGTAATCGGCTTTTCAGTCTTTGGGAGCGGTAGTTGTCAGCAGTCACACCATTATTCTTTAGATAAAACTTGAATCAACTCAACAAATATGTCATGCTGTAAGCTTTTCCTGATACAAGTCCAGACTCTATCTCTGCTACCAGCTCCGAGAATGATTGGGAGAACGAATCCTCATTCACAGATTCTTGGTATGATTTATACATCACATTGCGCATTGATACATACTGTGCACAGCATATTTCATGATATTTGGCTTCTTAAGCGATTAAATCTACGCCTCTTATATTGGTAAGCATTTCTGTATCCGCCATTTTCCCTGCTGCAATTTGTAGAAACTGAGAATAATTTCTTGACTTTCTTGTGAGTTTTCTTTTGGCAAAACATACACATTGCCCAGTTTATCGGGGATGATCTCGATCTTGCTGCTCTAGCCAAACTTGTCGATTCTTCTGGACTTTGTTTATCAAGAGGCATAGGAGTTGGTGGTGTCATGATCGTCTTTTCGCAAAGTTAATATGGTGCTTGCTTGTGTATTTAGCATAACAGTTTCCATGCCACACGATATCCAGTTGTTTTAATTGATCAATATTTGAGTTAAGTCTTTCATAAACGTCATCCTCCCGGTGTTGGAAAGCGTCTATGAACTTTGAGATGCCGACTTCAGTGGCATTGCTAACAGTTTCGCTACTATGTGCTTGACAAATAATACAGCGAGTCCATTGTGTCGTTTTGATACGCTTTGCTGGGAGAAGATGAAACGCTACTTCCTCGTCACAACTATCACTGTCCATATTTGCTTAATTGCTAGTTATATAGCGCTTGTAATTATTTCGCAAATGTAATTAGTGTGTGTGCATATATATTAAACAATACTAGGCTTTATTAATCAAGGCATGTATTAACAACCTTTTTCATGAATACAAATTCATAAAATGCCACTTGCATTCTTATTTGCTTTTCAACAAAAGATTTGTATTTGAGAAAATGAGTGAATTAAACTTTCAGTTTACTTGTGATGTCAAATTACAAAATTACCCCGGAACAAGTGTTACAGGCATAATTTGAATTATATGTAGACAATGACAATGAGAGCGATGTGAGGTGTAGTATTCATTTTAATTTGTTTTTCCACACCGATTACCACCACATCCATCTGTCTCATTCCAACCACCATTACCTGGGTGCTTTGTCAACAGTGGTACAGCTGGATATACAGATTCTATGATGGAGTTAGTATACATACATAAAATATAACCTTCACATTTCACCCTCGCCTTTGGTATATGCATGCAAAATGTATGTTGGATATATGTTAGGTCGATATCCGTCTAAATATCATATATGGTGAATCTAATACGATATTACTTTGAGTTATGACACGATCATGCTTATATCGTTGTGCACTGTGGATACAGCCAAAGCCTAGACCCCCTATGCAAAGAAATCAGGATAACTAATTAGTGCTACCACAATTTGTTTGTACAACAGGACTTAAAATGTGTGGGACATGTTCCCCAAGCCACAGCAAGTGTCAGACCTTCCGAATACTGGGTGTGCTACGTCACGATTCTGACCTAGCTTTAGCTCCTGGACTAATATATATAGTACACACGATTTAATATGACAGCCAAATGACAGAGACAGTTCTGGTTATCTTGCGTGACATACATCTTGAATTCCCACAAGTTACCTACGCCATTCCTGCCGTAATGGCAGCTGTCTACAAGATGGAAAGAATTGTCAACTACATATACTTTCTTGACACCTGCTATTCTAGCGTTAAAAAGGAAAGGCCAAACAATATCTTTACCATTAAATGGTTAATTAATACTGGTAGTATTTGAGCTCTTGGAGGCGCTGTTGGCACAAGATGGGTTAACAAAATGTAACTAACTACTATTAACATTTTCATTAACATTAGCCAGTCATTCCAGTGGTAAAATTTCAAAAATAGTCTTCTCTTGGTTTGCAAATTTACATTTCTCAATACCACTGTAGATTCAATTCAAGGTGTAACCATTTAACCCTCATATCAGCCAGGCTTCTACAGTGGTATTGAGAAATGTAAATTTGCAAACCAAGAGAAGACTATTTTTGAAATTTTACCACTGGAATGACTGACTCGATAACAGAGCCAGTCATTCCAGTGGTAAAATTTCAAAAATGCAATTATCTTGGTCTGCAAATTTACATTTTATTTGAGAAAATTGAAATCTTTTTGAACAAATTGAAGGCTTGAAGGCTTAATGTTTCAACTCGATTTCAGCACGCGTACATGTTGACGAAGCTTAGCTAGCACACACGTGGGGAATGTTTTAGAAATGAATCCGGTTATTTCTGGCTTGTGATTCATAATGACATATCCTATTATGAGCGGCATGTGTTAAGTCACCATACGTCTTCGAGCACCAAGCATTGGACCTTTCCTGTTTATCCATCCATATATGACGCCATATTCAACTAACTGACATGTAGGATGAGGTCATAATCAATGCATGACGTTATGAATGAAGTAGATAAGTTCGTCACGAATGTATAATTTGTGGACGGACTAAGCTGTGTACGAATTGTATGGCTTTACTATGTAATAAACATGCTGTTGAATGTTTTGAAACTAATTTAACCGGGCGCTGTTGTTTCCACAGGCCGCAACAGTAACCAGTCAAATGAGCTTCAAAATATTCAACAGCTTACCTGTACAGTTTGTTTGGAAATTGATATTTAGTAAGTTCAAGTTTCGATCGATGCCAACACAGGGGAAGTGTGGATGTAGCTTAGGTAGAGATGTGCAGGGTATATCTAAACCTGGAAGGGTCCATTGTAATCCATATGGTGGTCACGTAAGACAGCCTAACTCCATTTAGAGCCTAATTGAAAATATTTTCAAAATATTTAACAGCTGACCTGTATGATTATCGTAAAATTGATATGCTGAACGCCAGTGCTTGAAAATGTTAATAGTAGTTAGTTACATTTTGTTAACCCATCTTGTGCCAACAGCGCCTCCGAGAGCTCAAATACTACCAGTATTAATTAACCATTTAATGGTAAAGATCGTTGCCGAGAAAATTATAATATTCGCACTTAAATTTCCTAGTGCCGTTAATGGCAATCCAGACGATTCGTGGATTAATAGTCAAGAAACTCTAAAATTCAGCCTAGCCAGTGTCTATAGGTACGCCAAGTGTGTCCTTTCTTTGAAAGTTTACCACTGGTAAATTTTCAAAAAATAGGACACTCTTGGCCTGCATATGGACGTTTCTCAACACGCATCTTTGGCCTTTTGACCACCTTGACAATTAAAAGGTTAACTTGACACAATCAAGCTGGCATCGGAAATACATACCTACACAAAAGCCAATAGAGAAGTATAGAAAATATATGTTCGGTGAAGGGAAGCTGATGGCCATCCCGAGCGCAGCAAGAAAGCCTCCAATTCTTGTCGTACGCCTTGGTCCCAGCGTCGCGATCAAGTATCCACTAGGAATGCCTGCATACGAATAACAAGACACCATTGTTATACTGACAAGATATTGGCACACACTTTTGGCATTTTGCATTTCCAGATGCAAATCTATATTTGTACCAAGATTACGATGACCCTGACTTCAAAACGCTGAATGTTTTGCGCTGCTTCGACTAATTGAGGTAACTATATGATCATGGTTAGTTCGCATTATTTGGCCAGTTCTAAAATAAAGGGGAGATGAGCTAAGTAGAAGAAGCAATACCGAGATATATGCCCATATCTTGCGCCAAACCAAAACGGTTGTATAACAAGGACCTTTGACTTCATGACAGCAATCTGCATATGCTGCATCCGGGTGATATATGTAACGAAGTGTCCATGTTTAGTCCAAATAGGGTGAGCCAATTCTGAGAAAGAGGACGATATGTTGAGCTAGATAAAAAACATAACCTGAACAAATAGTTGTATAGCTGTATAGCAATGTCCCAGTGACCTTCACATTCCACCTCATGACCTCAATACCATTGTGCTTCATCTCCTTGATAGACGCAAGAATGTATCCAAGATTAGTCCCAATTGGTTGAAATAAATCCTGAAAAATAAGATGCATTGAGCAAGATAAAAAATTAACCATAAAATTCTGTTGTATACCATGTATCAGTGACGCTAACCTTTGCCATCATGACTTCAATATCATTGCGCGCCACCCAGTTGGTATAGCGAAGCGTGTGTCTAAATTTAGTCCCAATACGGTGAACAAATTCTGAGACATAAGACGATATCTTCGGCTAAACCAACAGCCCGAGCTGAAAATGTTGAGTTTTATAGCAAGGTCACAATGACTCTGACCTGTGGCCTGTTGATATCAGTGCTATTGTGTTACATCCCCTTGATGTACATAAGTATGTGCGATGTAATCGACAGATGGAGCTATGCCAAAAACCTAACCGCGATTAGACGCCAACAAGCAAGCAGACAAACAGACACACGGATTAACCGAACCAATCGCTATATTAGCGAAAATTCTAATGAGCGTCAATAACAACGTAGGCCTATTACAACGCTGACTTTGATGTATAATTTGCCTGCATCCGCGTGTCATACATAGGCACCATAGGTAATAGCTAGGCGTAAATCTAGACGTCACAATATATTGTCAATAACAAGAGTTGCATACGTCAGGTATGCAACTCTTGTTATTGACAATGTGTTGTGAGGTCTAGGCTTATAACTAGTTATTACCTATGGTGCTATATTTAACACAGAGAAAATTCAATCGAACGATCAACAATAATTGGAAAACCGGAAATCATAAGATATTGCGTTTGTCACTATCATTAGGTTGTGACCTATAATCAGAACTTTCAGGTATGGATCCTTAAATCCATCTTGTGTCTACTTAACTAGTGATAAATTTTGTAATGGGGCTGTGTAGCTCAGATGTCTAGAGCGCTCACCTCTTCCGCGAGAATCGAATCCATATGTTACAGATTCGATCCAGCACTCAAGCGTACGGATAGGTGTAAACACCTGCGCAGTTCCCTGCCCTTCAGAGGGAACGTCTCGTGTGCAATCTAAAATTAGAGGCGTCGCTTCTTCGAGAATACACCTCTAATGTAATGACTGGCCATCTTATTGCATCATCATAACGACTACAGTGTTACGCAAACTCCACTTCGGAGACCAGACAGATCTGGACCCAGTCTATCTCTGTAGCGGACTGTAAAAGGAACACTGTGGATCGTGTTGATTTTGGTATCATCTTAACCTCTGTATCACTAGCTTGATACAGACATTAAAATCGACATGATCCACCCAGCGGTTTGTGTGATATCAGCATCCACGCAACGTCAGCAAATCCCTGACCTCATCTTGTGTGCGACAGATTTGAACAGATTTGAATTTTACTATGAATTCAGAGAGACTATTTTTCTGTTAACTACTTGTCATACAGACATCTATGGCTTTATATTATCTCGTCTTACATGAATTAATATTGTCTGGTATGAACAGAGTAGCGCTCGTGTCCTTTTAAGGTTCAATTCTTTCTACCACCATATTATGGTGGAAATCACTACGCCAATGGCTACTCAATACATACGAGATACTTTTCTCGATCTCATATCGAAGGAAATCTCGCGAGGTGCGAATAGTCTCATGTGGTGTCTGTGCCATGGGCGACGTAAAAGTACGCTCTGCGTGTCAGGAGCTCAATTGTGAATACGCTCTGATATGAGAGCCAGTTGGTAGAAGTGTAGGTAACCGTATATCCAAGTTCAGTTGCAATAGGCTTAACCAATCCTAAAATATGAGCTGAGAAATTTTGCAAAACGCAAAAACTTAATGTTGAAATAGCATTGTTTTGTATCACGGTCCCAGTGACCTTGGCCTTTGACCTTGTAACCCCAACATCATCATGCTACTTCCTATCATTATAGGTAACCGTGTATCCAAGTTTAGTTGCAATAGGCTTAACCAATCCTGAAATATAAGCTGAAGTTTTGCCGAATGCAAAAACTGATGTTGACAGTTCTGTATCAAGGTCACAATGACCTTGACCTTTGACCTTGTGATTACACCATCATCATGCTGATTCCTAAGAGTATAGGTAACTAGGTACCCAACTGTAGCTGCAATCGACGTAACCAATTATGAAATATAAGCTTAGAAGTGTTGCTAAACGCATACAATTAATGCTGAAATAGCAGAGGTCTGTATCGCGGTGACAATGACCTTGACCTTTGACCTTGTGAAGCTAACCTCATCAAGCTGCTTCCTATCATTATAGGTAACCATCTTTCCAAGTTCAGTTGCAATAGGCTTAACCAATCCTAAAATATAAGCTGAGAAATATTGCTAAAGGCAAACACTTAATGTTAAAATAACATTGTTCTATATCAAGATCCCAGTGACCTTGACCTTTGACCTTGTGAGCCCAACATCATCAAGCTACTTCCTATCCGTATAGGTAACCGTGTATCCAAGTTTAGTTTCAATAGGCTTAACCAATCTGAAATATAAGCTGAAGTTTTGCCGAATGCAAAGACTAATGTTGACACTTCTGTATCAAGGTCACAGTGACCTTGACCTTTGACCTTGTGATTTTACCCTCAACATTCTGCGTCCTAAGATTATGGGTAACACTAGGTATCCAAGATTAGCTGCAATAGACTTAACCAATCATGAAATATAAGCCGAGAAATTTTGCTAAACGCAAGAACTTAAGCCTGAAATAACAGAGTTCTGTATCAAGGTCACATTGACCTTGACCTTTGATTTTCTGACCCCAACATCACCATGCTGCTTCCTATCATTATAGATAACCAAGTTTAGTTGCGATAGGCTTAACTAATCCTGAAATAAAAGCTGAGAAGTTTTGCTAAACGCAGAACCTTATAATGTTGACGCCGTCGCCGCCGGAAAAGTGATACCTTCTCACTTTTTCTGATTCGCAGGCGAGACAATAAAATATTAACAAAGATTATACCGTGACCTGTGACCGGCATAACCATGACCTCATGATGTCTGCATCAGCCGTTAAATGTAAATCACAATGTACCCAAGTTTGGTTCCAATTGGATAAGGCATTGTTGAGATATAAGGCAATAACCTTTGTTTAACGCAAAAACTTAACATAAAATAGTATTAACCTTTACACCATAAACTTGACCTCATGATGCCTGCATCAGCGTGCTGCTTCCTTTCGATGTATATCTCCATGTATCCAAGTTTGGTTCCAATTTGATCAGTCATTGCTGAGATATAAAACAATAACTTTTGTTTAACGCAAAAACTTAACGTACACAAATAATACCAAAGACTATACTGTGACCTTTGACCCCATAGGCTTGACGTCATGACCACTTTATCGGTGGGCTGCTTCCATTCAGTGTATATCACCATGTACCCAAGTTTGGTTCCAATTGGATAAGGCATTGCTGAGCTATAAGGCAATAACTTTTCCGCCGGAAAAGTGATAACTATGTCTCGATCCTGCTTCGCAGGCGAGACAAAAATAGCGTACGTGCTGCGTGGTCTAAATAGCGTTTTCAATTTCGTAACACATTTATTACACGCGTTTGCTAAAGATCGTTACAAATGATATCTTCTAAACTCGTATTATAAATTGTATGCGAAATTACAGCTCGGTTTCTATCATAGATGTACACACCAGGTTAGAAATAACTTAATCCGATTCTACAACAAAAACATACACATATTCGTTAGTACAAGTTTGAAAATAACGAAAGAAATATGCTGTTGAATATGTTGGACTTAGTTTGATTGGAAGCCATTGCTGCCTTAGTCCAAAATATCCAACAAAACTATTTTAATTTGCAAGTGGGTGAAGTTATTTTTGTTGAATCTGCATGTACTGTAGGCATATCGTTAAATATAGTCGATACATTTCTTGGGGAAGTCTATTTTGAGACAAAATAGTCGACTGACAAATAATTACACCATCGAACATCGAATACTCACCGCCAATCATGACCATGGCAAGCGCAATTGATGAAACCCAGGCTGCTTCGCTTCGCGTTGTGTTGTACGCGTCCATGGCTTCAACGAACACCACCGCAAGTGAGAAAGGAGTGGCTGTCCCTATCAACTGACACATCATTACTGATAGCAACACCACCCATCGACGCCAGGGTGGTAACCTGGGGTGTGTAGATTTGGGAACAGCATTGTATTATTAATCATAATTAAAGTGTCAAGCTTCAATTTTCAATTTCAAGTTTATTCGGTAACTTCCTCAGATTGAATATATACATATAAAGGCGGTTACATACGCTGTATACAGAATTAAATCTTAAGCTGCGTTTACCTGGTACGCGGGGTGCAGAATGCGGAAAGCGGAACGGAAAGTTGGTATGCGGAATGCGGGTAAAATACCGCCTGTATCATTTACCTGCACGCGGTACCATTGCGTTATTTTATTGCATTTTTATTGGTGATATTGCGATATTTCTATCAAATTTATTTCAAAAGCGACAACACATTTCTTTACGCTTTGATATCTAGCTTTTCACTGAGGCCATTACGAAATGTGTATGTACGTAGGCGAGAGATGTAGATCCAAAATGGACGGATACTGACGACGAGATTCAAAATGATACCTTGGCCTAATCTAACAACATGTAATTATAATATTACTGATTTCCAAATTTTTTCGACAAATTAGTTCTTATAATTTTAGACGATGCATCAGCTTTAGCTACTTGGAGTACCCTTTCGTTGCTAGGTTACATGTGCTCTATCCCGGAACGGAATCCTTTCCGCTCCGAAAGATCGCTGCACAGAGCGATCGGGTTTTCCGCACCCCGCTGTCCTGCGTTCTGCATACCACGTACCGCGTGCAGGTAAATTGATGAAGGAAAACAGTAAAGAGCGATTTGAAGTATATTCCGCGTTCCATTTCCGCAGCCCGCTTTCCGCATTCCGCGTGCCAGGTAAACGAAGCTTTACGGTTTTTCTGTATTTCAATGATCCGTCTCTTCGGCAACGTGCAATGATGGTGTAGCAATGTGTGCGTATGCATATAGCGCTTATATAATTAAAAGTTAATATAGTAGTGGTCGTATAATGATGATGATGATGATGATGATGACGGCGAGTAGCGTAATGTACTGTATGGGTACTATTACTACTACTACTGCCACCGCCACTCGCTGAGCCGTATATACGTGTAGGAGCAATAGGTATGGCTAGATCTGTAAGTTTTACGCGCCGGGACAAAGCCTTCATTTCTTCTTTTAAAACTTATTCATAATGATGTCAATATATTTACAGAGAGGTATTATTGTTGTGCGTGTTTTGTATTGAAAAGTTGATTCATTTTCCCGTGTATTCAAGTTTCAAGTTTCTTTATTAGTCACAGACCGCATTTTGGCATATGGGGAACGAATAGATACTTATTATAATGATATTTGACTGAAAATGTTTGCTCTCTGTAGTAGCAAAACCTCTCTTAAATTATTCGCGAAATAATCTGCAGAAACTTCAGGTGCCACTGGTTAAAGTTATGAAAACGAGTTGAGTGAAATTCCGTACTTCAAAAATATTCAGCCAAATTGTTTTCAAAATAATCTGCAACAAATAGACCTTTCCCACATTATCGTATTTTGGGAAAATACCTTCCCCGAATGCATCGCGCTAATCGAGATAGCCGACGCGCAAACAGCATTACTTAACTATGGGAATCAGATACATTGCACTTTAGGCAGTGCATATGAAAAGCTATGTTCATAATATTTTTGAAGTCATGCATCATTCGAAAGCTAAGCCAATTTTCTATGCATTGCTATATTAGTTTTTATAGTTTTATAAAATTTAATACAGAACTATTTTTGAAAATTTAACACCGAAATGACTGGCTCGGTTACCGAGCCAGTCATTCCAGAGGTAAAATTTAAAATAAAATAGTCTTCTCTTTGTCCAAGACTGTTTGTTCTAGAAGACTACTGTAGAGGTAGTTTAAATTGTTGTGTTGGCACAAGAGGTGCTACAACAATGGAATTACACGAGAATGAATTTGAATGAATGAATGTATTTACACGCACGCCTCTTCACAAGGTATGTGGGGGACGTTTCTGTATAGCGCAGTAATTTGAGGACGCTAAGTGTATGTTTTAAGGCCATGTTCTCACTAGAGATTTAGGCCGAGTTCTCACTAGAGACTTAGGTCGCGTTCTCACTAGAGACTTAGGGCGCGTTCTCACTAAATACTTAGGTCAAATTGCTCTTCAAATCCGTAGAAAGTATTGACGGAAGTTTATGGTTATTTTAGAATGCATAGGCTGAAAGCTGTTGGAGCAACACTTTTCAATATAATTTGTATCAAATATATAGCAGGTAGTAATTTCATTACATACTAATTATTTTGACAACAATTTGACTGAATGTTGGTGCTGTCACTGATAGCAACAACTTTCACGGAAATTACTGTCAATGTATATAAAAGCTTTCTCCTATTTTCTCCTGGACATTGACACACTCTCTGAACAGTATTGAAATACAGACTGTTGAATGTACTGCCGTGAATACGCCCTACGTGCATGCTTAATCTTCCAGAGCTGAGGACAAATGACTATTTGCACGTGCAAGCGGGTTGGTTTTGTTTGAGAAATCCTGGCTTGTGCAGACAATAGACTAAACGAATATGGCGTTCGATAGTTGCAACGATTATGGAGTCAGGAAACTGCATGCTGGCTAGCATTGCACGCCGAATAGCATTGCATGCTGGGTAAATTGAACAGGCTTCTCATATCTCATGCAAAAGTGTCTATATTTAATGGAACACGAGGGCTTTACGTCTCGAGCAATAACACGGCCTTAGGTCGTGTTCTCATTAGATACTTAACCGGAGTACCGCCATCGTGAGGTATGGTGTTATTCCGGATTACTCTCTAGTGAGAACACGTTCTTAGGCCTCTTTCTCATTTTTTAGACCTGTTTAACTATTTCAATTTCATGTTCGCTTTATTGCACTCAGGCCTTGTGTAGGCATAGGAGGCAGTACAGTTGACAATTTATTGCACGCCGGTAGATTTTATATACATAATTATATCCATTATACACTTACCAACAAAATCCATATACACTCGAAAGTAGCACAAGGAGAAAGGTCGAAATATTCAACAACTATTAGATTGTGACTCAAATCGCACACTTGAAAATGCCACAAAGGCAACTTGATTATTGTTCAGCTAAATTATTTTCAAAATATTCGAAAGTCATTAAATTGCTCATTTATAGTTATACAGTTCATACAGTTGGAAAATGCACAAAGGGAAACTGAATTGAACATATCCGCAAGTCAAATTAGTTTCAAAATATTCAACGGTGTACTATGTAGGTTACTATAAAGCCGATATATCTGTGTGCGTGCATACTGGTGGAAGCTAGTCCTGGACTGGACGGTGGTGCTACCTCGCTGAGAGTGAGACAAAACGCTGACGATGGTCCTACCTGGCAGACGGTGAGAGAACATAATGACGTTAACGCTACCAGGATACTTTTTAGGGAATAGGTTGCGTTCACATAGGATATCAATACCGATAGACTGGATGGTAAATCCCGAAATAGGTGACGTATTTTTTCCAAGATATGAGCCAGTCCAATCAGAACGCTAGCCAATATACCTGGCATTTACCGAAATAGTGGCTGTATGAGAACAAGGCCATAGGCCATGTTCTCACGAGAGAGTTAATCGGGAACAATGCCATACTGAGCACTTCCCGGTTAACTCTCTAGTGAGAACACGGCCTAAGTCTCTCTCGAGAACACGGTCTGAGGGCGTGTTCTCACCAGAGAGTTAATCGGGGATAACGGCATAACTCACTATGGCGATACGCCGGGTAAGTCTCTAGTGATAACACAGCCTAAGGCCGTGTTCTCGCTAGAGACTTAACCAGCGTAACACAATACTGAGGTACGGCGTTATTCCCGATTAGCTCCCCAGTGAGAACACGGCCTAAGACTGCGTTCACACTAGAGTTAATCCGGAATAACGCCAAATTTCAGTATGGGGTTACTCCGCATTACCTCTCTAATGGGAACACGGCTTATGCAATATATTATTAACATGAGAGAAATTATCCAAACATCAGAAATCATTTATTGTTAATAAATGTTCGTATATTATTTATTAACAATAACTGATTTCTGATGTTTGGATAATCGCTAACTGGTAAAGAGACGGCTGGTTTACACCACTATGTAAAGGTGCATATTCACACAGGAATGCTCGAAAATAAAATTGTTAAAATTGTATACTTTTAGAACCTTAAATTGTGTCCCTAGTTGTAATGAAACGGAATTACTCTTAGCATATGATGATTTCATTTCATATAAATTAATACAATGTTTTAAGATATGAAATTGAAATAGAGGCACGAGTTCCTAATTCAAATTCACAACTTAAACAATTATGTTAATTTTTACATAATAAAATCAGCATGTGCTAAATTTTATTTCGTTTCATTACACCTAGGCCCACAGTTTAAACCTCTAAAATACACAATTAAACAATTATTTTTTCAGTCATTTTGCTGCGAAAATGCACCTTTAAGAAGATAAGCTATTTACTCAAACCAAATTTGAGTTATAGATGGATTTGATAATATTTGTCTAATTTCTCTGGCTCTTACATTGGTTCCTCTCCAGGTTCATATTCCGCCTCCACTGCGCCAGCAGTAGCGAGCCTTTCCAAGTCCACATATTCAGGTTTTGGCCTGAAGTAGCCTAGTCTAGGAGTTGCAACTGTATAACCGGATTGTCCCCTGATAAAACAAAAACAAATGGCCATAGTGCTCACCTGGCTGATGAGGAACTCACCTTTCCAGAGTACCCATCATCACCTGACGTTATGTGACGTCATCATCAGCTAAGCGGCGTCTAGGATGACGTCATCATCAGTACGTCATAAATGATTCTATATGGCCTGTCTTTAACTCTTAATAGTACGACATGTTGTACGAATTGTACTGATGTCTCTACTATTTAATAAACATGCTGTTGAATATATAGGCAGCAATATCACCCAGTCAAATTAGTTTCAAAATATTCAACAGATTACCTCTATAGTTTTCTGGAAATTGATAGAGCACAGAGTTCAGAGATTGGCCCAAAACGAGCGAGGTGTGGCTGGAGCTTAGCTAGAGATGGGCGAGGCATAGCCAACAATTTAAGCGTCTACAGTAAATATTGTTACATTAATTAATGCACAATAACCACCATAGGTCCAGCAGGCAAGCGTGACTGTTGGCATGGGACCAATTTGGTTTTAAACCATCGATAAATGGTGACACGTACTACAAACGTAGTTTTTTCATAGTCATACAGCAAATAGATATCCGCTAAATTGGGATTGAATCCGGCAATTATTGAGGAAACAAATACATTTTAACCATAGGGTTGACTAGTTTAAGACCTACTGAACTAGAGTAATGTCTCTTGTTTAAATGTGCGGACTCAAAATAGTTATGGGTCGAATAGATATTTGACTGAAGGAACATATCCGCTAAATTTGGTTTTAAGCCATCAACAATTAGCCAAACATGTATTTTCTCTATAGCATTCTATACTTAAAACGAATTGGTGAACCTGAGTTATGTCTCTTGTTTAAGGGCGTAGCCACTTCATATTCATATCTCCATTAGATACAGAATTTAGTTTTAATCCGTTGATAATTGATGAAATGTGCCACACACGTATTTTCCACATAGGCTTCAGTACTTTGAGAATATGGCAAGGACCATAACTCTGCTGTTTCTTCGTGTAGCCACTTAATCTCCATAGCTATTGCCTAGATAAATATATCTGCCAAAGTTGGTTTTAATGTATCCATAGATAAGGAAACGTGTCACACATGTATTTTCCCCATAGCCAAGGACCAGAACAGTGCTATATGTGGGCTTGGCCCCTTCATCTTCATAGCACCAATAGACATTGCCTAAATGATCATATCTGTAAACTTGGCTTTAATTCATCAATACATGGTGATACGTGCCACAATTATTATTGACAGACGATCAACGGCCGTCCAGCCGGCCGGCAGGCGGCGTCGACGACGAAGACAACGAGCTTGAAGATGATAACTAATTATGATAAATCACTTACAGAGCTGTTGATCCGATACTGGCCGCCCGTCTAATGCTGGACCTGAAAGACGTGCTAAGACGTTTAATACTCGATATGCGTTCATGCACGTCGGGAACTTGAAGCTCATCCATCGCTGCTTACTACCGAATTCTGCAAATAATATAATGCTAGCCAATAGAGGGAACAGTTTCTAACTAAAGCAATGTTCTGACTAGAGACCTAATCAGTATGAGGTTATTGTCCCCACGTTTTAAAAAAACCTGTCGGGGATATTGTAATCGCCTTCGTCTGTCCGTATGCCCGTGTGTCCGTCTGTATGTCCGTCCATCCGTCACGCTATGTCCTCCCAAACCATTGGATGGAATTCAACTAAATGTGTTATTGTGCGTTACCCATATGATTCAGCTTTGCAAGACGATATTTACATTTGGGTTCGCCAAGTTTGGTTTGTTGTATTAAAGCTATGCGTCCATTTATAACCTAATTTGCAGGCATGTTTCGTCAATGTAATGTCTCGCTGATCATGAAGAAATGCAAATCATTTCTTGCATTTCTCGGCCGCACGCTTACTGCATGTGAAAATGCCCACATTGGCGGGTAGTGAGGCAAAAATTCACCATATTGCAAAAGCAGATAACGAACGTTAACAGAAAACGCTTAAAGGTTTACCCTACCGAACATGGGCCGCCGCCCAGGGCTATCCGAAAATCAGCTCCACGAAGCAATTGGAATACTCGCTGCTGGGCAGAGCGTTCGCGCTGTTGCTCGACATTTTAATGTTCACGCCTCAACCATTTCCCGTCTCCGCCAACGTGAGCAGGAAACCGGACATGTTAATGACCGACCACGATCTGGCAGACCGAGCGCAACAACGCCACAAGAAGACCGCTACTTAGTGACGTCATCACGACGTCACAGGTTTGAGACTGCGCCGCGGCTGTCCCGTAATTTGCACACAGCTACAGACACTACAGTGCATGCACACACTGCGCGAAACAGACTCCATGATGCTGGACTGCATGCCCGTCGTCCACTTATTGCTGTTCCGCTTACAGAGCGTCACATTGAGAATCGGTTTGCATGGGCATGCTCAACAATGGAGCCGCGTTGTGTTCAGTGATGAGTCGAGGTTTTGCGTGGATGTGGCAGATGGTAGGCAACGGGTTTGGCGACGTTTAGGAGAACGGTATGATGCAGTCAACATCATTCAGCATGACAGATTCGGTGGCGGCAGTGTCATGGTGTGGGCTGGAATCCATGAAAATGGCAAAACAGATCTTATTGTGATTCGCAGAAATTTAACGGCTCAACGTTACTGTGAAGAAGTTGTCGCCCCTGTTGTCATCCCTTCCATGCAGCATCATGCAGACTTTATGTTCCAGCAAGACAACGCCCGTCCTCATTCAGCTAGGGTCACCAGTGATTTCCTTGAGGCTAACAACGTTCCGGTGTTGGACTGGCCAACGCGACCACCGAATCTGTCTCCTATCGAACATGTGTGTGACATTCTTGGCCGTATGGTGCGTGAGAACCATCCACATCTTCACAACGTGCGGGAGCTGGAAGTAGCGCTGCTCCAGTAATGGGATGCGATTCCTCTTCGTGACACCAGGTGCTTAATTCGAAGCATGAGTACGCGATGCACGGCGGTGGTTAATGCCCGCGGAGGTCACAACCGGTATTGACAGCTCAGTGTCATTATTTAAATTGGACCCTTCCGTTGAATGATGCCGTGTTAAAGGCGCGATGCTAGCATGTGTGTGTTGGGGGGGGGGGGGGGGGGGGTGGGTGGTCAGCAACTCTTCCTCATTCCTCATATACACTCACCGAAACACATTATTTCTACCTTTGCATCTGCTTCACACGTCAATTACAAATTTGAGTTTGAGAGTTGCTGTTAATTCTATTATCCCTTATAGTCCGGGAGACAAGTGACATTTAATTAGACATTTTAGTACGACAGGTTTGATCTCAGAAATTTAGTTATGGACCAGTGCCGGGATAAAAATTGCCATTCTTAAGTTTCAGAATTGGTGCTTAAGGTAGGGGGCGCCACTATAACACCCCGGCAAAACCTTTTTTAATCAAAGTTTTATGTACAAGCTTAATTCATTCCAGAATTCAATGTGGTCATGTAATTTGCAAGATTGTGTAACTGAAGAATGAAAAAGCTGGTGCAGTGTTAATTGAGAACGGTGTTAATTACTGTTAATTAGCAATTTTAATTAGACTTTTAAACACAAGTTTGAAATTAAGTTTACAATGTAGCCTAAGTTGCCATGAAACAAAATACATTGCTTAAGAACATATGTTATGGTTCATACTATGCTTTAAGAACACGTCAAAGGCCACCAGTCACGTGCCAACTTTATTAGCACTTTTAATTAGACATTTGGGTACAAGTTTTAAATTAAGTTTATAATGTAGCCTAAGTTGATAAGAACCAGCATCCAATATTTAAGAACAAATTGTATGGTTCATTCTATGCTTAAGAACGCGTCAAACGTCACCAGGTATGGTAAAAAAAACCCTGATGTGAGCCATTAACATTTTACATCTTCACGTAATAGCATAACCAATATAATACCTAGCCTGCATTCATTGATCCGTACGCCATAGCGTAATTTGACATAAATAGAAGCGAAGACTATCAACAGCCGCGTGCAAGCTCGCTATTGTTTATAAATATAGACTCACTGACAGATTCTTATTTTTAACACTCATATCAGTCAAAACGGCTTCTGCGGTGGTTTGGAGAAATATGCGTTTGCAGACCAAGAGAAGAAAATAGTCCTCTCTTGGTCTGCAAATGGACATTTTCTATGGGAAAATTGAAAATTGTAAAAACAAATGCGAGGGTTAACCAACTATTAGCAATGGTCCAGGAACATTTTGATTGATGTTTAATCCAAAAAGATAATTCATTATTGTTTCTTGACTCAAAAGATCTGCTAATAAGCTACAGAATGAAGGAAATTTAAATTTCCCTTCATCCGAGATCTAACAATACTCACCATTATGTTACTTCTGATATACAGCTGACCCTGACCGCTGGCTCTAGGACTATAGACTTAGAAAGCTTTACCGACTCCTTGGAACCGGGTACTCGGCTCCCAACTGCCGAGTACCCGTCTACCATAGAGCTCATATTGTTTGCATAGCCAGCAAACAAGAGAAATCCATGGCTTGCCTCCGTGGGCTGGGAGGCTGGGTCCGTAACAGAATGGTGAGTATTGTTAGACCTCGGAGAAAGGGAAATTGACATTTCCTTCATTCTCCTTCGATCAATACTCACCATTCTGTTACTTCTGATATACACCAGATTTGGTCAGTAACCTGGTGGGAAGGGGCAAGCCGTAAATGCTACTTTTGCCCCTTGGTGAAAGAGTTAGACTTAAAAACTTGACCAACGGAGACCTAAAAAGGACCGTCAAGCTAACGGAACCGAATCACATTCGCATCACTGCCCCACCCCCACCCCCACCCCCACCCCCTTTTTCTCCTAAGAAAAGGGAGAGAACTCACGAACATGCATCTCGCCTGAAAACACAAATATGCCAAGAGGGTTAACTGCTCTTTGCATATATTAGCGTGGGAATGAGCATGAATATATAAGATGAATGATCATGATATATAGACATAATACAAAAGACTCTCAATCCTGAATTACCTCATGATATTTGGATTTCAGACCTGGAGCCTCCAACCATCCACTTGTCCGGCCATCAGTGACACATTCTGGTTAATATCCTCTCGCTCGACCATGTCTGCTTCTTAATTCTTTCTTACAAATGCCAAAAAAGGAAGAAGAGCAGTCTGGTCATATAGCTATCGTCTCAAAACAGCTAAAGCGAGTGGAATGGCGAAGTCTGACACATCCCTCATATAGTAATCCGTGAAAGAGGCATTGTATGAATGAAGAATCTTGAATTCTTGAAGAATCCATGTGCCCGAGACCTGGTGTTCTCCCAGGTAGGGCCCACATCCCTCCAGCGATGCATCCGTGTACACGGACAGCTGGGGGTGGGGTAGGTGCAGCGAAAGCTCCTACTAGGAGATTCTGACGCTTTTTCCCACCATACAAGATGCGACATTATTGGCTCCAAAACTGGCACCAGTTTTGACAGGGGTTCTATTCTCTGTTTCCACAGAGACATCAGATGCAACTGGATAGGTCTTCGCATTAGAGCAGTGTACGGGGATACCTGCTACATGGAGACCATCATGCCCAGCATCTGAAGAAACCGCCTCGCCTGAATGTGGTTTCCCAATCGAAACTCTTGAGGATGGCTAACAGAGACACCACTCTGGGCTCTGACGGGTAAAAAACCCTGCCCTCCTCGAGATAGAATCGCATCCTTAAATAAACGAAATGTTGAGTGGTGTGTCAACTCAGATTTCTCCTTGTTGACTATCCAGCCTAGATCTGAAAGCAACTTCAGAGCCAGAGCAGTATCCACCTCCACCCCGGCTGATGATCAGCCAATCGTCTATGTAGGTGTGAAGCGCCATGTTCTCTTTTCTGAGATACGCTGTCACCACAAGGACCACTCTGGTGAAAACCCCTTGGAGCTGTCGACAGGCCGAATGGGAGGATTTAAACTCCCATACTAGATTCTGAAACGCAACTCTCAGAAAACTGTGACAACTCCCGTACATAGGAATGTGGGAACATGCATCTCTCAGATCTATCGATACACACCACACACCCTTCCTCAATCCTGCCATTACCGACCTCGGAGTTTCCATCTGAAAACCGAGGCGTATGGATAAACCAATTCAATGGCCTGAGACTGAGTACGGGTCTCCATCCCCCTGTGCTCTTGGGGACAAGGAACATGTTTGAATAGAAGCCTGGAGTGATCCGGTTTGCTGGTTTATCGCTCCCTTCAGAAGCAAACCTGCCACTTTCAATAGCTTCTAACTTGTCTGGTCCCGTTGACCGGGTGACCAGACAGGTGCCAAAGACAGATTCTGTGGTGGAAAGTCCCACCACTCTGGTATGTACCCCTGGGATAACCATCCCAGGACCAGACTGTCTGACGTCACACCTCTCCAAACCTCGACGAATACGCATGAGCCTTCCACCCATTATATACGCCTCAACGCCTAATGGAGGTGTCTGGCTCGCGTATCCGCTCACCCCCCCCCCCCCCCCCTTGATGAGAGAGAGAGAAAACCATATTGGTCTTGGCTTGGCCGGTCTAACTGGCACCGCTGTTCCTGTCACACAGGTGCGGTCCAGGCAGATGCGAAGGGAGCCCTCGTACCCTCGGGTACGATCCGCTCCCTTCTGTCCGTCCTTTGAGGCCTTACCTCTCCCCTTCCCCTTCCCGCCTCTCGGGCGATCAGGAGCAATATTGGGGAGGGTAGAGGGCCCCACAACCTTCTTGGCTTTCTTCGCCGAGGCGGCTGAGAAAACCCAGCAGAAAACAGAAGCAGCACTATGCTTTAGGCTTTCACCTTGCTTTTTCTCTGTTTCTTGAAGGTTGCCCGGTCAGCGGCCTGATAACAGTCAGATAAACCGCCAACCAATTCTGCACAATGCTGGCCGTGTCCTCCAAGATGGCCAGCGCCTGGCCACCAAAGATGCTAAGGCCTGTCAGGGGCGTCCCAAGAAGACGCTCCCTGACGGCAGTAGCTGGACGCATATGGTCAAGGACCATCTGCCTCCTGGACATGGTCACACGCGCATGCACCTTTGCCAATACGTCCACAGACTAAAGGAAATGTCAATTTCCCTTTCTCCGAGATCTAACAATACTCACCATTCTGTTACTTCTGATATACAGCTGGCCCTGACAGCTGGCTCTAGGACTATAGACTTAGAAAGCCATACCGACTCCTTCGAACCCGGTACTCGGCTCCCAACTGCCGAGTACCCGTCTACCATAGAGCTCATATTGTTCGCATAGCCACCAAACAAGAGAAATCCATGGCTTGCCTCCGTGGGGCTGGGAGGCTGGGTCCGTAACATAATGGTGAGTATTGGTAGATCTCGGAGAAAGGGAAATTGACATTTCCTTCATTCTCCTTCGATCAATACTCACCATTCTGTTACTTCTGACATACACCAGATTTGATCAGTAACCTGGTTGGAAGGGGCAAGTCATCAATGCTACTTCTGCCCCTTGGAGAAAGATTTAGACTTAAAACTTGACTAACGGAGACCTAAAAGGACCGTCAAGTTAACGGAACTGAATCACATTCGCATCACTGCCCCCCCCCCCATTTTTCTCCTAAGAAAAGGGAGAGAACTCACGAACATGTATCTCGCCTGAAACACCAATATGCCAAGAGGGTTAACTGCTCCTTGCATATCCACATGTATTAGCCTGGGAATGAGCATGAATATATATGATGAATGAACATGATATATAGACATAATACAAAAAACTCTCACTATTGAATTACCTTATGATAATTGGACTTCAGACGTACCGCCTCCAACCATTCACTGGTCCGGCCATCAGTGACACAATCTGGTTGTCATCCTCATGCTCGACCATGCCTGCTTTAGGTTCTTTTCTTACCAAAGTGAAAAAAGGGTGAAGAGCAGTGTGGTCACTTAACTATCGTCTCAAAACAGCTAAAGCGAGTGGATTGGCTGAGTCTGACACATCCCTAATATAGTAATCCGTAAATGAGGACTCACAGTGCCATTGTGCAACGGCCATGATGTCCTCTAACGGAACACCACTGGAAAGGGCGGTCGAGGCGGCTATTCTGCTAACATCGTGTGCCCTTGTGCCTTGCACCTGGTGCCCAGGCGCCATCTCACAAGTAGTCTGAATGCATTCGACTACCCAACGAGAGATAGTATCCATGGATGCGGCGCCATAAGGCTTTTTATGGCAGATCCACAGATGTCTATCGTTCGACGGTAACGAGTCAGTCCATTTCCTGTACTTAGTCAAAGCACGGACCGGGCACCAGACACTGGCATCACGATCAAACCTTGTTAACTTCGGTATTATGATCGGTTTGCCGGGATATCTCAAAGATTGATTCTTTGACATAAACTCTGCTCTTGGCAGAATACGCAGACCCTCTCCGGAGACAATAAATCGGACCCTCTCTGCCGAAAGCGCACGGATCTTACTGCGCCTTCTAGCTGAGGAAGCTGCCAATAGAAACACCGCCTTTAGAGTCAAATGCTTTAGAGTAGCCCAACGCAATGGTTCAAAAGGGTGCTTGGCCAGTACATTAAGCACTAAAGATAGACTCCAGGCTGGAATGACTACCGGTTGTCTCGGTCGGAGATTGCTCATTCCCTTCACCATCACATTTAACTGGGCCACCTCTGGACTATCCCTGTCGGCTAGACAAGGGATAACTGATGCCAAAGCTGACTTGTATCCAGCAATTGTGACGGGAGCTAGTACTGAAAATAACAGCTCACAGAGAAAGTCTGCTATTTGCTGAATAGTGGATTGAAAGGTATCAATACCCTTTTCTTCACACCAGTCTGCAAATCTGTTAACCTTGTTGTTATATGACTTGAAGGTTGACCTCCTTCTCGCAGCCGCGATGAAATCAGCAGCTTGTCGAGAAAAGCCTTCCGACGTGGAACGTTGTTTGATAACATCCACGCAGTCAATTTGAACATTTTGGGACGCACCGGGTTTTCCACCAGCAGATCTAGCAGATCCGTGAACCACGCCCTGCTGAGCCAATACGGCACTATTAGCAGGACCAGACATGGGTCCTCCCTGATCTTCACCAATACCTTCGGCAGAAGAATGGTGGGTGGGTACGCGTAAGCGTGCATCCCTCTCCAGCTTATCGCCAGAGCGTCTGTATCGACGGCATTTGGATCTGGAATCGGCGAGACATAAGTCATGATTTGAGCATTTTCCCTTGTGGCGAACAAGTCCACGTTGGGTTTGCCCCAATGCTCGAAGATCCTTCGTAGAACTGGAGGGTTGAGGGACCATTCTGTTGGCAGAATTCTCTGTCTGCGAGACAAAGCATCCGCCAGAATGTTCAATCGCCCAGGAATGTGAGCTGCTTTCAAAACAACCGAGTAATTCCTGCACCATTGAATCAAGTGCCACACTTTGATACACAGTGTGGGTGACCTGGTCCCGCCTTGGCGATTTATGTATGATACTACCGTCGAATTGTCCGACCGTATCAATATCACCTTGCCCCTGATCATCGTTAGAAATTCTTCCAACGCCAGTCCACTGCCATCATTTCCAACTGATTGATATGCAGCTGGCTCTCCTGGAGAGTCCATGTGCCCGAGACCTGGTGTTCTCCCTGGCAGGCCCCCACCCCTCCAGCGATGCATCCGTGTACACGGACAGCTGGGGGTTGAGTAGGTGCAGCGAAACCCCTACTAGGAGATTCTAACGCTTTTTCCAACTTACAAGATGCGACATTATGGGCTCCAAAACTGGTACCAGTTTTGACAGGGGTTCTGTTCTCTGTTTCCACAGAGATATCAGATACAACTGGATAGGTCTTCGCATTAGAAAAGCGTACGGGTTCACCTGCTCCATGGAGACCATCATGCCCAGCATCTGAAGAAACCGCCTCGCGTGACTGTGGTTTCCCACTCGAAAATTCTTGAGGATGGCTAACAGAGACACCACTCTGTGCTCTGACGGGTAAACCCTGCCCTCCTCGAGATCGAATCGCATCCCCAAATAAACGAAATGGTGAGTGGGCGTCAACTCGGATTTCTCCTTGTTGACTATCCAGCCTAGATCTGAAAGTAACTTCAGAGTCAGAGAAGTATCCACGTTCAACCTGGCTGCCGAGTCTGCCTTGATCAACCAGTCGTCTATGTAGGTGTGTAGCGCCACGTTCTCTTTTCTGAAAAACGCTGTCACCGCAAGGACCACTCTTGTATAAACCCTTGGAGCTGTCGACAGGCCAAACGGGAAAACAATAAACTCCCATACTTGATTCTGAAACGCAAATCTCAGAAACCTGTGACAACTCCTGTTCATCGGAATGTGGAAATATGCATCTTTCAGATCGATCGATACACACCACATTCCCTTCCTCAATCCTGCCATTACCGACCTCGGCGTTTCCATCTGGAACCGAGGCGTATGGATAAACCAATATAATGGCCTGAGATTGAGTACGGGTCTCCATCCCCCTGTGCTCTTGGGGACAAGGAACATATTGGAATAGAAGCCTGGAGTGTTCTGGTTCGCTGGTTTTATTGCTCCCTTCAGAAGCAAACCCGACACTTCGTTTTGAACGGCTTCTAACTTGTCTGGTTCCCGTGGTACGGGTGTCCAAACAGGTGCCAAAGCGCCACAGGTGGCACAGGGTGGCCTGCCCCCACTTCAGCTCACACCGACTGAAGAAGGCGATACGAATGGTTGACAGCACTCATAGCTGCCCTCACACCCTCATCGCATAGGGACAGGACTTCCTCCTGGTGTGCCTGGGACCTGTCCACAAGTGCCGGACGGGGGCCACCTGCTCCAGCACTCTGAACACCCAGAACCCATCGGTCATCCTCGGTGACCGACGGTACCACACCATATCTGTTGTATTCCCCCCGCGGAATACGACACCTTGCCCGCACCTCCCTGGAGGCTGCAGGGAGCTGACCCTTGGTCATGAGCTGCTTGCTATAAATAGCATCCAGCAACTCTATGAACCGTGGATCCAGTCCGACCGACTGGATCCGCGCTGCGGGCAAGATCCCCGTCCTAATCGATGCAACCGACGGACGGGGCGCAGCCTCCTCGGGCGTGGCCGAAACCACAGACGGGTCAACCCTGGCTAGCCAAGCCAGAGCCTCCGACCAGTCTACTTCCGAGGAGGACACACCCGTGAACACGTCACCCGTTGATGCGTTCATGGGCCTGCCAGCCACGGCCCCCCCCCCCCGGCAAGGAGCCGCGGCTGACACGCCAGGCACTCCGGTACCAAACGGTTCCGCCGCCACCCCATGAAACACACCGGTCCATGGGGTAGGTCCGCCCGGAAAACCGTGAGGACCCGTAGCAGACGCGGAAACGTGGCCAGACACGGGCGCCAACGGCACCCCATGTCTGACCACCGGACCAGGCGAGATAGGTGAGTACCACGCCTGGCCCGGCACACCGGTCACCGTGTTGGCTGGCATCAAACCAACCATCTTGGGACCGGTGCCTGGTACCAGATTGGCCTCAACCATGGGCGGAGCCGCTGCCCTGGCTTGCGCCAAGCCAGACAGATGAAGGACGGTTCCGTCCAGGACGGAATCGACCTCCATATTCTCCACCTGTGGCATCACAGGCCGCAGCAACCTCTCCTCCTCGGCCTCCTCGTCTTCAGACTCCGAAGAGTCGTCACTAGATGAGGAAACCGCGGACGGCTCCCACACCTGACGGACCGGCCACCGCTACTGGACCACCCGGAGGTGGCCGCAGAGAGACAGAACCCATCAGGCCGGAGCCCGACGGGACTGCCAGGGGGCCGTCCGAGACGGCTCCCTCCGTGACCAGTCCAGAACCCTGTCCTAGGACAGGATCCATACCAGGCATGGGGAGAAACTGCCCCCTAACGTTCGGCAGCAGTGACGACACCAGCGTGGGCAGCACGCTATGCAGAAAACCCTGCATAGCTGGACCGAACCACGCCGGCGGTGCCATCTCCGCCACTTCCACCTGGGGACGTGGAGCACCCCCACCGGCCGAACCGGACGCTCCATGATTTACCTTCGCACCGCCGGACCCCGCGTCAGACCCAGCCACATCCTTCTGGGCAAGGAACTTTAACATCATATCCGCGGACCACACTGCACACACATTACAGCTACTATCAAGGTTACAGGTAGTACACCTAAAACAGACATGGTCCTTAAACAGGGCCCGTACGAATTTGTGGCACTCGTCATATGATGGCCGGACTGGCTTGGCCTATAAATAAGCACAAACCTACAATAAGCAAGCGGAACGAGACACAGATGGAAGGCAGACAATTAATTTTCAAATAATTTGACCATAAATTAACTGTAACCCTCCCGCACCCCACCCCGCAACGTTACAGCAAAGATCGCATTGATTATGACGACAAGAACGATGCGGGCATAAATACACCCATAATTGATCCTCCAGGATGTATAAAGGAACCAGGAATCATATCGCATAGCATTTGGGGTATATTTACCAATCAATAAAAATTATACTCCTAACGAAAGCCGAAACGATATGTGAAGAAACAACAAAATGTAAACAAACTGCTGTACCTCACGGTAAAACCGCAGACCGCACATCTAATCAAGAATTTTGAAACCACCGATCATTGCAAACCGATCGTGATAACACGTAAACTTGAACATTCCAAAGTTTCCGGTACCATTTTAGTACGCAGCACCCAGAACAATATGCGCGAATTAATGAAAAAAAATTTCTTCACATAAACATCCGCGCATCACGGGTGTGACGTCACCCGCTCGGATCCTACGGAGAACGACGTCAGCCGATATTCGTGTTAGAAGTACCGTAGCAAACACCTATTTTCATATCTGCCGATCGCCTGTGGGGTGTAAAGAAGGCGATCATCCGGCATATCTCGTTGTTAACACACGTCCCAGATTATTTGGGGTCAGAAATTGGAACATGCGACACAACGAAATTTAGAGCCCTAAGTCTTTTAACTATGGATAGTAAGGAATTATACAACCTGGTTATCATCGGCGGTATCCATATTATCCAATTATCCTTGCAAGAGAATCACTAGCTATCACAATCACAGACAAAAGACTTAGATATTAATCCTGAATCTCTCCACTGCGAAAAGCATCTATGCTCTTGTTGCTATGCAAACAAGAATGAGCTCTATAGTAGACGGGTACTCGGCAGTTGGGAGCCGAGTACCCGGTTCCAAGGAGTCGGTAAAGCTTTCTAAGTCTATAGTCCTAGAGCCAGCTGTCAGGGCCAGCTGTATATCAGAAGTAACAGAATGGTGAGTATTGATCGAAGGAGAAAGCACCAGTCCGTCATTAACGCACGAAAGCGCCACAGGTGGCACAGGGTGGCCTGCCCCAACTTCAGCACACACCGACTGAAGAAGACGATAAGAGTGGTTGACAGCACTCAGCGCTGTCCTCACACCCCCATCACACAGGGACAGGACTTCATTATGGTGTACCTGAGCTTTGTCCACCAGTGCCGGGGCGGGGCCACCCGCTCCAGCACTCTGGACACCAAGTACCCAGCGGACATCCTCGGTGACAGACGGGACAACACCATACCTGTCGTATTCCCCCCGTGGAATACGACACCTCGCCCGCACCTCCATGGAGGCCGCAAGAAGCTGGCCCTTGTTCATGCGTTGTTTGCTATAAATAGCATCAAGCAACACCATAAACCATGGATCCAGTCCAACAGACTGGATCAGGGCTGCGGACAAGATCCCCGTCCTAATCGATGCACCGATGGACGGGGTGCATCCCCCTCGGCCGTGGTCGAAACCACAGACGGGTCCACCCTGGCTAGCCAAGCCAGATCCTCAGACCAATACGTCTCCGAGGAGGACACTCCCGTGAACACGTCACCCGTTGACATGTTCACGGCCCTACCAGCAATGGCCTCCCGGCTAGGAGCCATTGCTGATATGCCAGGAAACTCCGGTACCGTACGGTTCCGCCGCCACCCCATGGAACACACCAGTCCATGGAGTAGGCATGCACGGAAAACCGTGCGGACCCGTAGCGGTTGAGGAACCGTGGCCAAACACGGGCGCCAACGGCACCCCATGTCTGACCGCCGGACCAGGCGAGATAGGCGAGTACCAAGCCTGGCCGGCCACACCCGTCACCGTGTTGGTTGGCGGCAAACCAACCCTCACGGGACCGGTGCCCGGTACCGGAGTGGCCTCAACCACGGGCGGAGCCGCTGCCCTGCCTTGCGCCAAGCCAGACAGATGGAGGACGGTTCCGTCAGGGCGGAATCGACCTCCATGCTCTCCACCCGCGGCATCACAGGCCGCAGCACCCTCTCCTCCTTGGACCCCTCATCTTCAGACCCCTAAGAGTCGTCACTAGACAAGGAAAACCGTGGAGCCGTCCTGGGTGACGGCTCCCATGCCTGACGGACCGGCCACCGCTACTGGACCACCCGGAGGTGGCCGCAGCGAGACAGAACCCATCAGGCCGGAGCCCGACGGGACTGCCATGGGGCCGTACGAAACGGCTCCCTCGGTGGCCAGTCCAGAACCCTGTCCAAGGACAGGGTCCGAATCAAACATGGGGAGAGACTGCCCTACAACTTTTGGCAGCAGGGACGACACCAGCGTGGGCAGAACGCTATGCAAGGCACCTTGCCTAGCCGGACCAAACCACGCCGGCGGTGCCATCTCCGCCACCTCCGGTTGCAGACGTGGAACGCCCCCACGTGCCGAAACGGACGCTCCACGATTTACTTTCGGACCGCCTGACCCTGCCAAGTCCTTCTGGCAAGGAACTTAAGCATCATATCGACCGACCACACAGCGCAAACGTTACACCTACTGTCAAGACTACACTTAGTACAGTGGAAACAGACATGGTCCTTGCATAGAACCCGTACGATATATGGCACTCGACACATGATGGCGGGGCTGGCTTGGCCTATAAAAAACCAAACCCACAATAAGCCAGCGGAACGAAACAAAAATGGAAGGCAGACAATTAATTTTCAAACATGTTGACCATAAATTAACTGTCACCCTCCCGCACCCCACCCCGCAACGTTACAGCAAAGATCGCATTGATTATGACGACAAGAACGAAGCGGGAAATAATACACCCATACACTGATCCTCAAGGATGTATAACGGAACCAGGAATCATATCGCATAGCATTCGGGGTATATTAACTAATAAATATAAATTATACTCCTAACGAAGGCCAAAACCATATGTGAAGAAACAACAAAATGTAAACAAACTGCTGTAGCACACGGTAAAACCGCAGACCACACATCTAAATCAAGAATTTTGAAACCACTGATCATTGCAAACAGATCGTGATAACACGCAAAACTTGAACATTCCAAAGGTTTTCTGGTACCAATTAAAGTACGCAGCACCCAGAATCAGATGCGCGAATTAATGAAACATTTTCTTCACATAAACATTCGAGAAACACGGGTGTGACGACACCCGCTCGGATCTTACGGAGAACGACGTCAGCCGATAATCGTGTTAAAAGACCGATAAGCCAACACCTAATTTCATATCTGCCGATCGCCTGTTGGGGATTTAAAGGAAGGCGATCATCTGGCATATTTCGTTGTTAACACACGTCCCAGATTCTTTGGGGTTAGAAATTGGAACATGCGACACAGACGAAATTTTAGAGACCTAAGTCTTTTAACTATGGAATAACATGGAAATATACGACCTGGTTATCATCGGAAGCGTCCATATTAATCCAAAATATCCTTTTGAGAACGCACAAGCTATCACAATTAATCACAGTAAAAAGACTTAGGCTTAAACAATCTTGAGACTTTCCAACTGCAAAAAGCATGTATTCTCTTCTCGCTATGCAAAAAAGAATGAGCTCTATGGTAGACGGGTACTCGGCAGTTGGGAGCCGAGTACCCGGTTCCAAGGAGTCGGTAAAGCTTTCTAAGTCTATAGTCCTAGAGCCAGCTGTCAGGGTCAGCTGTATATCAGAAGTAACAGAATGGTGAGTATTGATCGAAGGAGAACTCATCTACTGCAAACCTTGCGTGGGTAATTGCAAGTTTATCTGGAGGCCGGAGTGTGTGGATTTTCAACGGTGGCGCCAGAAAATGTTTGTTGGTAGTGGGGTTGGGGGGGGGCCAAAGAGAGGGGCATGTGTGTCTCTGGGGAAAGGTTAGTGGAATGTGTGGGAAGGGGTGGTGCCATCCTAAAATACGGGTGCTTCGGAGGGGTAGGGTTCTCCCCCCAAAAAGCTGAAAATTAGAGGCTCTGAGAAGCCATCTCCTGCAATCTAAATGATGAAAAAACATCCTTATTTTGCTTTATTACTAAATAAAATAACCATCTTCATGGACATTTCTATGGGATGTACCAAGAAGTCTTGGATGGGACATTTCCCTCGCCTCGTGTCCTCCCCCACCAACCTCCACACGCCACCACCACCACCCGTGCCGCCGCCACTGACAGTGTTGATAAGGAATTCATGCAACCTTTATTTTTACTGTTATTTGCATCATTAATGTGTACCTGCTAATCCTGATACAAACCCCATTTAATTACGATCTGAACAAAATCACACATTTTGGATTATAAAAACAAGCCATCTCACGGACCCATGTGAGCTAAATTGATGATAACACAGCCTCATAGAGATCTACTAGGTCTATTAACGGTTATTGTTAATTTTTACTTCATATGGACAGTGCATCGACTGCTGCATGTGCATGTGTGTCCGCGTGAAGGTGCATTCCTAGAGGGGAGGCTGAAGCGGGCGCCAACCGCCATCAAATAGGTGTATCCTGTGTCCTTTCTCCTACAAGCATCGACACATATTTACGTCAGGTTTCAACAGATTATGGCTACATAAATGCAGTCGGCGTACACTGAGGAAATATAAACAAAGAATTTCCAGGATTGGTCACTCTTGGCATTTGTTCTCCAACATCGGCACATATGTAGCTTCGGTTAACCAAATTCTTTAGCCTTCTTCAATTTGATTTTTTTAAAAAACCTATCGAAATGCAGCTTCACTCAGAAACTCCACGTTTATTCTCTCGACCATGAACTATCTGTGACTCAAGTATCTGGCATCAAAAAGAAATTTCTTCACTTGTTTCCTGACGTCACACTCAACTGACCTAGGTCTGCCACAGACGCATCGTCGAATTGTACTGTCCTCGCCATTTAGCTCCACCCCGCATAAAGAGGAGCTATGCTAGGTGGGCGTATGTTAGTACGATGCCACAAACGGAGAAATGGCCCAACAGTAACTACTGTCTGAATTGCATGTGTTTAAATTTACAATTTTATGAACATGATGTTGAATAGTATGGAAATTATGTGTCTGGAAGCTGCTGGTATCATAGGCAGCAACAGTTCTCAGTTAAATTATTTTCATATTGTCGACCAGCTAACATGTATGGTTATCTTGAAATTGCGATTCTGGTAATTCAGTGTTCAATTGAAGTGTTAATTAAGGTGCATTCAAACGCATGGACACATTCAGCAACGCTTAGCTAGAAATTGGTGAGGCTTAGCTAGAAATTGGTGAGGCATAGCTAGAAAAGAATATATTGATTCCAATCTTTAGACACAACGTCAAATTGCAACCGCCTGGGTGTTTATAGCATGTTTCATGAGGTTTTCTGACTAAACATCGTGTGCCTTAGATCTGTCTCCATTTGAATTACTAAGTATTGAAAGAACCGTTCTCTTATTTTTTTAAATCTTGCTTAAGCTACACAACACGAACTAATTCTTATCAGAGCTATTATGATCAGCAAACATGGATTCATATGATAATTATGCTTCCATTCATTCACTGATTATAGCAGCATCAAAAGATACCAGAGACTGAAACGAGGACCCATCCGGTTTCTAGCCAAAGTACTTGTTCCAGTAGGTCTCAGCCTGTAGATCATTGCCTCGCTGCATACTGCATATCACGTGCTGCGAAGTAACCTAAAAAGACAGGACTTAGTACGCTCAGATCAAGAATGGATCTGAGGAGGCTACATATTTTGGCTGAGGACAAGTCATAGTGGTCAAAAGCGAAGAAGGACTGATTTCAGCCCTAGGATATTTCTACTACTACGGCCGCAGAATGCAGGACTCATACCTACATACCCCACATCACCAGTGACAAAGCAGATCCAGGTAATGTTATCATTTAAAGTCGACTTTCAATGGACTGCCGTACAAAATGATACATCCAGTAGATCAGCCAAGACAAATTTCATTGTCTCTAAATATTTCGAAGTTGTCAAATACCAAATGAACCAGATGCATTAACTGGATAGCAAATGAAGCGCTATAAAAACTTCACAGCTACTTTTAAGGAAACCCTAGCAAATGTATAAGAGCTATTATCGGGATCCCTCCTGTAACATTGCGGTCATCAAACCCACAAATGCGTCAGGTGAAATATCAGGGACAAAAATACTTGTTCTGTAACAAAGGCGTTTGCAATAAGCAATGAATCTTTGAAAATCTGGGGGCATATGTAACAAAGGCTGCAGAAGATGGGATTAGAAAGACTACCCATTTATTGAAAGATGACCAACTCCTTGCTAAAATCTCTGAGGTTGACCTAATTTGGAAAGAATTTAAATATCACCAGTCGTGTAAAAGCTGTTTTCTTTTGAAGGCTGAGACTTATAGTTAGCGGGTGACTTTAAGCAGAGAAAAACTTCTAACAGCTTTGAACTATATATTCCTAGAAAAGTGTGGCATAACTGTATGGAGACCTGAATAGTCTCCTCAGACTGCACACAGTATTGGAATTACTGTGACGATTTTGGTGAGAATGGTTTCTCCACAGCTGGTTACAATTCTACTACAGAAGTGGCAGGCTGAAAATACACTCTCCTCTGGACACAAATTCTGGAGTTGTACTTTACTCATCAGCAATATCAGATGAATCAGTCCATTTAGCACATGGCTTCACGTCTATTATCACAATTTACATACGATAGACATCTTCACATGCAGTCCAAAGATATGTTTTATTATTATCTTAATATGCGCGTAATTTGATGACTATAATTTGATACTGAACAATTATCAAAGAATAAGAATACTGATTTTGAAGACAATGATTCGCTGTAGGCCATATGTCAATGGACATGTTGTAACAAGCTCCGCGTGAGGTACAGAGATACCTTTATTATTGCCATCTTGATGTGTGTATAATTTGATGTCTGTAATCTGATATCGGATGTTCATTTCATAATAATTATAATGACTCCGAGTAGACCATGTGATACTGAATGTCTGAACATACCATAGCAATCAGCATATGAAGTACAAAGATAGCTTTTATTGTCATTTTGATATGGCCTTAGTTTGATATCGGACGTTTATCCTGTAATAACGATAGTAATTATGATTCCATGTAGGCCATATGTCACTGAACATACATTAGCAATCTTCACGTGGCGCACTGAAATGCCTTTGCTATGATCATCTTGATATGCCTGTAATTTGACACCACTCGTAGGGAATTATTATACATGTTGTACCTCAAAGGTATAAATAAAGGTCTTAATTTATCAGTCACGTTCACCTTTGCGCTGTTTGTTCTTATAAAATGAGTTGTAGTTCTTGGCAACTCAGGCTACCCTCTAATATTAAGAATCTGATTAAAAATGCTAATTAATTTGCCATGTTACTGGTGACCGATGACACGCTCTTGTGCTTAGAATGCATGATAAAGCTCATTGTTAAGCAATGAATTGCGGTTTTTGGTTGCTGTTGCTCCCTTTTAAACGTAATTTCAGACGTATACTCCAAAGTCCAATTAAATTTCCAATTAATTGGTAACGTGACTGCACCTTTGATCTGTTCTTAAGCATAGTAAGAACCATACATTTTTTTAAAGCAATGAATTTTGTTTCATGGCAGCGGAAGCTTCATTATAAACTTAATTTCAAACTTGTACATAAAAGTCTAATAAAAAGTGCTAATTAACAGTAATTAACACCGTTCTTAATAATACTGGCTACGATCTAATCTTAAAATTGTAAATAAAAATGCGAATTAATGGCCGTGTGACTGGTGACCTATGTTCTTAAGTATATAATGTATGATACAATTTGTCCATGGCAATGTATTTTGGCTCTTGGCAACTTGGGTTACATTGCAAACTTAATTTCAAATTTGTACTCAAAAGTTGAATTAAAATGCTAATTATGCGGTCATGTGATTGGTGGGTGACCTTTGACTTGTTCTTAAGAACAGCTTGAACCATAACATTTGTTCTTATGTAATGGATTTTGGTTCTTCGCAACTTAAGCTACATTGTGAATTTAATTTCGAACTTGTATTCAAAAGTCTAATTAAAATGTCAATTAAGCGGTCATGCGACTGGTGGGTGACCTTTGTTTGACCTGTTCTTAGGCAAAGTATGAACCATAAAATTTGTTCTTAAGCAATGGATTTTGTTTCTTGGCAACTTAGGCTACATTGTAAACATAATTTCAAACTTGTACTCAAAAGTCTAATTAAAAGTGATAATTAAGCTGTCGCGTGGCTGACGAGATTTGACCTGTTCTTAAGCAGAGTATGAACCATAAAAATTTGTTCTTAAGCAATGGATTTTGTTTCTTGGAAACTTGAGCTACATTGTAAACTTAATTTCAAACTTGTACTCAAAAGTCTAATTAAAAGTGCCAATTAACAGGAATTAACACCGTTCTTTATTAACACTGCACGAGCTTTTTCATTCTTAAGTTACAAAATCTTGCAAATTACGTGACCACATTCAATTCCGGAATGAATTAAACTTATACATAAAATATTGATTAAAACAGGTTCTGACGGGATCTTCTAGTGGCGCCCCCTATCATAAGCACCAATTCTGAAACTTAAGAATGGCAATTTTTATCCCAGCACTGGTCCATAACTAAATTTCGACCATTATGCCTTTTGTACTCAACTGTCTAATTAAATGCCACTGGACTCCCGGACGATTAGTGCGTCCACATCGCTGCACCCATCCGCCCATCATCGCACATATATGCTATTCTACCCACTAAGCAAGGAATTAACGAGCGTGGACCAGTCTCACTTAAAAAATTCAAATAGCCTATGACTATGTATTTTACTTTTACTTGCAAAGAAGCATGCAACGTTTACAGATACAAAAAGTCAATATGTCACACATGTAACTGCCAATACCTAAATAGCGTTTGCATTGATGATTTGATTCGGCCTGGAAGCACTCCCATATTACTTTATGGACTTGTGTTAATGTCAAAACAACCGAACTTTAATACAACTGCTCAGTCTGCTCTGAATATTCTAAAAATCTTGTATAAAGTTCTAAAGTAAAGTTTACTAATTTTTTACAGCGAAATTGGTAAAGGGCACATCTGCCCCCGCTGCCCCCGTGCTTCCGGCGCCCCTGGAAGCTGCTACATAGCCCTTTTCCCGCCCACATTTTACTGATAATCCCTCCAGTACAATGCGAGCTAGCTCTCGAACACTTTGTGATGTTCTTGACATGGGATCTCTTCTCCTTGAACCATTTGAGCAAGTGTGGTCAATATCTCTACAGGAGTTAAAGCGCCAGGAACACATAACCCCGGTTAGCCGATGTACAAACATGAGCGCGAATACATGTGGTTGTACGCATTGGAGCAGATACACACGCGAATGCACGCATGCACGCAACTGCGCACACATTCACGTGCATACGCGCAAGCCCGTGCGCACGCGCACATACGCACCCACGCCTGCACGCTCGCACACACGCGCAGGCAGGCAGGCAGGCAGGCAGGCAGGCAGGCAGGCAGGCAGGCAGGCAGGCAGGCAGGCAGGCAGGCAGGCAGGCAGGCAGGCAGGCAGGCAGGCAGGCAGGCAGGCAGGCAGGCAGGCAGGCAGGCAGGCAGGCAGGCAGGCAGGCAGGCAGGCAGGCAGGCAGGCAGGCGGGTGGCCGGGCGGATGGGCGGGCGGGTGGGCGGGCGGGCGTGCGGGCGTGCGGGCGGGTGGGCGGGCGGGCGGGCGGGCAGACAAACAGTTATAATCATCTCGCAACATGACCTGACAGAACAAATCTTCATATACATACCAATATATTTCTTTATTACGCGTATCCTTTTGTAGTCTTTCTGTAGCATAATTTACAATTTACTATTCATTATCGAACTGCTAACTTAAGGCCAGCCAGTGCTGATTTTTAAAACACTGTTGCTGACAGCTGTAGCTCTCCTTTGACAGCAAGAGTTTACAGCAATTTTGATTTAACCTGATAGATTTGAGAACTTAAAACATACCATTGGATAATTAATTATGTTTTGGAAAATATAAACATTTACACAGGCTATAATGAACTCGTTTGGAAAACGGGGATCATTGACCTGAGTAGCGATTTGAATTCTCCCAAACTTTTCAAGGTTTTGAGACGTGTAATGTACATGCATGGACGACCAGTATATGCCCTAGTGTGTGCATGTTGCACGACAAGCGTAGCTACGAATGCATGTCCTATTTCACCCAGTGACGGTTTGTTTCGACACATTATAAACTGACATCCTAATTTTATAGGTGTGGTGAATTGAAGTTTCCATTTTTAGCCATGCTTCCCCCATCGCTAGCTAGCTAAGTTCCACCTACATCTCACTTGTGTTGGGATCGATCCCTATCTGAAATCCCTGCCTATCAATGTCCAGAAAACTATACACGTAAGTTAACTGATTTTATGGAACTAATTTGAATGGGCGCTGTTGCTGTCTACGGCAGCAACAACGTTCAGTCAAATTAGTTTCAAAATATCCAGCAGCATATTTATTAAATGTTAAAGATATGCAACCCGTGCAATGTGTCGGACTATTAAGCGCTAAAGAAGGACTATATCGAATCATTCATGACATCATGATTATGGCGTCAGCCTATACGTCCGTAGTTGCTTATGACGTCATATGATTGAGTGACGAAATGGATTCATGAATTGCCAGTCATGAATTTAGTGAGCGGTTTTCATGATGCTTCGCACCAAATGTAACTTTACATAAAACACGTGTATTTAAACATTGAGATGGCATGATGCCATGCATCACTGTTGATATCCAGGATTTTAGTCTCTTTTCCCGCACAATATGGCAGTATTAAATAACGTACACACGCGCACGTGCGTGCGTCCGTTTGTGCGTGTGTGTGCGCGCGTGCATACGGGCCAGTGGGCCAGTGAGTTGCGGACGGGTGTGCCGGCGGGCAGTTGCGTGGGTTGACTCCCGGCGGGTGGCTGCGTCGGTTTGGGTGGGCAGATGGATGGATGGATGAGTGGGCGTGCGAGTGCGTGGGCATGCGGTGGGTGGCTCGGTTTGGATGGGTTGCTGGTGAATGTGTGGGTGGGATGGGATGGAGGTTTGCCAGGCGGGTGGGCATTGGGTTAGTGGGTTTGGCGAGGTTGACGTGTGGACGGGTGCGCAGTGGGTGGTTTGGGGCCAGGGAGGGGGATGTTGTGTCGGGGCCGGTTGGGGGGGGCGTGTGGGGCAGATTTGTGACCAGATGGGCAGATAGATGGCTGGGTAGGCGGAAATGTGTGCCCCTCAGGTCATGAATAAGTATTAACTTTTTAGGTCAAATGTCCAAAGATCAACAAGTCAAATTCTATGATAATCGAAAAGGGTGTGACGCAATAACACGAGTTCTCCTATTCACCGAACTTGCAATGTTGCCTGTGGGGTCCTAATGGACGTTTCCTTATTGGGGAAGTTGTATAGGGTCTATTTCAATCAAATCACCGATACATCTAGAGGGGCAACCGTCTTATAACAGCGTAAACAATGCCCAATTCTGTCCTACAAGCACCTGCGTCTTGAGGAATGTTCATTGCAGGCCAATAGAATTATATAATTTTGTCAAATTAACCACTGGGATTACTTACTCTGGACGCTAGTGAATCCAAAAAGAGCGTCTTCTCTTGGCCTGTAAGTTGATACAAACGATGCCAAAACGATTAGAATTTCCTTGACCATTGCTCATCTAACTGACAAGCCGACCAGCCATGAGCGGCGCATGCGTCGGTGTTGACACATATCCATTTATAGGCCAACAAAATGCGTATCTCTCGAAATTCCATTTGTAAATTTATCAAAAATAGTCTTCTCTTGGCTTGGAAATGAACATTTTATAAATTTATATTTCTTGAAAGCAATGACCATTAACGGGATAATGGACCTTTCCAGTTTTAGCTATGCCCCGCCCATCACTAGCTAAGCTTTACCCATACTTCGCCGTGTTGGGATTGATCGATACCCGAATGTTCCGACTATCAATTTCCTGACAATTATGCAACTAAGTTGTCGAATATTTTGCAACTAATTTGACTGGGTGCTGTTGCTGCCTATATTTATTAAATAGTAAAGGCATACAATTCGTACATCAACGCATAGTCCGTCTTCAACTATGCGTTCGTGACGTACTTATGCTTAAGACACACCCTCTCACGTCGGTCGATAATGTTATTGTCATGCAAGCAAACTATCTAATATTACATGAGCTAAGCCTTTCCCAGATGGTCATGATGAACAATATCGATGAATGTGAGCGCTGGCGGCGTGTCCGCCAAGAGGGCTGAACCTGGGGAGGTTGATTGACACTGACAAGTATGCGTCTATAGAGACACTACAAAATGCAGGAATCTTATTTCAAACTTCACAAACGTCTCAGAATTAGCAATATATATATATATATATATATATCGTACATTCAGGATTGCTCACATTTTTGTTGATTTATATAGATATTCTTATGTACTAACCTATACAATGATTACTATCTCTTCACGACTTAGCTATCATTGAGCTCTGAGCTCAGGGGAAGAGAACCCGTTTTTAACAAGAGACTAGAATATCTAACACCAGGTCGGATCAGAGTCTTCGCCACAAAGCCTTAAAAATCACATCTTATAAAGAAAATTCCACGTATAGTTCAAAGGAACTGTTGAACACCCGCCCATTGTCTATAGGTCTGCGCCTAATGCACCACTCCTTTTTGATCTAGGAAGGCCTTTTGTATTCTTAACTATAAATAGATATGGCCATCTCAGATTCTATAGAATAAAGAACTCTCGCATCATCTGGACCCTGGTTGAAACATGTCATGAACAAGTTGTTGGCAAGCTTATTTGGACAGATTGCGCGTCGGTACCGATCGCTACCGACGCCACTAAACGGTGTCATCCCCTTTAGCTTCCAAAATCGCACACGCACACACGCGTAGGCAGGCAGGCAGGTGGCCGGGCGGATGGGCAAGCTGGCGGGCGGGCGGGCGGGCGAGCAGGCGGGTGGGCGGGCAGACAAACAGTTATAATCATCTCGCAACATGACGTGACAGGAAAAATCTTCATATACATACCAATATATTCCTTTATTACGCGTATCCTTTTGTAGTCTTTCTGTAGCATAATTTACAATTTACTATTCATTATCGAACTGCTAACTTAAGGCCAACCAGTGCTGATTTTTAAAACACTGTTGCTGAAAGCTGTAGCTCTTCTTTGACAGCAAGAGTGTACAGCAACTTTGATTTAACCTGATAGATTTGAGAACTTAAAACATACCATTGGATAATTAATTATGTTTTAGAAAAAATAAACATTTACACTAGCTATAATGAACTGGTTTTGAAAACGGGGATCATTGACCTGAGTAGCGATTTGAATTCTCCCAAACTTTTCAAGGTTTTGAGACGTGTAATGTACATGCATGGACGAGCAGTATATGCTCTAGTGAGTGCATGTTACACGACAAGCGTAGCTATGAATGCATGTCCCATTTCACCAGGTGACAGTTTGTTTCGACACATTATAAACTGACATGCTAATTTTATAGGTGTGGTGAATTGACGTTTCCATTTTTAGCCATGCTTCGCCCATCTCTAGCTAGCTAAGTTCCACCGACATGCTAATCGTGTTGGGATCGATCCCTCTCTGAACTCCCTGACTATCAATTTCCAGAAAACTATACACGTAAGCTAATGGATTTTATGGAACTAATTTGACTGTGCGCTGTTGCTGTCTACGGCAGCAACAACGTTCAGTCAAATTAGTTTCAAAATATCCAGCAGCATATTTTTTAAATGTTAAAGATATGCAACCCGTGCAATGTGTCGGACTATTAAGCTCTAAAGAAGGACTATATCGAATCATTCATGACGTCATGATTATGGCGTCAGCCTTTACGTCCGTAGTTGCTTATGACGTCATATGTTTGAGTGACGAAATGGATTCATGAATTTGCCGGTCATGAATTTACTGAGCGGTTTTCATGATGCTTCGCACCAAATGTAACTTTACATAAAACACGTGTATTTAAACATTGAGATGGCATGATGCCATGCATCACTGTTGATATTCAGGATTTTAGTCTCTTTTCCCGCACAATATGGCAGTATTAAATAACGTACACACGCGCACGTGCGTGCGTCCGTTTTTGCGTGTGTGTGCGCGCGTGCATACGGGCCAGTGGGCCAGTGAGTTGCGGACTTGTGTGCCGGCGGGCAGTTGCGTGGGTTGACTCGCGGGCGGGTGGCTGCGTGGGTTTGGGTGGGCAGATGGACGGATGGATGAGTGGGCGTGCGAGTGCGTGGGCATGCGGTGGGTGGCTCGGTTTGGATGGGTTGCTGGTGAATGTGTGGGTGGGATGGGATGGAGGTTTGCCAGGCGGCTGGGCATTGGGTTAGTGGGTTTGGCGAGGTTGACGTGTGGACGGGTGCGCAGTGGGTGGTTTGGGGCCAGGGAGGGCGTGCAGGTGGATGTTGGGTCGGGGCCGGTTGGGGGGCCGTGTGGGGGAGATTGGTGACCAGATGGGCAGATAGATAGCTGGGTAGGCGGAAATGTGTGCCCCTCAGGTCATGAATAAGTATTAACTTTTTAGGTCAAATGTCCAAAGATCAACAAGTCAAATTCTATGATAATCGAAAAGGGTGTGACGCAATAACACGAGTTCTCCTATTCACCGAACTTGCAATGTTGCCTGTGGGGTCCTAATGGACGTTTCCTTATTGGGGAACTTGTATAGGGCCTATTTCAATCAAATCACCGATACATCTAGAGGAGCAACCGTCTTATAACAGCGTAAACAATGCCCAATTCTGTCATACAAGCACCTGCGTCTTGAGGAATGTTCATTGCAGGCCAATAGAATTATATCATTTTGTAAAATTAACCACTGGGATCACTTACTCTGGACCCTAGTGAATCCAAAAAGAGCGTTTTCTCTTGGCCTGTAAGTTGATAGCAACGATGCCAAAACGATTAGAATTTCCTTGACCATTGTTCATCTAACTGCAAAGCCGACCGGCCATGAGCGGCGCATGCGTCGGTGTTGACACATATCCATTTGTAGGCCAACAAAATACGTATCTCTCGAAATTCCATTTGTAAATTTATCAAAAATAGTCTTCTCTTGGCTTGGAAATGAACATTTTATAAATTTATATTTCTTGAAAACAATGACCATTAACGGGATAATGGACCTTTCCAGTTTTAGCTATGCCCCGCCCATCACTAGCTAAGCTTTACCCATACTTCGCCGTGTTGGGATTGATCGATGCCCGAATGCTCCGACTATCAATTACCTGAAAATTATGCAATTAAATTGTCGGATATTTTGCGACTAATTTGACTGGGTGCTGTTGCTGCCTATATTTATTAAATAGTAAAGGCATACAATTCGTACATCCGTGTATTCATATTCCATATCTTTTAAGTTATAACTATAATTCAGTAGGGAGGTTACTAGTTGTTTCTACATTTCTGTAAGGAAGTAGGTATCTAATGCTAACACCACCTCATGCAAATCAGGGTGTGTAACAAAGCACAAAAGCACCAAGCGGCTCTCCATTCGTGACGTACTAGCTACCTTGCTAGGCAAACAAATCTGCATTGTGTCGATACGAAATCATATAGTAATAAATGATCAATTTGACCGATAAATTATTCTCAAAATACAATGCATGCCATGAGGGATGGGGAGGGGCAATCACCCATACCCTTCCGTGCAGTGGTGGTGGGATTTCAATTTCTTATCTTATAATTATGAGTATTTAATTTTGACCGATTCCCTGTAATCTCAACACCACCACCCTCCCCCACCCACCCCGCCCCACCCTCACAGTCAGACAAAATTCAAAATACCAATTGCAATTATAAATGCTGTTATCTATCCAGCCCATGACATCAACACAACCGAGACGGTTACAGTGCACTTGGAATTCCAGACATTAACCCCGAAGCAGATAAAGTATACATGGATTACGGATCGGATCAAACTTAGGATCTATGCATGTTTCGGAAACGTCTGGTCCGATTTGGCTCAAATTAAAAAAAAATTATGATTCCACAACTGTGGGAGTGATAGACAAATCTTGAAAATCCGAAGAAATCTGGTAAAATCCGGAGATATTTTGCAATCTGAAAAAAACGAGAGCGTGCGGCTAAATAATCTATCATTGCCCTTGTTGGCATAAGATGCGTAGAACGCCACAGGATTAATGAGCTACGGATCCACGCATCTATAATGATAATCATCGTTAACCAGTCCTCGCACCTGATATCAAAGCGACTTCGATCACAGACTGCTTCTGATATCATAAACGATAGCAATTTCTATTTATTACCAAAGACTAGCTACCATCTTTCCAATCGAAACATTGAGCACCTTTGAACACCTGCATGCAGATGAAAGAACCTAACCGATATATTGCTAATTAGGTTGGGTTGAATGGGTAGGATATAAGCAACATGAACATGTATACGCAGATTTAGATTGTTAATTAATCTGATGTGAGAAATACATTTATACGCATGCAATATATGTAGCATTTGAGAGAGTAAGGTGTGGTAGGGCTTAAATTGTGTACCTCAATATAAACGAATTAAATATTAATATATACTGCCTTCTTGTAGAATAAGTTGATATAATTATTTTTGTTCTAATTGACATTCGCAACTAAAAAATTATAAGAATGTAAACGAAATGAAATAATCATATATTAAAGGTACATATTCACCACAGACTGCTTCAAAATGAAATTGAAAATTGTATACTTTTTAGCGGCACACACGTACATACTCACACCAGAATTCTTGAAAAAAAAATTGTTAAAATTGTATACTTTTAAAGCCTTAAGTTGCGTGATTAGATGTAATGAAACGAAATAAATCTTTACATATAGTGATTTCATTCCATATAAATTAATATAATTTGTCAATTTGTGAAATTGAAATAGAGGCACGAGTCCTTAATTCAAATTCACAACATAAACAATTATATTAATTTAGACGCAATGAAATCATCATATTTTAAGATTTATCTCATTTCATTGCATTTAGTCCTACAGTTTAAGCCAGTAAACAGTTTACACGATTTTATTTCCAATCATTTTGCTGTGAATATGCGCCTTTAAAGTTGTGTATAATAATTTAATGAAACGAAATAAAATCTTAGCATTTGGTGGTTTCATGTTATAGAATTTAACAACATTTTCTTAGTTGTGAAATTGAATTATGGACTCGTGCCTCTAATTCAATCTAACACCTTAAAATATCTTAATTTATATGTCATGAAATCGTCATATGTCATGATTTATTTCGTTTCCATGCTTCTATGCACACAAGTTAAGCTTCTACAACTATATTGTTTTAACCATTTAATTGTGAAGCCTTTTGGTGTGAATATGCATCTTTAAGATTTATTTCCTTTCATTAGATTGAGGTACACAACTTAAGCCTATAAAAGCACAAGTTAACGAACATATATCGTCAAGCATTCTGATGTGAATAAGAACAGGTAAATCGTAAGTCATTTTTGGTATTTGGTGTTTCGTGTTTAAAGGGTCAATCAAGCTTATACATATTATAATACAAATTGTTATGGCCTATCTTGCAGCTGAGAGATCTGTATAATATAAAGAAATACAATCCGCTATGGCAAGCACTTCAGTCAGAGAATCCATAGTAACGCAGCCGCAATGGGATGGTGTCACATTCAATGTCACGGATGCCATTGCCAATGCAACAGCAATAAATGATAACGTGGACTGGAGCGCCTGGGTTAGGGAGGTGAAAATGAGTCCTGTATACCAAGCATCTGTATTTATCAAGTCGTACCACTCGTTTATCCTCAGTGCTATCGGAGTACCATGTAACACACTATCATTCTTAGTCCTGAGGAGGATAACACCACTGACATCCGCCATCTTGATTATGATGATTCTCGCTGTTCTCGATTCTCTTAATTTACTCGTGAATGTTATATTCTTTCTGCTTCGAATATTCTTCACTGATATCCCAATCGGGAACATTGGATGTTCCGCAATAACAACCGCTCGGTATTTATTACAGTTTATGCCGATTTGGTTAGTGGTTTTGTTAACACTAGAGCGCGTTGTTGCGGTGTGTTTTCCTATGAAAGCTGCGCATATATGCACATTATCTAATGCTCGTCGATCCATCGGGATTCTCGCTGTCTTAGATGTTATGATGTCCATAGTGCATATGTTTATATATGAAGAAAGAACTCTTCGAACAAGCTATTCATGTTCTGCCAAAGCCAAATACTACACGTTTCTTGCACAGTGGGTTGTCGTTGACGGTGTGTTCTTTGTTATTATTCCATTGCTATCATTAAGCTTAAGCAACATGGCAATCATATGTAAACTGAGAACTTCAAGAGAGATAGGCAATTTAACACGCAGCTCCGTGGGCAGTGAGGAAACCAAACGTCACAATAGATCCGTAACTGTGATGCTTTTAGCAGTATCTATAACAACTATTATATGTCTTGGTCCAAATCTTGCTCTTATTTCGCTTGATGGAAACCAATGGCTGACAACACCTAATGTCAGTCCCAGTGTATATGCAAGGCGTATTCTGGCACTATGGATCATTACAGTTGTCAACAATACTAACAATACTGTGAACTTCTTCTTATACGTGATCAGTGGACAGCGATTTAGAGCCGAACTGTACAAAATGATGACCTCTTGGTTCACTAAACACAACGTCATTAGTCGTATATCTAACACTACACAGTAATTAGAAACATAATAGTTCCCTCTTAGTTCTAACATGTGCACGACATCTTAAGCATTACCATGCCTCAGCTCACACTATTATATCTAATTTATTTGGAAAAGCTGTAAAAGCGGTCTTAATTGCATTGTCTTTTTACGATTTTGTCGTGTTGGCGAATCTGACTACCGAAAGATCATAGCCCAGTGCAAATCCCATATAGAGTTGTTGAAGTAATAGTGTTCAATTCAGCATAACATACAGCTAGGGGTAGGGCTCATGTATCTGGCGTCACTCAATATTACATATAGAACCTCACGCAGAAAACGATCCATTCTGACATATAGTGGTTCACAATATGTTCTGAGACAGTATCGAGATACAACCGGCGATATAGACCTATCAGTTTATCACATGTCTTATTGCTTGAAGAATACGTGTTGGATAGTGCATATGTGAGAGTCGCATAGTAGGAAACTAAGAAAACGGCAGTATCAGACCGAATGAGAACAAATATATGGAGTCAGATAGGTCATCCCAACAACTTGGGCATCCGCGTGTAACCCACAGCATCGTCACCCCACCCCGCCATGCCCATAATAGTCCAACTACGGCAATTGCAAACCACTTGATTCATCTCCGCTATTTATAATCTACTTTATCAATCATCATGTTTAAAATGCTGACTATGTTGAGCATCATTTGACTGAAAGGTGTTTCTGACCATGACGGCAACAGCTTCCAGTCAAAGTATGTTCAGAAAAGACAACAGGGCACTAAAATTGATACGGCTTCTGCGATATTTGTAAAAATCAGCATCATACACATCACAATTTTGTTAAAATAGCGAATATATCGAATACCGAAATATCACCAACTCCTACTGCATAAAGGGATGGCTTATCAAACACCGTATCGGGGAATTTTTTTTTTAAATACGCATGTATCAATGGTAAAGAAATTAAAGAAGTTCATTCACCCAACGCGCCGCAACTCTGCCCATCCCTTCCTACCCACACTACCACGCCATCACCCACGAGAACACCGCCCCCTCCACATTTTCTTCTCACTCAGCGAAAATTGCAGGCCTGGAATATGTAAATGTTCCTCAGTGTAAAGGTCAGCACCTGTTGTCATTTAATCTTTATTGACATGCATCTTTATATGGAAGTATTTGACATTATTGAAATATTTACAAAAGGGAAAAAATAAAACACGTTTATGTATGCAGCATAATCGGGTTAATTTTACTTTTCGCATTCGTCCACATACTTTATTACAGCGATATATGCATAAAATGAACGAACAATGCATAGTTTTATTAGATATCTGCTTGATTTCCCGTGTGCATAATAGGTAATTAGCCATGCTGAGATTTTCACGTACAATCACGCATGTACTTTGGAACTAAGTTATGTTGAGGCGCATCGGTTACCGTGTGGCTTCAAAATCATATCAAATGACGGGTTGCATGGAATAAAAGAAGGGTTTTCTGTTGTGGGTAATGGCGTGTGTGCGTGCGTGTGCGCGCGCGTGCTTGTGTGCGTCCGTGCGTGCGCTATGTGTGGGCATACTGTCAATGTTATTACTGCATATTGGATGTTGGCGCATTGTCAATGATCAATTTGATATTAGGAACCATTATAACGAAAACCAGATCCAATATGCAGGTGCGTGAGTGCGTGCGTACGTGGGTGCGTGCGTGCGTGCGTGTATTCCCTGAGGTGGTAACCTTTGACATGTGATTACTTAGGACACGCTTTAAACAATTTAAACAGTAAAATGATACACAATGTGTAATTATCCCCTTAACCCGTTCAACCCAAAAGGTCAAAGAACCAATATCGTTTGCAATTTAATGCATAAGCTGTAGGGCTGCGCGATATACCGATACTGTATTTAAAACCGATAACACGTAGTGACGGTTTCAAAACCGCTTATAATATATAAATAAATATCGAAAACCGTATATGAACATATTTTCGGTTTTAATCAATATCAACATTGTTAAAAAATCAAAGCACAGGCCTTTGAATTTTCCTCCACCCATCCCAGTACCACATATTCCCCTATTATATATATATATATATATATATATATATATATATATATATATATATACACGCACGCACGCACGCACGTGCCGTTAAATATCTAACACACGCGTGATAGACTGTTGAAAGCGTAATATCCCTTTTCGCGCCCGGTGTGTCTAAAACAAACTATTTTCGATTAGCGTGTTAATTTAACAGGCTAGTCACGTGCTCGATCTATTTAGAAAATAATTCTGATATATATTTGTGAATAATTTGCTGAATTTCCTTCCTTGGATGAAACTCGGATCTGATCTAAAGTAAAGTATTCGGTAAATATTGCGTGAATAGTAATTTTCGAGTTCCGAGTCCAAACCGCGGCCTGTGCATCGCAGACGAGTACTCGCGCTGAATACCGGAAATAGATCCTTCTCATACCACGTGATTTGTATTTTTTCACGACGATATGAAATGTCAAATTGGACAGTATTAGAGTAAACCTAATATAATATTTAGGCAGTTCCGGATAATAAGTTCACTCCCGCATGACGTATATTAAGGATATATGTGTACGGCGGACAGAATTTGTACCGGGAAATAAAATTTCATAATAGATATAGTTAAAACCTATATGAAAAGTCATATCGAAACCAATATGGCCGTAAGCCAAACCACGTAGCCCTAATAAGCGGGTGAGTACTTTGAAACTAATTTGGCAGCGACCTGTTGCTGCCTATGGCAGCCACAGCTCCCTGTAAAATTAGTTTCAATATACTGAACTGCATACCAGTGGAATTATCTTGAATTTGAGATCATGGACATTCATGGCTCAAAAGCTTATTCTTGAAATCCCAGCGTCTCACTTCTCAAGATAGCTATGATTTTACCTGAATCACTCCCAGCAGCAACAGCTCTAAGCCATAATGGTTTCAAATGTTTCTAAAACTATTCCCTGCATCAAAACATACTTCCCGTTTCTGGTCTACAGGCCACAGTGGAATGATTAATGTATTGACATATCGTAGTAAGGCAGAGGCGCATTGGCTATAACTAACCGTTAACGATATAATTGTGTTAAATTCCAATTTGTATTTGTTTTTATTTCTTCGATATGATACTGAGTGACTGTTTTCTGCGGCTGGAAGGAGTGGACGCTTCTTTCAGCTGCACTCAGTTTTTATTCAGCCTTCTCCAATGCGTCTTGTCCACTGCCAGCGTCTTCAGCTCATTTGCATTCTTTCTCCGTGTTTAGTAGTCCTAGATTACCTTTCTTGAGGTTTGCTCAAGAAGAATTTAGCAATTTAATGCATGCTCTATAATTGTTGTCACCGAGTAATGAAAACGCCAGTGCTTTCTGAGAGTGCGCGAATGTATTCGAAAGGCACGTTCACACATTGCACATCGCTGGTGCCCTACTATCGTAGATATACAACCAGGGGGCACACCTTATGTAGTGTTCAGTTTAAGATTTGGCTGAGCGGTTTGGTGGGCCCGTGGTGATTCGCGATAACTAGCAGCTGTTCGTGATGACATGCATCAAGTCTGTGTATGGAGCCCTCTGGGGCTACGGAACTGTCGCATTTGTATAGCATTATTGACACACACACACCCGTAGTGTGGTACACGTGCATCTGTACTTTCATGGGCATTTAGGAGCCTCGAGCCATCGACTCCACAACTTCCAGCTTGACTGGAAAGCCATGTTTCTTGTTAACTAACGTCGTGCGTGTCGGTTCAACTGCTTATGTCTACGCGGATTGAAGCACGTGATCGTGCCAGTATGTGTGCTCGCAAGAAAGGATCTATTTCTAGCAACGGGTAAGATGTTAACTATTTAAAACTAATTTGACTCCGTACTGTTGCTACCTATGCCAGCAATGGTACCGAGTCAAATTACTATCACAATCTTCAACAGAATGTTTATTAAATAGTAAGTCCATCAAAGGCATACCATTCGTGCAATTGACGGACTATTCCAGCTCCACGACGGAATATTTCTATTAATTATGATTGTGCCACCATCCTATATGTGGCGGAATCAACTACGATGTCATATACGTAATCGACAGATTGGGTTCATCCACTTCCCGATGAAGCAACACCTCTCCGTCAAACAATTTAGCTTCAACATATTCAATTAAATAATTCTTACGTTGTAAATGCATTTTTATTTTATTTGGCATATCGTATTTCGTTCTAGCACCTATAGTGTAGCAACCACAATTGTGCTGGCTCCATGGAACCGATAGTTAGACATTCGCGATGGAACAGTCCTAAATGAGCAGCCATGAGTATACACTCAGAAGATACCAACGATCGTCGAATAGACAGGATGATATGGTGCAGCCACCATGATCGCCAATAGAGAAATATCTTTAATCACTATTCGTCTCAGAAAAGCAAATAAAAGAAATGAATTGAAGTGGTGGAACGGTGCCTCATTTGCACGCATCTAAGATGGCCGCCATAGTATTTGTGATTACATGGTCTTGTCCTAATTTTCACTTCTAATCAAGCTATTTTTAATGCTTAAGGATGTTAACACATTCTCTTTAATACAAGTGATGGACATATTTATATATAACCTAATAACTTTATCAAATATCCAACTATTGGAACAATTCCTAATTTGCTTAAAACCAAGATGGCTGCCCTAATGTTAGAATTCAACCGTTGTGCCCATTTATTGACCAATCATTTTCCATTCTTTGAAGATGCTAGTATATGTTATATGAAATTGTGATAATACACAAAGACATTGCTGTAAAAATACATGTATTTTATTTTTTAAGAATTCAAACGGGCTGCCAATACATCCCATTATGATCCTGATGTGAACGATTTTGCCTTTCACTTTCACATTAACTCTGCATGTTTGACTATGTGTTCAGGAAACGTAATCATTGTGACATTATGGATGACATTAACGGTATACTTTAATGCGAGATAAATAAACATTTGTGGAACACTGACTTTTAGTGACCACGTTATGATATCACATACAGTGCCTATTATAGACAGGTTTGACTATTCACTGTCTTATGTTGATTTTGGAACTTTGAACAATAAAAAATCGTAGATTGCATAATATTCAAAACATATATTTAAAATGTAACATCAACATGAACGTTACGATTCGTATAAGTCGACCTATGCATAGCCATCACCACAATGATCATGCAATAATAAGCTATTCAAGATGACAAACGAGTTGTATTAAGCGACAGCCTTTCTTTAGTGGCCACTTAGTTTGACCGCCTAAGATACATCAGCAATAGATAACGTTGGTTGTATTGTGTTGCAGTGGAACCATGACATTCCTAATCAACAACAGAATAATTATGATTTAGGCATATTCTGGCCTAGTGGTGATGAGCAAACGACCATAAGGTACTATAGTACCGGTGGTTGTTCAGACGGGTGGCCCGGTTGATGGTTCTTATGGGGATTTAGCTCGCCACCGTCTCAACCCGCGTACCGACCGGGATCTTCCTTCTAGCGGATATGGGTGGAATGGATGACACAATGCTGCATTCTATTAATGATGACTCGTTTAGTGAACTTTCTTAATCCTATAGTTTACACATATAATTCCAAATTCTAGTCACGTGTCGCTTACCTATTCTAAACCTATTCTACTTAACTAGAATCGATTCCTAAGAGAGAAGTATTCTAATAAGACATACAAAGTTAACCTTAAGTACGTCTCTGTAACTGACCAGTCAGCTAACTACATAGCTGACAATCGCACTACTCACTAGCTGTCACTGTGGAAGTCCGTCCAAGTCCGTAAGCGTAACTCTCACTGTCTAACTTTAACTCTAACTCCCCGTCGTCAACATTCGTCCACTCTTAAATATGATGTTGTCGTTATGTCAACAAATGTGTGTCTTAAGTGAGGGCGGGCATGTATGCGCGTGAATGTGTTCTATGAGTATAATTAACTAATTTGAATAATACTAATTAACGTATATAATACAATCGTAAAGCAGCATATTACAACATGGTTACATTGAATTACAAGAGTTTTACTCTGCCAGTGTCCATTCCAACTACTAACTGATTGTTCCATGTAGGGCATGTCGATTAATAGTCTATGCATATATTTGTCCATTTCTTGCTGTAAGGCTAGTGGTCTGTCCGTTCTATGTTGTCACGTGTTACTGGGCGTGTCCGTCATTCAGCGTATTCCGGAGTTGCGTCGTCGCGTGTGCGTGTCTGGGCGTGTCTATTGCCAAGCATATGCGTGCGTTCGTGTGAGCGCGTCCTTGATGCCGATGCGTCCGTGTGTGCGTGTGTCTCTATGCCCGTCCATATGTGTTGGTGTGTCCATGTGGCTATATCCCTGTACAATACTGAAGCAGGGGATAATATGGTACAGAGGACGGGAGAGTTTCAGCACAAGCACAAGAAGCACAACTGACCACACGAATCATAAACAGACATATACCACATGCGCACCAGGATATGGAACATACACAGCACACTCCAGGACAGAACTGGATATACACACACGACCATAAAGGAGCACACAGAGGACCCATGCACGCGCGCACACGACAGTCACACCACATGCATGAATAAATGACCAAGCCACGCCCACCGATAAGCACACACGTGAACAAGCATACATCGACAGTGACACACACCGCCCTTGATTTACATACATTACTACGGATTTTATACACACCAGGCTTATACGAAAGAGGATTGTTGAGTATATTGCGTCCATACTTTATTGTTATAGTTAATCTAGTAATACGTACTGTATATAGTGAACGTGTTGTCACGGATCAGGTGCAACTGTTTGTCACCAAGGTTTGTGACTATGGACAGACGTCACATGGATCGAATAGAACATTGGGCGGCGGTCAGTTGGAGTTTGGCGTTGGGCACGGTCACTTGTTGTTTTGGATAGTTGGTCCCACTCCACGACTTGAATATCAAACTGTGGATTGTGGCTAACTGTGCAAACGAACAAGTGACAGTGTCCCGGCGTACGTTGTATATTAATAAAGTATTACCGTAACTATAGAGACGCGTATGTGTTATCTCACCAGCCAGATGAAAGATCCTGGTGTATAGGCAAATGAACGGTATTAGAGTACTCTGGAATAGTGTTTAGCATTGCCCATATGGGTAATTAGGATGTAGGCATATTCTCTCCTAGTAAGTAGCACATGGCGACTATAAATTACGCATTCGGTATAATTGTTACTGCACAGCCGGTTGGCTCTAATTTAATGTAATGTTTGACAAGGATTTATGCATCATATGTTTCATAATCTTCGAGGATTGTCATATTACTGCACATACCGTTGCACGGACTACACCCAATAGAACAACCTTGCCCACTCTTCCAGCAATAGCGTCATCTGTTGCTACAGTAACGCCTACCAACCTCCAGCAGTTCTATTGGGGATGTTTCCTGTCTGTTATGGCGTGCACGTAACGCCAATCATGTTCATACCAGCACGCTCCTCTGATATATACATACGCTATCCAAGTTCCAACCACTTCTAGGTAGATGCACATCCTGTGGAATTTGGCTGCTACTGAGTGTGTGTGTGGGGGGGGGGGGCACCTCAGTCTAATGCCACACCTGGTCTACAACTGCCTGGTGGACGTGTTTCAGTATGAGGGAATCTAGCTTGTCACCCGTTTGACCTTTGTACACAGAGACTATCGCATTCTCCCCCACGCTGTCGCACCCAATGAGAGTGTGAACAAATAGCACACCGCTACATACTTGCCGGACAAGTATGCCTCTCGAGAGAGCAATATTCTAGCATCTTGGTTCCTTTTTCGTGCCATAGCGGAGTTCAGCCCAAATGTATATTGAAATACATCTGCCGGCTTGCCATTGAGCATATCTTTCAGAATCTTGTCCCTGACTTCTCTAGCACACTCAATATTCGCTGTTCCATTAGCGGTCACCAAAGTAACAATAATGTGTAGTATTAGATTCTCAAGAGAAGGACAGCTGGTGGTTAAACGTCAATGAGCTCATGTAGCTGCCCTTCACCAGCCTTGCGACTAGCCCTTTTTTGTGCTTGTCGCTTATCAGGTAAGTTATTGAAATCAGCTCCTACATGGCCAAGTTCACCTCTCAACGGGCATTGATAGATAGCAACCATACATCTCTGTGTTTCCGTCATCCCACGCCAACTTATCAGCCACCATGTACCCACTAATACTCTTCATCAACATGTGATCTATACGTAAGGTATATGGCAATTCTGTCCAATATCTATTAGATCGTCTACCAAAATGCAGGACATCTTGAAAGTACTGATACTCCTATGAATGCTGTCCATGTAGGGGTTCCATGTTCTGCAAATACATTTGAACAGATTTGTTATAATTGATCTCATTTGATGAATGTTTGTAAAATAGTCATCATTTTCAAAAACTTCAACCAAAACTTGGCTGTGCGTTGGTTCTGCATGCACTCCAGCAAGTCCAGCAAGTCCAGCAAGTCCAGCAAACCCGTGCCGCAATAACGTGTCCAATAGAACCAATAAACACATTTTGTATGATATCATTCAAGTCTCAGTACGATGGGTACTATCTGCTGGTGCACTCTTCTATATTGTTAGACTTCCACCAAAGGGGCTTGTAAAATGTTAGAACATGTTGGATCCACATTATATCTGGAATGTAAACTGACATAGGGCAGAAAGTCGATGTACTGCAACACATTGCAACAGACAAGTTTTTCACTGTTCTTCCCAGAAAAGCAAATAACACTCACAAAGTTCGAAAATTCTAGTTGCTTAATATTTTAAAATCTAAGATGATTCCACCGAATTTTACTTTATAGTCATAAACCATTATTTTACCTCTACTCAAACTATTTTAATATTGAAAAAATGGTAATGGTGTATCACATTTAAGCATCGAAGATAAGCGTGACAAGAAGTGAAAATAAGTTAAAAATTGTAATGACAACTATTATGGCGGCCATCTGTGATTCCTTTAAATTATGCCCTTTTCACTACTCAGATTATGTAGGATTCATAATGTTTCATTTATATGTATCACTTACTTAGGTGTGTTTAACACCTTTAAACATTACAAATAACTTGATTTGAAGTAAAAATGAGGTGAACAATGTCTAATCGTAATCGTAATCATAGTGGCGGCCGTCTTGGATTCATGCAAATAAGGCATTGGACCACTACTTTGGGTCTGGCAGACTTTTACTATTTTAGTTTATTTGCTTTTCTGGGAAGAATAGTGATAAAAAAAATTATGTAGCAATTTGTGTTGCCTTGATCACCCTTTTTCATATAATCACTGGACTACTGTGGGCTACTATGACTAATTATCTGTAGATAAACATATTATATGCAGTGTACCTTCTGGTTTTAGTTTTGCCCCGCCAATCTCCAGCTAATCTCCACCCACACACCGCTCATGTTGGGACCGATCGATCCATGATCTTCTTGATTATCAATTTTCAGAAAGGTATACATGTAAGCAGTTGAATAATTTGAAACTAATTTGACTAGGCGCTGCTGCTGCCTATGACATCAACAGCGCCCAGTTAAATCAGTTTCAAAATATTCAACAACATCTTTCTTAAATAGTAAAGACATACAATTCGTACAACATTTAGTCTGTCACCAAGTATGCATTCGTGATGTACAAATATACACCAGTCATGTATTCATTGATTATGACGTCATCATCCGCGTTCCATAGTTGATTATGACGTCATAAAGGATAGATAAATATGAAAGGTACGTTGGCAGTGAAACCTCGTCAGCTTCGCGCATGCAGTAGTAAAGATAATCTATCCACAGTTCACCATGAGAAACATTGAAAACCCAAAGCTAATTTTCTCATTAACTAGACATAAGATCATGTTGTTCAACATGCGGAACCACTGCCAAAACCCTGTTCTGAATAAAAAGCGTTAAGTCTCTCTCTGACACGGAGCCTCGCATATACATTCTCACATGCCGTCGTAGTGTGGTACGAAGTGTCATGAAAACAGCTCCCGTAGGATTTGTGTGCTAAAATTGAGCGGTTTTGGGTTTATTTGGGGTCAAAATATTGGAAAATTATAGGGTTAAAATTCTACCCCCTTGCCCCCCATTGTGGGTCCCCTTCCATCATGTGACACCCCCCCCCCACAGGATGACTCCTCGCCTTTATCTGCTAATAATGAACCGTCTTTCCTATCGTTTGGTCGTTTTAGGGATTTTCGCTGATGCCGAGCTCATTTACGATATTTTTCCATGTGAGCGGAAGTGAATACGACCTACTTCCGTTTACGATCGACATCGAGTTCAAGGTCATTATCACGGTATCAATAACCCTAATCATGCAGTACCTCTTTCCTGGGGTTTCCAGGTACGGAAAGACGTTTGGTGTAGTCGTTTTTGCAATCGGACTATCCTCTCACGAGATAATGGCACCCAGAATCTACCAAAAATGAGCAAAAATCACTATTAGCATGCAAATCCTATGGGAGTACACCTATCTATATATCACAGCGTGAGCTTAACCTATGTATAAATATAAACTGTTTCAAATATGTAATAATGTATCAAAATTCACAGCAAGATGATGAATCAGGAGAAAATATACAAAATAATTCAGAGAATTGATAGCTTTAAAACTAACCCTACAGGATGGATTAGTCATCAACCTCCTCCTCCTCACCGTACCAGATGATGAGACATCTGCTGAGTAGTCCCAGCGACCCACACAATTTGATGACCTTGTCACCGACGTGAACTTTAGTTTTCTCCATCCAGTTTGAGAAGATTTTCAGTAACAGACGCACTGGCATATGTACTACAGAAAGTACTGTAAGGAAGATCGTTCTTTCAGCAAGTGCAACTTCCTTTGCACGCTCATTTACACACAACACAATTGACCAAGTGAAGAACATGACTGACATTCTACGACAGATGATTCAACACCGAATCGGGTCATTCAACGGAGCTTTGAAGATCGAGAATCTGTCATTACTCCAATTCAGATAACTAAATAGATTGAAACCCAAGACAACAGGATGGTTTATTCATCAATGTCATCTTCATATACATCATTCTTGATCACACAATCATTGGCATAGCAATGAGTGGAGAGCATGAAGGCCCGTTCTTATGAACACGGTACTTTCCTTTGCAGCTTGCTTCCTTTGCAGCCTGATTTACACGCACATTTAATCAGTTCAATCACAGTTCGAGGGGCAGGAAGGGTGAAACACCTCACATGAACATAAACTCCATCCTTTACACTCTAGCCATTTTGTTATACAGGTAGAAGAGACGGCCGGTTGGTAGAGTATGAGTGATCACCAGTAGTAATGCAATTTGCACGTATGATATGTGGTACTAAGGCAGCACGAATAGGCAGCAACATCTTTCCCTCCAAGTTCTTGAAGCGAAACAACATCCACCTCAGCGCTGGTAGTGGTGTGGGACCTGTCAATGAATGCATGTGGCAAATGAACTGCTCTAAACCCCTGCCCACAAGTAGCAATTTACCGTTGAGTAGCTCAAGCGAGATCGGACCTTCACCAAGCTCCCGGAAGCAGTTGGCCTGGGCATCGTCTACAAGCATCGCATAAGCATCACGCCTAGTCCTCTTGGCGATAGCTACCAATGTTCCTTCCCAGTCAGTTCCTAGGAAATGGTGGAGTCCAATAAGCTCTTGACATGTATGGCATCCAATCACTTGCATTCGGTCGATCGCATCAATTTCTCGGTACGTCGTGCCCTTTGCAGATAAAAATTGAGATGACCACAAGAGACCAGGTCAAGATGAATCATGAGGGCATCTGTGTCGGGTGACAAAACACATATTTCTCTCAATCAGCAATAGACGTCAGGACTTGATGATGAATCAGTCTATCTGTCTCATCATGGGAATAATCTTCAAAATCCTGACCCTTGATCTTGGTGTCGTAGACGATAACCGTCTTGAAGGTATCGTTACTGGAGAAGTGTTCCAGCAAAGACTGAGCAAACATAGATGTCAGGCTACTCTTGGTCCTTGAGGCAGATAGAAATTCTTTGAGAGACACGGTGCCATTTCTGGATGGATCTCAAATTCTCTGGATGTCGATGCTCTTTTCTGGTGTCTCTTGTTCTTGAGAGACTAATCCAGACAATGGCCAAAGGCCACTCGACCCTCTTTGTAGCCAACGATCAGAAAGCGTCCAGGATGGTCTGCGCTTTCTTCATGCTCTGAAGTACAGACATGGCGTCAACCATGAGAGCTCGTGATGGATTGTCCAGTTGCGCTATATCGAGAAGAGGGTCAGATTGAAGTCGTTGCATCAGACTGGCCTTGTCTGCCGGAATATAAAGAGAGCCGTCAACAATGGCATGTCATACTTGCTGATCATCTCCTCTAGCTTTGTCACCAGCTCAGGTCAGCTTCCTTGGATGATGAGAAATATGCTGAGTTGTCCCAGCGACTCACACAATTTGATGACCTTGTCACCTACCTGAACTTTAGTTATCTCCATCCAGTTTGAGAAGATTTTCAGTTTGAGTTTCTTCATTGAGTCCCAAACTGTGAGGGTTGATGTGGGCAGAAATCTGTCATGAATGAACTCGTAAAAGCACATTTAACCCTTGTCTCCAAAGCGCAGAATGCCATTCTTTGTACTTTCCAGTACACTAGCTATTGGAATCAGGCTTTTCACAGGCGATGTTACTGTGAATGGATTGTCCACACAATGCAACTCGATAGAGTGACGTAGCTTCAGAGCATTTGCTCTAGAGCTCACAGCAACTTCTCCAAGAGTTGGTAGTGTTCCAGTCGCTCAGAATAGTTGGAGGCTGTTGAGGCTCTGCTTCACTATTCGAGCCAGATGAGGTGTGATGGTAACAAGTCTGTCCAGAATAGCTCCATATTGATGCAATCCAACCATCCCACCATGACACTTCAACCCCGTGATCTCCTTGTTCGAGCGTCTGTTCAGTGAATAGGTGGGTGACTTGAAAGTCCGATTTTGCCACGATGAAGTCTCCTGACTTCAGTGGTTCCCATGTAGCTGGATCATCCTGCTCCGGAGCAATTACGTGTAGGCGATGGACCGTCATCAGGCGAGCATAGTTCAGGAGGTTGTGTGCAAAGGAGGTTATCTAGCCCAACCATGTTACCTTCTCAGTCAAGTGAGCAGCCGGCACGGATGAGATGCATAAGGCCTTCCACGTGCTCGAGGTACTGCTTGAGAAATTGAGCGAGCTCTCTGATGTCTTCTCCTTCTTCATGCAGCTTGATATCTCCTGAGTACCGGAACTGGATGCCATCGTAGATCTCAACCATGTCTGAACTGCATTCAGTGAGAGCCTCCTTGAGAGCAGCACAACAGGAAGCATAGAGAAAATGGCACAAAACTCCATCATCATGATCGTCACCCTGGATTATATGCCTTGCCACGATAGATCCCACGAAGAGCTGCAAAACTGTATTGGCCACATTCAATATCACACTGGATGCCACTTCCGACAATTGTTTTGCCAACAATAGTATGCAGTGTTGCGTAAGCCGTGGGCAGGGTCCGGAAGTCGGTGATGGCCACTATCCGTCGCTTCGAAAGTGACATATATGGACTCGGCGTCACCGAAAACATCTAAAACGACACTAAGATCGCAAATGTCCGTTCATTATTAGCAGAAATAGGTGTGAGGTCAACCTTGGGCGAACTAGGTTGAAAGAGCACCCCCACCTCTACCCCAACCCCAACTTGAGTCAAGGGGGTCAGAAAATTCGAACCCCATCATTTTCCGATAGTGTGAACCAAAGTCAACCCAAACGTGCGAAAAAATCAATTTTAGCACACAAATCCTTCGGGATTACAATTCATAATGCACTAATGGGCGCTGTGTCTTAGTGTATGATATTGCTCAACCTCAAACTGTCTTAATACTTCTTGTGTCACCTTAACCCTTGACGGTCAAGCCGGCAAGATACACCACTGCAATGGTCTTAGGAATGTCCAGCTGCAGGGCAAGAGAATAATATTTTTCAAAATTTACCACTGGAATGACTGGCTGGATAATCGAGCCAGTCATTCTAGTGGTACATTTTCAAACCTACTATTCTCTGCGCCTGAAAATAGACGCTGATTAATCAAACAATCGAATTTTCTTAACAAGTTCCACTTTGGCGGCTAACCTAGTCAAATACGGTCTCTGTAGCTGTCTTGGGAGCAGCAAGTTTTTTCTGCAATTATCTGGGGTACATTTACAAGAATAGTCTTCCCTTGGCCTGGGAAACATCATAATTTTATTAAAAAATCTTGGCAATTAAATGGTAATCGATATGAGTTGCATCCTGGACGCCAGGCGTCGAGGCGCTGTTGGCAAAAGAAGGGTTACATCTTAAAATCACAAAACGTAGGATATCTGCTCTCGATGGTCAGCGCTGCACACATCTGCTATTGGTTAGCCATTGCTGAGCTATGCTCAGAATAATGCATGCATTTGTTAAATATCATTACAACCATAGTGTCTCCTTTCTCCGAAAATAGCAGTGATAACCGGTCAGATTCTTGCTCAGAAATTCCAAACTCATTGGCAGATTTGAATACTTCCACTTTATTTATGCAACCAATTATTCTTGATACAAGTTAGTTGCAGTTTAAAAAAAACTATTTCGGACTAGCAAGCGGCTGGAACTAAGATATTTGACCTATGATATTTGCCAAGCAGAAGGTCCACCTTATGCAAAGATTTCTCATGCTGAAGAGCCACCTGTTTCTGGAAACCGCAATGTCGGGCATGCAGAATGATGATCTGAGCTGGTGGGCACCAATATTTGCGATGCACAAGAGTAGTCTGATGGGACCCCCACAATATTCGCCATGTAAAAGCGCCACATGATTCTGAGTCGCGCACTATTTGACATACAGAAGCACCACCTAATTTGGGAGCCCACACTATTTGACATGCGGGCGGTGTACGTGGTGCGGGTTCGCACACTATATGCCATTCAGGGAGATAACATCAAGCACAACCTGATATATGAGCCCACGCTGTTTGACATGCAACTGACATATCGTCCTATTAGATAAGATAACTCGTATCTGTGCTCATTATACTTGCCACGTATACTAAGCCCTTAATCTCAATTTTGTTGAATAAATGTGAGTATTCTAATATAAAATGCCCATTTTCAGACCAAAGAAAGATGTACTTTTTGGAAAAATTACCACTGGCATGATGCGGCCCGGTATGGGGCCAGTCCTTCCAATAATAGGCCCTACAATTGAAAGGTACATATTCACAACAGGACGCTTGAAAATAGAGTCTTAGATTGTGTGGCCAGATGTAATTAAACGAAATAAATCTTAACGTTTGATGATTTTATGATGTTTAAACTGATATAATTTTTTTAAGATGTGAAATTGAATTAGAGACATGTGTCCCTATTTCAACTTTACAAGGAAAACATATTAATCTATACGGAACAAAATCATCATTTGCTAAGATTCATTTCGTTTCATTACATTGATTACAGAATTTAACCTACTAAATGTATACAATGACTAATCTTATCTTATAGCTTTAAATAAAGCTATTGTTTTGCAAGTGGCTGAGACGCGCCACCACGGCAGCAACGGTTTTGGCACGCTTGCGCGACAGGTGGTTCTTTCCAGTTTATCTATAGACCATATGACGTCATAATCAACTATGCGACGTGTAGTTTGACGTCATAATCTATGGCGTCATGAATGCCGTAGCTTAGTTTGTCACGAGCGCTTACTTGATGACAGACTAAGATTTTTTGTACGAATTGTATGTATTTACTATTAAATAATCATACTGGTGTGTATGTTGAAACTAAATTGACTGGACACATTGCTGCCGTAGGCAACAGCGCACCCGGCCAATACCGGTCCAAAGGATTAAACATCTTGCGTGCATAGTTTTCTGGAAATTGATAGTCACGGAGTTCTGGGATCGATCGATCCCAACAAGGACGAGGTGTGGATGGAGCCTCTCTAGAGATTGCCGAGGCATAGCCAAAACTTGATTCCTACGTTGGTCAAGTATTGTGAAATCAGCTTGCTATTTACATTAAACTTTCACGAGCAAAATGCCAATTTGCAGTAAAGTTGCATTATACAAATAGAAAACAAAATATGTATTTACATTGGTACCTGCCAATATGCATGCACATATTGCTCTTCGGTATTTATCTACATTGTGCATATTACAATAGCAACACTTATTCCTGTACTCATGTGGTACTTCTCTGCTTAGATATGTTTAACATTATTAGGTCATTCCAGTAGAGAGAAGAGTGTGCTTACTTTACACTGTTGGAGTCGTTGAGGACGAGCAACATTTCATTGCTCGCTGCCCATTCGATGAAATCGAAAGACTGACTCTATTTAATTCCCTCAACTCATTTGTAGATATCTCTAATTTTAGCTTAGATGAAAACCTTTAACTCTTAAGGGGAACACTGGGGTGTGTAAACCAGCATTGAACTATATTTCGAAATGCAACATTAAAGGCAACCTGTCTTAACAAACACGCTAAGCATCGCTCCACTAGTAACAACTGTTTTAGCATGATATACTCGTCTGTCAATCAAACCGCAGACTACATATAATTATTTAATTATTTAATATATTAGCATTGTTTATATCATAATTGCTCACTATTCGTACCGTCTTGTAATATATTTTATGTCTGTGTAACCTTCTTGTTTGTATATATCGTCATGCAAAAGATGTTGTGCCAACAAATAATCCGAATCTGATTCTGAATCTGGTTATTTCACATTCCCGAGTCCAACATGGATTTTTAGTGCACGAGTCGACGTTGTGTTTATGAATTAGTATTGGACGAGACGCCGAAGGCGTCGAGTTCAATACAGATTTTTAAACGCAACGTAGACTAGTACAATACAAAATCTATATTGTACTCGGAAATGCTAAACGATCTATTTATTATACACCTATATATTGAAATAATTTGAAAATAAACGTTGAATTTACTATATTCCAAATGTACATCGCGAATGATAGGAGTCAGCAATTCATTTATGATGTAATACTGCATTGAGTAATACTATTATGACGCAATGTCTTCGTGATACAACACTTCTGATACAAATAACGTCATAAAGCACGGAGACATAAAATTACTATGACGTAACAAATGGCCTCGAGAGTCCAATAACACTTTTTAGGGTCCAATAACACTTTTTAGCATCGAAGAACTCTTTCTATTGGCCGGGCACGTTGTAGTAATGCAGCTATTGCATTGGCTAATATATACATGTGCATAATAAGCACGGTTACATGACAAAATGTGTACATACAAATATACTGTTACGTTCCCATTTTGCCAAGAAATTGCCACGGAACAAGCCTACTTCGACGGCTCCACGTGTAATATCTTTTATATGTTTACGATAAAACTATTAATAACATATTGTTTGCATACGTTATATTGTTCTATGTTAATTAATAGAATATATCAAAATGGCCGACCATCTACGATAGAGAATTATAATTCCAGCTAAATGTCATTTCCAATGATCTTTAGACAGCAACTTGCAAATGCACTTGCAGGAAATCTTATTTTGACATAATCGGATATTTGTTTGCCGCTATAAACTATTTTTCATGGTGTTTACAACTCACGGAACACTTGTGAGCTATGCATCAACACCAATGTCACAAAGTTATCTCGTTATCTATTAAAGGCTAAGTATTACACATATTTAGTAACTGTGTTTGTGTCGCATATTCGTGCAGTATTCTATGTCCATGTGTTTCAGTTAAAATCGACTCCCACACCTGTAACACTTCCTCTACCATTTCGCAATCGGCTTGTAAAGGTGGGCGGAGGATGGCTAGAGATGGGCGGGGCTTGCCCAGGAAAGGAACCCACAATTGCTGATATAGGGCCACACTTGCTTGGTCGAGGTTGTCATGAGTTTGGGTACTCTGTTTGGCATTGTACTGTGTAGCTTATTTAAAAGCCCTGAGCATTTGCTCAGATTGTGGGAAAGTAAAGATAATAGCGGGAAAACGACGTCTATTGGTACTAGAACGTATTTAAAAGGTGGGAAACTATCGTAGTATGATCATCTACATTTCATTTTCTCATATACCTGGCCATTGCAAGTTGACTGGCATTGCTATCCCAGACGCTGCTGTGGCCAGCGATGGCTATAAACTAGCATGACTAATTTGCAATGTAGTAAATGTAAGATAGACACCATGTATAATTTAATTCATCATATAGCCCAGTCAATCTAAGGTTCCACACACTACTAATTGCAACAGTTATGACACCACTTTTATTCTGTGTATTTAGGTCTCAAAACTGAAGTATTAACATATAATTACATCTTTTGAGTGGAACATGCTGATGGCCGTCAATCGGGTGTAATATGGTATATATCTCGAGAACGGTTCGTTTTAGACCACATACATATATTACGAATAGATAGAAATATGCCGCCAGTCTACTGACAAATTATGTATTTTACACCCCAGGACCACTCTATTACATCACAAGCTGGAGGAGAACCCATGATATTTCCGCCTTGAACCAGATAAAGAAAAGGCTCTGAAATATATCAGTGCCAATTTAATCAGGCATGTGCAAAAGAAGAACGTCAACAAGAATATCCTTTTCTATCTTTCCTCGGGTGGATACAACATCCAGTGTATTTGGAATAAGCCAAGCTGTAGGACTGAAGCTCATCAGTGACAACACGTTACTTTATCTCCATACCACACTATCCAAGCATGATGCCATAGCGACTGGTAAGAAGGCCGCATTCATTTTGCATAAAGGAACACAGAATGACACGATGATGCATCAGAGATGCCAGGAGCTTCTTACCATCAGCAAAAATGTTCCGACCAGCATCTGTGGCGATGAAGTACCAGAGCCTCTGAGTGATCCATCAGATCCAACACTGGAAGCGGAATGCCTTCGAAGATTTTGAATTGGGCTGGAAGGTTTCTGACGAAATAATGACACCAGCACACTCGGATATGGATCCTGCGCCACAGTCCCCTCTAGTGAGATGCACATGCAAGTCGGACTGTGGAAGCTTGTGCTGCGGTTGCCATCGTCATGGACCTGATTGTTCGTCGGCTTGTTCTAGATGCAGAGGCATTTGTCAAAACAGAGCATGAAACTAAAGAAAATGACGATCCACTTCGTGGCGGCGAACCATAGGGGGAAAGTGAAATCATGGGCTCACTGCTTTGCAGTACGGCTGGCATTGATGCACGATGTTTCATGGGGAACATAGTTTTCCAGTCCTTCTGGAAGCTATGGATTCGTAGATCAAAGATGCCCCTGATAAAAAGGCTACGTGTGTACAATGCAACCTGCATATCTTTGAGGCAACACTAGACACACTAGATGCCTGCTACTGCAAACACCTACACACCATTACTGGACACCGATGGCCAGACAGCATAATTTCCAATGATGCACTATACATGATGTGTAATACGTCAGCACTGTCTGTAAATTCGCCCAGCAAGGTGGTCCATGCTAAGGAAGCCAGAAGAGGCACCTGCAGAGAGCGCCTTGGAATACGCCCTACTCGCAGTCAGCAAATACAAAGGCAGGCTAGGATGGCATTGCATAAATCTGCTAAGCATGCTACGAGGTGACCTCGAGAAAGGAGGACTCTGTACATTCAAGTCAAGAATGAACGAGAGGAAGCTACGGATTTCGGCTGAAGACGAGACACACTGTGCAAAAGTGAAGAAGGACTGATTGCAGCTGTATGATGTTTCTAGTACTACGGTCGCAGAATACAGTAATAATGCATCCTCTTTGGAGACGTAAATTCGGCTCAACTATTGGTTTTAGCCGAAGGCTGGTTTAAGTCTGTCTAAGCCTACGTTTGACTTGCTGGCTTTGTGAGAGTTGCTGCCTCAAGTTGATCTATACCGGGCCAGAAAATACATAAGTGAAAATATAAAGACGGAGGGACACTATTGCTTTCTAAGGCGCAATGCAAGCCGAATATATAAGATACCAGTCCACATATCGATTCAATGCATCAGAGACGTGCATGGCCCCCTTTTAGTGTACGTTCATAAGCAAAACGGATACAACATCAACACATGTGTAGCATATCATATTTATTCAACATGGGCGGTTCTATTATATTTAGTGAATGATGATAACAAGCCTATTGTATATCCATACTACTCTCTATGTATGTTTGTGATATTGTGTGGTGGGTTGTGTTGGTATAAAATAATAATTGTCTATCAACAGTTTTAGGTCAGCCGTGTTCATCAAGTTGATGGTATGTACATAAATTAGTAACACTTGTAAACATGGAATAGCTATTTGTGATAATTCAGTTCCAGGAACTTTCCACTAGCTATAGCACCACGGTTGGCGACATTTTTACTCATAAAAAGTCGGATTTATTTTGTTTAAATCAGATTTATTTCATTTAACCCAGATTTGTTTTATTTTATTTGGGGGTTTTTCAATTCGAGAAAAACAACAGGTGCACATATCATTATGAAATTGTGTATTACATGATTGCTTCACTAAATAGGCTTCCCAACTTCTACTTACATTTAATTAACTGCGTAGTGGGGCCACTGATTGTAGTTAAATGTATTTAAATAGAGTATGGCTAGATGTAGTATGGTACGTCTGGGTAAATAGTATAAATAATAACTTACAATCTTATTGTTGGAGAATCTTGTGATGTTACCAAGACACGCAAATGAGCAAAGTGGAAGATGTTATCTGTTGAACTTGCCGATCGTTACTGCACATTGGCGATGTACGTTGCAAGATTAACAAATTGTGGATGCAATATCTATATAGATCTAATCTGCCTACTTCAGTAGCTGATGCAGTCATGCAAAGAGCAGCACACAGTTTTCAGCTGCATTGGTGAATTCGCGATTTCCAAGTTCTACCATTTTGTAATATTTGATATGGTAATCATCTGTTATTAGTAACATGATGCATGTTGAATGTTGCATACCGGTAGATGTCACTAATACGTATGACGCATATTTATTTTTAAATAATTTATGCAATGCTATAGAAAATAGAGATTCATATACATTTGGAAAGCTGGCTGGTATATTCCCAATATTCTGACTTACATCAATAGTAAAATAAGATTTAAGTGTATATGCCCTAAATAAGGTTACCTGTGAACTTAGATCTGAGAGCAATTCGAATTTGTCATACTTTTATGGACTATTATAAAGCTACCAGCAGCAAGAATATTTAAAAGAAAAGCGGTGTATCTGCAGTGATTGATCTGCATTTAGCATTTCTTAAAATTTAATCCATTGAATAAGTAGAATGTAAAAATATAGTTTATGGAAGAACGAAGCGCATTTGACATGCTTGAAGATTAAAGACATTATTCTCTTATATCCATTTGCAGGCCAAGAGAAGACTGTTTTTGAAAATGTAGCACTAACAACTGACCCTGTTACCGATTCAGTTATGTCAGTGTTAAATTTACAAAAAAACACCTTCGCCATGGAAGGCTAAATAGGCTTATTTCTCGTGCATGTTTGAAAAATATTAAAAAACTCAGGTTATTTACAATGTTGTAAATAATGTTATTATTCCCTCGAAAATGAACGTCGATGGGATATAGGAATACTCGTGTTCGTATTTACGTATGTATGTACATTTGTACGTATGTATGTACGCACGTATGTATGTGAGTAATTGGTTTATGTGCAATAATTTGGGTTTGACCAAACAGATCTAACCCAAACTAGAAATATAACTTAATTGTCATACGATGGATGTAAAGCTCATGTTCCGTTACTTTTCCCCTGTATTTGTCAGAGTTAATGCCCTTGAAATTCTTTGATCTACAATAACTTACATTAGATGAATCAGATCTGAACCAAATTCAGGATACAACTGAGTAATATAACCTCGGAGTTCAGGTTTGTGTTTTGTTAGTTTTCATCAATATTTGCAAGAGTGATTGGGCTTGAAATATAGGACCTCTACGTATTCCGAAGAATAACTACATAATAGACTCAATGGATCTGAACCAAATTCGGAATATGACGTAATAGTACCGAGCCGGAGGTCATGTTCGTGGTGTCTTAGGTTCTGTCAATATTTGCCCGAGTTATCGTACCTTGAAAAACTAATTTACCCCCACCCCTCTCCCATGATACGTGGTACAGGATTGGTGTACATTTTGAAAAAAATATTGAAGACAGCTGCTTTCACAGAGAGAACCAACTTAGAGTTGTTACATGTAGAATTGGATTGATGATAACTTGGGATATTAAACTAAAGAATACTTTGTCTTTAGGGAGCCACATATGCCAGTCAACATAATTCCAAAATGTTCATATACTATAAATAATAAGTGGATCAGCGACCCCAATGTTCACCTGAATGTTGAACTGCTAGAAATAACAAAGAAACGAAAACCCCAATCAGAATGACCAAACACATATTTACGAGATTAATAGCTTATGTTCATATTATCAGTTTAAAATTGGCATAACTTAAAGGTTGCTTTATTCCATGATCTAATGGTGAAATCTGGAGATAAGTAATTTAATTTGGAAACAACCCTAGTAATCGTTCTCTCTTAAAATAATCTTTAGCAATAGAAACTACTCTAAAATTCAACATGCGAATGGTGTCTTGAAATTACATTAACAGTGGACACGGATTGCTCCTTCTACGAAATATTTGCAATTTATATATAAATATAAGCAGGAGACATTTGATTTTGACTTATGTAAATGCCCAAGTTGCTAAGTAGGAAACATAACTCATTGCCTTACTTCCAATCCAATTATTTTCAAAATATTGAACAGTATGCTTTATTTTGTTTTGGAAACATGTTAAGTTATTACCGAGCAGTACCGTAATACTTTTATAAGTTTATCAGTGGCATGACTGATTCCAATCAAAAAGGTGTAATGTCTTTACTCGGACTGTAAATGGCAAAGGCTGACTTGGCCATTAAAAGATTAAACTACATTGTTTTATCATGGTGATACCATATTGGTTAACAGGGCATGTGTTAGTATCATGAAGTACGCATGAACGATATTCTGTATTTCGTATAACAACAATGTGTAACACAACTCATTGTAAAGTTATACAGGAAAGCCATTTTTCTTTGTTTACAGAGAAAATAATTTACCTTAATCAAGATATCGTTGGCCTTGACCTTTTGTTCCCAAATAAAAAAAGCTTCTTAAGACACACCAAGAGACAATCTCCGACTCAAGTTTGTTGACAACACATTCTGTATAAGATTCTATTATAGGGCGGATCAAATATAGAGGAGGGTCTGGGAGGGAATCCTTTCCACAGCAGATGAGCATTCCCCATGGAAGATGTGTGAATGAGATGTTCTGAGAAACATAGCATTCTGTTTCCTACGTTCCGAGACATAATATCCTAGAAAATATAAGAAGCGTTTACCCTAATATAAGAATAATAAAAGTAATTAGGAAAATACTGGAAATATAGTATGCTTACTTGCAGCCCTGCTAATAATGTAAGCGTGTTCAGCCATCGCGTTATCCAATACATATGATGGATGTGCCACTTAGTTAATATCGTTTCACGATGGTACAATACTGCAGAAAAGTTGCAAGTGACATAACACTGCCTTTTGTCATCGAATCAGCCCATTAGCATAATGCGAATATTAGATGCCTATATAGACATTGTGACAAAATTTGGCATACATTGCTGAAAAGATGTGTGAAGACGCTGACAATAATTTGCCATGATTCCAATGGCGAATTTGACCATTGGAATATAGCATCTGGAAAATAGGTGAGACTGATCAGGAGCATTCTTTAGTTATGACCACCGAAAAGGCGACCTATAGCACAAGAAGATCCTTGGACCAAAATTTGGTTAAAATAAGGTAGTTGATTAAGAAGTAACTAGCATATTAAAACAAATGATGAGGGACAACAGATGGACGGTTACCATGCCATAATAACACTTGGCCTCTCAGACCATGTGAGCTAAATATATGCCGTAGCCACACACCAAGTTATAAGTTAACTGCTCTAAATATGACGGAACGGGAACTCAAGAAACATCTTTCTCCATTGTATCCCATACTGCGGAAAAACTCAAAGGGTGATAGCTATGGAATTTTAGATCTAAAAGGATATTAGCTTCTTTTTCACAATGCATATATTAAATGTTAATATGACTATTTTAACACAACTTTGGTTTTAATCCATCGAAAAATAGCAAGGTGTGCCACTTGTGTATCCTGGACGAACAGATGGCTGGGTGTCAGATGAATTGTGATCGATATAGCTTAGTGAGCTGACATGTCTCAGCTGACAATGTATGTCAGGAAACTTAAGGATACTTCCCTGCAGGGAATGTCATAAAATTATGGCACGGACAAACGCATAAAGGGTAAATGGATAAATGGCCAGACTAGCCTGGTTATAATACCTGCACACATTCTCTCTAAGCTGTATGCGCATAGGAAGTTTCATTATCATACATATAAGTATTGAAGTTACCGTCCACGCAAACGTCTAGAGAGCAAATGAACATATGGATGAATGGATGGATGGGCTGACTTAGTTTTGATACATCTACTTAAGGGGTATTCACATTTCTATGTATGTGGTTTTGCTACTAGTTTACCTGCACGGTTAACCGTTTGTATGTACCATATCGGTACACCACTAGCAAAAAAGCTCTTCCATGCACTATCAGCCTGCTCATGCGTCAGCATAATGATACGCCATCGTTCAATCTAGCAAGCAACCCTGAGACAGTTATATTTCCACAAAACGTTGACATTGGGCATTTAACCATGGGTGTTGTTGACAACTTCGATCATGATGAGGCCAACCTGAAATGGAGGTAGTCATGACACAGTAGCAGTTTTGTTTCAGGAATATGTAGGTTTCACAACCAGTATGCCAAAACTTTCGGAAACCAATATCCAACAGGGACCAACAAGTTCAATAGCAAATTAAAATGCCAACATGTGAACATGTTTTTTTAAACCATAAACTATACTGACTTGCGCCCTGAATACAATGTTACTATATTTCCACATTCAGTCAAGGATGGGCTTTTGAATGTCATTTTGTCCTCAGATATAGCGTGGTTATTCGCAAGATTCCATCATTGTGAGACCAACTATTTGAATGCAAGACGCCATAAGCAAACCATGCCAATATGGCATATGATCATTTCTGTCCTGACTGTTAAGGACATTCGCATCATGTGTGTAGAATTTCTGCCTGCCCTGCCATACCCAATCACGAAATATCATACAGTGTACACAGCCAAAAAAACATGCATCAGATCCTAAGGTACCCGAATCAACACAACAATGAACGACCTACAGAAGATCCAGGGGGTACCAACAGCCCAATATACTGCTAACCTGTAACGAAGGAGAAATACAACTGATCTGGCCTGAGGACATTTAGAACATTATTCTTTGCATGGGTTCATCCGATATGACAAAGGTGGTATTGCGATGCAATCGATATATTTGAAGCAGGAGGGTACAGAAAACTCCTCATAGAGTTCCATATTTAGAATGGCATTGCAGCGGCTTTAGTTGGAAACAGTATGCGACATCATTGAAAGGACTACAGTCACGAAAAAAAGATTTGGTAGGCTGAAATGAATGGAATTTTTCAAGCAAGATAGAAAGATGTCTAAGTATGCTAGAGCAGATGACAGTCAATGTGGCAAACAAGTCTTGCACTTAAAGTCCGGGCCCACTAAGGTAATTCTAGCGGAGTAGTGAAGAATTAAATCGTGACTTTAGCTAATTTCTCCTTATGAATAGTACACAAGGTTATACCTTTAAATATTGAAAAACGTGCATACAGCTCATGGTCCACCTAGCAAAGCTAATGGGAATTGACAATGAGGGCAATTGGACAGTGTAATAGCTTTGCTACCAATATGTGCTACCTTTGCCTCCAAAATTACCTTCCATGGTTCTCTTTATCTTTAGAGGATAAGCAGTAACTTCCTGAGATGGCGCCATAATTTTGCCATGCTTCCATGGAGAGAAGATTTGTAGTGAGCCATACTATACCAGGACGTGGCAAACCAATGACAGCAGATATGGTATAAAGCAAGCAATCGCCAAGACCCAAAATGTTCCTCAGACATCATTGGCAGTTCCAGAAAAAACATTAAGTAGCAATATGGGAGCAAATGTATAGTCAATTCATGTAATCACCAACCTGTATTGAGAGCTGTGTGAAATGTGTACAGCATCTTATGACGTGGAAGTAAGCAGAGCTTTCAACAAGGCAACAATAGAGTTTGAGCAGAGAAACATCGAATCCATTTTACGAGTAATTCAAAGGAATGAGAACCGCTTTTCGACAAAAAACATACGCTTCACAACATCCAGACACAGTAGTTAAAAGAAGAGACATGAAGACAATTACTGAACGTCAATGGTGTCAGCTAATCGGCCTATGACGGACTGAGAAAAGACATATGTGTTGGAAGGTCGGGTAGATTTTCAATAATAATCCATAGAACCAATCTAAAAGCATGCATGTTCATCCACAAAATTGCTGAAGCAAAGAGAGGCAATGTGAAACCTCAACAAAGTCAAACCGATTCAGCGACTGTTGGACATAGCCAGATCAAGGGTATTGGCAATGGGTGGATGTCCGAAGTACGATGTGGCACACCGATATTATTCTTTTGACAAAGAATTCTTATGACCAAGGCAACAAAACGCAGCATCAGCCAGGAGTTGGCGAAATGTATGGAGAAAGAAGATCCGTGTACGTGGCAAGTAATGGACATAGTCAGTACCGTATAAATGGAGGATGTAATGGTAAATGTTCGAAAAATCCGAATCGAGGAGCTTCACAGAATCGTCGTATGCTGTGATGAAGTGTATAAATACGTCCATAATGTATCCAAAGGGGCGATGAGAACAGATCTTGTGCTCGATTCATACATGGTGAAGTGTATGAAATATACAGAGCGACAGCTAAGGGAAACAAAGTCACCAATCTAACTGTGCACCATAAATCGGCAGACACTACATCTAGTTGAGATGGATATGTTTTGGGCATCCAGTAAAATAAAACAAATGCTAGAACCATTACTATACCAAGAGGTCATAACACAAGTGTATGACTCACCAAGTCTAACTCTACTAGTGAATCATAGTACCCGAGAGACCGCAATCCCTTGCTATACTGCCATTGTCCGCCAGTCATCAGAGGTGTGTAAGCTGAATACTGATGCAGAGTAGGCAAATGCCCGAACAGTCCGTCATGCAATGTATGCTGTCACGCATGCCATCGACATGATAAAAGTGCTATCTTCTGATACCAATGTATATGATTCGTATGATGTACTACTGGAATGACCTCTTCTGGGCTTAAAATCTAGTGTCGGTGAATCTACCCGGTTCATTCCAATAAATACTGTGGCAATATACATAGGATTAGATCTTTGCCAAGTACAACGCGCAGTACAAATGTTAACTGGTTGTGACAATACCAGTTAATTTATGTGGGTGCTAACATTCTTCCCTGAACGCCTACACTCATATTTGCCAAATCTCAGCCCGTCAGCGTTTCGGGAGAAAATGTTTACATGGAAAACTAGGTTATCTAAGGTGACCGTCGACGCATTAGGTTGTTGCCCTAGGTACTGTTTCGTGAGTTTTCGAAACAATCCGCCAAGCGGTTTCAGAGATTTTTAAAGACATTTCCAAAAATTGGCCAAAATACTGCTGTTCAAATTGGCTGATCAGCTTCTTTAAAGAAACTTGGATCTCTATGTCCTAAGGATGCTTCCTGCCAAATATAATTGTAGTTCTTGAGAAATCGTTTAACGTTTTAACGCTCAGTCGGCCAAAATATGGTTAGCAGAGCAAGAGAGAACTGCAACTGAAATGATCGGCTCTATAACTGAGTCAGTTATTCAAGTGGTAGACCTTTAAAAATAGTCTTATCTTGGTCTGCAAATATACAATTTCCAAGAGAGAATTGAAATTTTCTTGAACAGATTTGATGGTTAAACGGTTAAAGAAAGGATTGGCGGACAGACAGTCGCCATGACATAAGATTACTTGGCCTTTCACACCAGGTAAACTAATAATTCAATGATCATAATACAATGGAGGAATCCAGTTTTAGCTATGCCCCGTCCATCTCTAACTGCTCCACCCACACTTTGTCCATGTTGTTATCAATCGATCCATGCTCTCTCTCTCTGATTCTCAATTTCCAGAAAGTATACAGGTAAGCTGTTGAATATTTTGAAACTAATTTGACTGGGTCCTGCTGCCATGGGTACTCCAGTCAAATTGCTTTCAAAATATTCAACACAATCAGTATTGAATAGTAAATGCACACAATTCGTACAACCTGACGGAGTAGCAAGCGTTCATGACGGACGAAATCGTGTCAGTCATGCCATAGTTAATTATTACGTCAGCCTACATGTGGCGTTGTTTATTATGACGTCATGTGATTGACTGAAAACATGGATTCATCAATTGCATCATTAACACGTAGAGTCTCATCGGACTACAATGGCTCGCCATACACTGTGCTCATCCCTACATGACTTGATCTCTGCTATTAAAGGCCCATAATGGCTATAAAAGGCAGAAGATGGCGTTGATGTCACATCTATCAAAATCTAAACACCCTTCACATCTAGGTAGCATTTTTTTTAGTAAGTTATAAAACCCTTACAGATGTCTTAGATAGTTGCACAGTACATTCTTGGTTTAGCACTGGTACTGTTATCGCGAAGAAAGTGTTGGAAAATATTCATTTAAATGAGAATTAGCTAAAATAAATATGAGTGCTGAATACAATTTGGATTTAGTGGACGGAGCTAAAGCTATTGCAGGAAAATGTGCTCTGGGTGATTTATGAGTGCAAACAACTGGTAGCAAGCAGCCATGCCTATTATCCCAAATCATATGTGGAGAGAGAACATGCAGTAATAAATAAATAAACACATTACCGTGATAAGACGGGGGGTCTATTTGCCACCTATACCTGGAAATACGGGTGACGTAAGCAGTTCGGAAGTAACATCCTTCAGCACAAGTGTTTGTAAACTGGATGCGAACCTTTCTAATACTGGCTTTGTAACAATTACTCTTTTGATATCAGTGTGATAAGTGTTGCAGAATACTGGTGTAACAGCTATCATCATTACCAATTTCAAAATGACCACATTAAGAATACCACATACCATATTGCATGCTATCTAATAAACTTGGCTAATACCGCAATACTGAGCTAAAGATATTGCTGGATAAATTGGCTTAACTGTCTTCCTGCTGAATTTATGCAGCCTGTATTTTCCATGGGGTTTAAATCCGGACATCTTCTGAATAATTTGGAAACAATTTGACTAACATAGCTACCACCAACTTTCAGTACCATTGTTTTCAAAATATCCAGCAGTTTCAGAGTTATTGACGATTGAAAATATTTTCTGATGGCTTGCAACAATCAAACAGTTAATGACAACTTGATTAAATACATATTTTTGAAGGAGTATGTGAAGATAGTACACGTTTAAACATGCCTATGCTGATCAACAAAGGTATATTTCTGACCTCCTCGCGAGACCTTGCGTTCAATACTGAAAACTTTCCAGAGTGCTATGCCCGTGCACAATCGGCTTTTACAGTTTGTATATTATAAGAGGTAATTAATCCGAAAACAGCAGCTTGCCATAGTTTGCAGATTTAGCAAAACCTGTTAAACCCTGTTCCCTCTTGAACCCCAGGCCGGTGGTGGAATGAGAAACCTTTTAATTTGTATTTTTACCCCTGTTGATCTACCAGGAGCGTCAAAAAACTTAATGCGGCGAGGAGTGCGAGTGTCCCGAGAGGGAACCTGACCGTAATAAGCTGCGTCGGTGGAGATTGCAGAACGCGAGCTCTACGCAGTAGACAGATATGGGAGTTTGTTCTTTGTTTTTATTGGAAATCAGTAGTACCTTACGAATCTGGTGCAATAGCACCAGAGACAAAACCCGCGGCCATATAGGTGGTGACCTGGACTAGCGACCAAAAAGGTGTCCAGAAAGTTACACACCTAATGGCTGACAACATTACCTGTTCCCCTACTGCATCATACACCTTCAAAACCAGTATCCTAAAAGCCAGGTCTAACGACCACTTGCATATGCAATAAGAGAAATTAGTTACTGCAGTATTACTTTGATTCCCCAATCCAACAGTCTCCTTATACACTGTTAAAAATTTCATCGAAAAACTCATTAAAACACGTCTCACCATTGTCCCTATGCCATCCATTCAAACATACAACATAAGATATACACTCACCCAGCTAGACGCAGCAGCACTCAGCCCACCTACACCCCTGTATGCATGTACGCACTCATATGCACACATACGCACGCACGCACGCACACACACACACTCACTCACTCACTCACTCACTCACTCACTCACTCACTCACTCACTCACGCACGCACGCAAGCACGCACGCACGCACGCACGCACGCACATTCACCCACACATCATATACCCATACATACACCACGCCAAACACACTATCACAACCACCCTATTTCTTCAAAAGCGCACACACGCACGCACGCACGCGCGCACATCAAACCCACCACCGCAAAAATCACAACCACATAATTAACCTGACCCTATAAATTCAGGTCATAATGACCTATAATATAAATCCCAAGTAAAGCTAATTCCTGTTAATTTAGACTAAGTCTGACTAGCAATCCAGGACATCAACATCCCACGGAAACCGCGGTGGCAGTCCTGCACAGGCCAAGTGTCCACGTTGTCATCCCCTGGATCAGACATCACACCGACTGCATATGGGTGTACAATATAGTCATATTTCCTTTATTATTTTTTTAAATTTATTTAATTATTTATTTTTCGTTCTTTTTCTTTTAAAATCTTGTTACCAGAATCAAAATTTAAAAATAAATACTCAATAATTAAATAACAAATAATTAAATGACAAAACTGTGCATTTTCCCATACCCCCTTTGAAATCCACCAAACCCTAATTTTCAGAATCTATACAATTCCCCATGTTACAAAAATACAACTATGTAAAATTCCCCAACCCGTTTCTTGGCCAAAACCCATCCCAAAGACCCTGTTTTAGTGTTAATTACAATTCCCTCTCCCATATTTAGTCCATCTGTACACCCACCCCACGCATTAACCCCTTCATAAGAACGCTGGCCAAAAACAGCCCTAGACACCGAGAATGTACACCTGCTGGCCCAGAGAAGGCTATCTCCGGAATTCCACAACCGAAATGGCCAGCTCAATAACTGAGCCAGTCATTCCAGTGGTAAAATTCCGAAGACAGACCTCTCCCGACCCACAAATGGTCAACCAGCAAGAAAAACACTTACCATCTCGGGCAAATTAATCAAAAAGGCCAATGTCCTTTTGAAAATAATAAATAATTAAAACACAGTATTTACAAAAATAATCAATGACAAATAAAAACGTAAGATGATATATTTAGGGGAGACAACTTATGCAAACACAAAAATTATGCTTAAGCATAATCGTCTCCCCTACATTTTCATATTAAAAACGTAAATATTATATACACAAAAAACACGCATATTACAAATTACTAATAAAAAAACAGGGGCTGACGTCACAATTATGACGAATATGGATAACTCCGTCATGCATTTAAAAAGGATTATTCAAGTGTACGAATTGAATGTCTTTTGATTATTTAACTATTTTAACAAAACAATCCGTTGGCCGTTCTTAACCTACTCTAAACGGGCACCGCTGTGGCCATAGGCAGCAACAGCACCCAGTAAAACCAACACCAAAATGGCCAACGCATCCTCCACATAGTTACCCTTGTATGGAAATCTCAGTGAATCAGGATTCATTCGATCCCAACTAGGAAAATGTATGGGCGGAGCATTGAAATAACAGAGGAGATAAAACAATACATGAGCGGGACATAACTAGCACATATATACACGCACATGACAACACAAAGCCCGAACAATACAAATATCCATACATAAATAACTTTGACTGTCATGAATTAATACAATCAGCCACTCGATTGTATGCCATCATAATGAAACTCCACCCGTCAATAATGAGATCACTATCAATATTAGTTTAAAATCCATCATCTTGAAACAGAAATAATCTAGAAAGTGTACGAATTGCATGTCTTTGATGAATTTATCATTCGATCATCAACCTGTTGAATATTTTGAAACTAATTTTACTGCTGCACTGATGTGTCGTCTCGTACACTGAGAGGAGGAGGAGGAGGAATATCTACCGGTTCTCCTGCTCTGGCTGATTGGCTGAGTGCGCACTAGCAGCTTGGAGCTGGCAATAAGAGAAAGCTTTGAATGGAGCAAACGTAGTATTTTATAAAGAGTACACGCGCATTCCAGGTTTTAAAGGAATGGCGTCGCGTTCATACTACGCTTATGCCTATGATGCATGCGTATACGCGCGCATATACGCATATACATACATATACGCGCATGCCCATACATACATACATATGTATGCAGGCATACACATATACATACATATATGCACACGCGCTCATACACGCATATGCCCTATCTGGACCGAATCAAAGGTATAAACTAGTTAATTTTTAGTTCCAATTGAGCAGAATCATTTTGAACTTAACCAATATTTTTCAAAATCAGATTCGACAAGCCCGGATCTATCAATAATAATTATACATTTTAATTTAGCCAAAAAGGAACATATCGATCTGTTGAAGTTGCATCTACCAATTTAGAGTGTTTAACAGGAACTCTAAAACTCCAGATAGAGTGTATCGGCAAAGCAGCCAGGAATATGAGGAGCTCATTACACTCTCGGCTCCCTCATGCAGCTGAAAAAACAGAAGAACGTCATTAATGTGGCATTTAGGGTTACTTGACCACAAGAGAGTTGCGCCATCCAAGTCTTAATTATATTAATTAGAGGCTGGGCAAATTTACAAAAATAAAACAAATGCTCAACTGTCTCTAATGGACGGTGACATAATGGGCAATTAAAGGAGCGACCAAGATTGATTTTCTTTAAATATTCTCCTACTTTTAGGACGTCATGGTATAATTTAAAGAGCACCATCTTCAGTGACGTGTCTAAAAACGTTGAACTTATATTACGCTGTAAAATTAATATTTCTAAATTTCTTCTCAATCCTAAGGTCAATTGACCGTTTATTGAGTAATAATTGGTAGAACTCATCAGAACTTGTTGGTGTCAACCAGTTGTAGCGAGGCTAAATTCCACCTATCTCGAAACACGGGGGATTAGCTTGATGGCATTAGCTCTGCTACACTTCAGAAATTGCCAGGATGAGGTGACAGGCGAAAATGGGTGAGACACTTCAATAGTAGTCAACAAAACGGTTCTTCAAATAATAAATGACTTCGACTTTTAATAATTTTAAATTAACTCTATACACAAACTGATGTTGATATAAAATGTCTATACAAACTAAGAACGCTATATCTAGCTACTATTCTGGCTTAAATCTCTGTCTACTATCTATCTATCTCTCTATCTCTAGCTCTGACTCGCACTGTTTCTCTCACTCACTCTATCTGTCTAATATACAAATTCATTCACATTTTATAGCTAGTAGTCGTTAGACTCAACAAAAAGGTAGTCAAGAGACATGTTCGAAATAAATTCAGAACATGTCTAAAATCATGAATAATTTGTTTAAAGAATCAAGTTTTTACTAATAGTACTTTTGTGAATCCCAGATTTATGCAAATCAATTAAATGTATAATTAAACGCAGCATTAAGAGCTCCTCACCTTACCTTTCTCACTGTTGTCAACCTCTTAGTTTATACCCTGTTTCTCATATTCTCCTCTCCTCTCTTTTTGTCTCTCTTTCCCTAACTCTCCCCCACCCCACACACATACACACTCCATCCCAACCTCTCTCTCTCCCTCTCTCTCTCTCTCGCTCTCTACTTCCCTCCCTCCTTCCCTCCCCCCCTCTCTCTCTCTCTCCCCCGCTCTCTCCTTCTCTCCCCCCCCCCTCTCTCTCTCTCTCTCTCTCTCTCTCTCTCTCTCTCTCTCTATCTCTCTCTCTCTCTCTCTCTCTCTCTCTCTCTCTCGCATTATGCACACACGCACGCCAATACGTACGCACACACGCACATATTAACGTACACATACGTAAGCGTGCGAACTACCTAGACAATTGTAATCAGTGGTTGATATAAATTAACACTTAACTAGTTATACATACGTTACTATTTAATTATGTTTTATTATACCCCATCTTGATGTATTTATTAATGTATTCTAGTTGTATGTATGGGATACACGTGTATAAGACTTATGTCTTACTGTGCTCCCATTGAACAAAATACAATTCTGTTTAAACCAAATATATAATTAACCACTTTCATTCTGCATACTTACTGACAGTGTTTTACTCTGACAAATTCAGACAATCTTGATGACTATTTGAAAACAATCAAAGCGAAAGTTGTTTCTCCTTGAGGCAGCAACAACTTTCAGTCAAACTATTTCCAAAATAATATGCAGGTTTCGTATGCAATGTCTTGAAATCCTGTTTATGGGAATTCAGAATGAAAACGGTTAGCGGATTATAAACATGCATTTTCATAAGTATGTTATTATATATACAAGTTCAGCATATACATGTCTTGGAATACTGTGGTTTGTTATGTCCATACTGCAGGCTGGGTTGCTTTACTTGTCCTGGCTAGTAATTGGGTTATTGTCCTCTATCCACTATACTCCTAGAATCGTCACGCTTGATTTCATATGATTCAGTTGGTCACAATTATGAACATTCTAATTTAGGCTGGTTAAAATCAATACTATATAACTTCACACAGAATGTCCTATACCTGGCCTAATAGCACCATGACATACGATGGAGCTAATAGGTCCTTTGATTTTGAGGCACAAATAATTTTTAATAGGAGTAAAACAATTAATATATTATATTTTTAATGCACTAAATAAGCCAAGTCGGTAATTATGTATTAAATGCATAAAGCTTAATATTGTATATAGAAGCAAAACCTGTCTATAGTGACAACCCAGATTTACTAATCTAGTGTAAGGCCAACCTGTCTATAAGGACCACTCAGATTAAATATAGTTGTATATGGGTAACCTGTCTATAAAGACTGATCAGGTCAACTCGGTCTACAGAACAACCTCTCTATAAAGGGAAATTTAGGCAGAAGATCGTACCACGCTCTTGGTCATAGAAAAGTCCCTTTATGAGAGGTGGTCTTTAGAGAGATTACCTCATAGTCAAGTTAGGCAATATTCACTATTTTGACATCTACATGATGTGAGTTCAATTAATCCAAATGGAGCAGGATCCTTTGACATTAGAACAGGCTTGAGTAGACCATCCACTATACTCCAGCCATGTCCATTTGCAGATGGAAGATTCTGAACAGCTTGCAATGAACGTCTCCAAACAAGAGCTTGAAAATTGGCCCTTTCGGTGTGATGCTTTAGACTATTCGATGTAGGTGGAAGATTTTCATTTCTTTGTCTCTTTTGACAAAAGAGCCAATAACGGGTTTCATCAGCTGTCTTTCCCACATCCCTGGTGGTATACAACTCACAGACAAATTTCTCACATAGAATTGCAGTATTCGGTGATAAGTCAACATGTTCGCCGAGTTGGGCTAAGCTAAGCTGATGACATTCAGATGACTTTAAGAGATTGAATGATTTTCTCTTAGCGACTCCAAATAATGCACTAGTGCTATCACAACCTGTAAGAGAATGAAACCCAGGCAAAGACAGACAGATAGCTGGGCCCAGTAATTGAGCAACTGTATGTATTGGTATGTATCGCAATGTGTCCTTTGTGCCCGTACGGAACCATAGTTCAGAACAGTGAAGCGAACGATACGTATATATACTAAGTACTGCCACGTATGTATCAGGAGGCTGTATAGCAACACGCATGTGGTCTTTTGAAGCGTGTAGCGCGTGCAACATCATACGCGTATCTGCTTCCTCGTGATCTGATCGAAGTTCTTCCAAATACGACGAATTGTTCGCTGAAATGACAACAACATCCATTCCATCGTTAAAGCCACCAGCAAGAATGACGCAATTGTCGGCAGATAGCATATTTGGACCAGTTTCACGCCACCTCTTGCTGAGAAATGCAACCAGGTTACTGTTGTTGCTTGGATTGCTGATGTACTTGGCCCATTGCTTTGGAACGGGAGTATTTTCTCCAGCAATCTTTACTTCCAATGCTGTTGATGACCCACGTTTTAGCCGCTCTTCCGCTTTGAGAGATTCCAGTCTATCATATCTGTCAAAAACTATATCTACTCTGTTGCAGTCTTCTTGATTCAGTGGATTCAGAATGGTGACAACTTGTTTGGAACCTGTAAGATGCCTCATTGTCATAGCGAAGCTAATGTGTTTTGGCATTTTCTTTCTCCCGTGTGATACACAATGCGCTATGTCTTGGCATATCATCATTACATGCCTCTCAGCACCTTCATTAGCACATTCGGATCTAACATTACCAAACTGCTCTGGTGCTAAATCTGCATTCGTGGTAACCCACCGCAGCAGCCAGTAGAGGCTGTGGGGAATAATTTCCGTTGCTTTTGCGAGTGTCAGATTGTCAACATCAACTGGTTTAAAGGTGATCCCCTCACAAGCCTCCAACTCTCCCTTCAAAATCTGCGCTGCGTGGGAAAACGTGTGAACATCATTGCTAGTAGTATCAGTTGAGCCATGTGGCCTATCAGTATACGCTGATCTACCACCAGCTGCATTGGCAGCTGCATTAATAACATCTTCTAAAGATATATCACTGGAATAAACAAGCTCGGGTTTGGAAGGGTTTAGCTGCTGGTGAAAAATGATTGAATCCTGAAAGTAGTTTTGTAATCGGCTTTTCAGTCTTTGGGAGCGGTAGTTGTCAGCAGTCACACCATTATTCTTTAGATAAAACATGAATCGACTCAACAAATATGTCATGCTGTAAGCTTTTCCTGATACAAGTCCAGACTCTATCTCTGCTACCAGCTCCGAGAATGATTGGGAGAACGAATCCTCATTCACAGTTTCTTGGTATGATTTATACATCACATTGCGCATTGATACATACTGTGCATGGCATATTTCATGATATTTGGCTTCTGAAGCGATTAAATCTACGCCTCTTATATTGGTAAGCATTTCTGTATCAGCTATTTTCTCTGCTGCAATTTGTATGTTTTGGCATGCGGAAAATGTAGAAACTGAGAATAATTTCTTGACTTTCTTGTGAGTTTTCTTTTGGCAAAACATACACATTGCCCAGTTTATCGGGGGTGATCTCGATCTTGCTGCTCTAGCCAAACTTGTCGATTCTTCTGGACTTTGTTTATCAAGAGGTATAGGAGTTGGTGGTGTCATGGATCGTCTTTTCGCAAAGTTAATATTGTGCTTGCTTGTGTATTTAGCATAACAATTTCTATGCCACACGATATCAAGTTGTTTTAATTGATCAATAGTTGACTTAAGTCTTTCATAAACGTCATCCTCCCGGTGTTGGAAAGCGTCTATGAACTGTGAGATGCCGACTTCAGCGGTATTGCTAACAGTTTCGCTACTATGTGCTTGACAAATAATACAGCGAGTCCATTGTGTCGTTTTGATACGCTTTGCTGGGAGAAGATGAAACGCTACTTCCTCGTCACAACTATCACTGTCCATATTTGCTTAATTGCTAGTTATATAGCGCTTGTAATTATTTCGCAAATGTAATTAGTGTGTGTGCATATATATTAAATCAATACTAGGCTTTATTAATCAAGGCATGTATTAACAACCTTTCTCATGAATACAAATTCATAAAATGCCACTTGCATTCTTATTTGCTTTTCAAAAAAAGATTTGTATTTGAGAAAATGAGTGAATTAAACTTTCAGTTTACTAGTGATGTCAAATTACAAAATTACCCCGGAACAAGTATTACAGGCATAATTTGAATTATATGTAGACAATGCCAATGAGAGCGATGTGAGGTGTAGTATTCATTTTAATTTGTTTTTCCGCACCGATTACCACCACATCCATCTGTCTCATTCCAACCACCATTACCTGGGTGCTTTGTCAACAGTGGTACAGCTGGATATACAGATTCTATGATGGAGATAGTATACATACATAAAATATAACCTTCACATTTCACCCTCGCCTTTGGTATATGCATGCAAAATGTATGTTGGATATATGTTAGGTTGATATCTAACCTCTCTCTCTCTCCCTCTCTCTCTCCGTCTAAATATATCCGTCTAAATATCATATATGGTGAATCTAATACGATATTACTTTGAGTTATGACACGATCATGCTTATATCGTTGTGCACTGTGGATACAGCCAAAGCCTAGACCCCCTATGCAAAGAAATCAGGATAACTAATTAGTGCTACCACAATTTGTTTGTACAACAGGGCTTAAAATGTGTGGGACATGTCCCCCAAGCCACAGCAAGTGTCAGACCTTCCGAATACTGGGTGTGCTACGTCACGATTCTGACCTAGCTTTAGCTCCTGGACTATTAATGGCACATATTCCGCTTGAGCAGAACAAAAGGGTATTTACGCGCTCTTGTTCTCTGTGGCCAAACTAGCGTGCGCGAGGAACTTGTGAAATTCACTTGTCAATGAGACTTCCTAACTCTTTAATGGCCATTACCTTCTGAATTGTAGTTAAATTATAATAAAATATGTACACCCATCTAGAAACTAATCTTCTCTTTATTTTGAAAATAGTCTACATGAAAGTTATTGCTGCCTCTGATAGCAGGAACTTTCAGTTAAATTGTTTTCAAAATATTCAGTAGTTTTTAATGGTAGCTGACTGAATGTAAGACTCTGGGATTTTTGCAGTGAAGGAGTCAATAATTCTCAGTCCTGTGATTCTGAAAGCTACCCCTGTCTAACTCTAACTCCTTTTACATGGAAGGGCATAGAACTGTAGTTAGAGACATATGGCCAGTCTATAGTTGGCAGTTCAGTGCTCGCTCAAACTTGTTAGGTTGACAAGGAAACCTAGGAACAAAAGAGGGTCAGATTTGCTGTGCAATATTTTGTCATTCTGCAAAAAGTAACTGGTTGAGAGCAGATGTCAAAATATACCACAGACAACTTATCCTTGTATTCCTCTTGTTGTTCCAGGTAAGAATAAAATATGGCTTTAAAATAATAATACAGAAAACTTATGGATTGGGCAAAGAATCCATAGTAGGCCTATAATTAATTTATTAGTATAGTAAAATATTCCATATATATATGTATAGCATACTAATTTCTAATATATACCTGACAAACTGGTCACAAAAAGCTAATTTGAAGAATTTTCAGTCAAATGACCTTTCAAAATGATTTCCACATCTAGCTCTCTAGCTTATAAGAAAGAGCTCGGCATTTATGGGGAAATTAAGATGTATTTATTATTTAATTATAACACTTGTACTGCCTTAAAGCTGTATATCCTACATAGCCTTCTTTGTACATGGAAACAGGTTTATTTTGAGAATGTTGCTAATGTAAGCTGTTGCTGGCCTGGACAGCAACACCTTAATTTGACCACATAAGCAAAGATACACCTGTTTGACTAGCAAAGGCAGACCACTTATTTCAGGCAGAGAGCATTACCAGGGTTATACTATATATGATAGTTAGGTGCATGTATTTTTTAATGTGGCTTATGTTGGTAATGGTGTGTAACTAAAGATGTTGCTGATCTAGACGGCAACAGCTTCCACAATACCATACCTAAATCGTGCACATATTTTATCATTATGGCTGCTGACTTAATTCAGGATTTGGTAGTTAGACGCTGGATACGTTTGGTTTCCATGGAAACCGATAATGGCCATTATAAAAATAACGTTAAGGAACTGTTAATAAATAAAAATAATTTCAAAATAAATTTAGCTGAATATGTCAAGCAGAATTGTGTTAATGAATCGATAAATACTACTACTACTACTACTACGACTACTACTACTACTACTACTACTACTACTACTACTACTACTACTACTACTACTACTACTACTACTTCTACTACTACTAATAAATAGTAATAATAATAATAATAATATTGTTAATAATAATAATAATAATAATAATAATAATAATAATAATAAATTTAGTTATTTATATTATGAAATATTATTATTGTAAAGATTCTGCAAAAAGTAACTGGTTGAGAGCAGATGTCAAAATATACCACAGAAAACATATCTTTGTATTCCTCTTGTTGTTCCAGGTACACACACACACCCCTCCCCACCCCACACCTTAGGGACACCACCTAGTTTGAAGATTCCTTCGGAAACTTCAGCTATAGTTCTACCAGAGTACCAACCATTCTATCAGCGCTAACCCCACACAAAAACGTCGTTACACAGTCATGGTCAGGATATACATGCCTAAATTCAAAATATGCTTCCATACATTTGTTATGAAAAGGTGATCTATCGAAACTATGTAATAATGAACCAGAAGGCAGTCTAGTGTTATGCTGTCTTAAAGACATATCAATCCAATACACAGCAAAATGAACCCAAGTAGCATCACGGTTATTGATAACACACTATATATGGACTAGGTAGAAAGATTTCAATTTTAGTTCAATATCAACAACAACAACAACAACAACAACAACAACAGCAGCAGCAACAGCGGCGACGAAGACGATGACAGACAATAATGATAACAATAATTATAATAATGATGAATATGACGATGTAAACAAAAAATTAAATTAATGCCGATGAAAATGAGGACGATACTAACGACTATGAAGGACGTAATAATGATAGTAGTTGTGACAATAACACTGCTAATGACGGTGATAATAATACCGCTAATACCAAAAATGATAATAAGTTTAAAATACAAATAATAATAATGATGATCATTGTAATAACGATGGAAATCTGTTGATGTCGTTAGTGATAATGATAACAAGCTAGCATGATGTTGATAATACTAATAATAATAATAATAATAATAATAATAATAATAATAATAATAATACAATTGTGTATAAATGATTACAGCTGTGTACGTACAACATAATTGTAATATGAAAGATTCCCATACGTCACAATATGGTGACCTGGGTGTAAATAAACTTGAACATGAACATGAAAAATATCTATAATATTTAGACAACTTTTAGAAGTAGGTAAATATAGCTCCTCTCTCTTGATTGGCTCCCGTCACGGAGAACCCCAAATAAAAGAAAACATACATTTTGTAAATAAGGTGACATAATTGGCATGTAATCGCGTATGTGAGGCAATATACCATAATTTTGCGACTGCATGCGTTTTAACTGCAGGGACGCGACTAAAAATAAATAAAACACGTGATTTCCATAGATTTAAGCAAGTATCAAATTTCTTAAAAAATCGGTGCAAAATTAATTTCCCAAATTGGACCATTTCTGAAAAACATGCCCAATATTTTAACTGGTCCGCCAGGCCATGATATGCCGAAGGCATGGTCTGCCGAGGACTTCTATTTACCAAGAGCCAGGCCTTTTGATTCACTCAAATTTAATTTCGAACCTGAAGCTTTACCGAAATGAGAAGATCAAAAGAGCATACGTTTAACGGCTTTAGGAGAATTACAAAAAAGTGGTTGTATCGTCTGCATATAATGACATTTTCACATTTCCTGGATGACCAGGTAATTTCACTCCCTGTATCACCGGGTCAGATCTGACTTTAATGGCAAATGGTTCTAAAGCTAAAACATAGAGCAAAGGTGATAGCGAGCATCCTTGTCGTACAGATCTCTGGATAGGAAAGGCATCCGATATACATCCATTTACTAACACCTAGCTTGTGGTGTCAGTATATAGAAGCTTGATCATGTCTATAAATTCCACTCCAAAGCCGAAACTTTGAATCAAAGTAAATAAATATTCATGATCAGCCCTATATAACGCCTTCATTTGATCCAGGCAAATGAAAGACAAAGGTAAGTCTTTTAGCATGACGTAATCAGAGATATTACGTAATAAATGTAGATTATCTGAGATATACCCCCCCCCCACCCCTCACAGAACAAGTCTGATCGGGGTGAACCAACTCTGACATCACCAAAGTTAAACGATTTGTTAAATTTTTGAAAATCTTTTTGTATCTACTGGCAGCAAGGAAATTGGGCGCCAATTCATAATTAACTGAGCATTTTGACGGTCTTTATAGATTAGACAAATAAGACCACATTTCTCTGAAGCACTTAAGCTCTTATTTTGACGGCAATTATTAAATAACTGGACCAGAATATCACCAAAAATATCCCAAAATGCTAAATAAAATTCTTTATGTAACCCGAGCCCGGTCAACAGGATACACTCCCCCAACCTGTAACCTCTGACCTCTCACCTTAAATCCGCTCGTGAGCCCCCATCTGCATAAAGCTGAGATGAAACATAGATAACATTTGCTAGCGTCTCTGCTTTCATCCTGTGAGTTGTTATTCTTAATGGAGTTTAGTTGTCTGCTAAAATTGCTGATAACCACACAACAATGCCTAAGTGAATGATATTGAGATTTATTTTAAGATAATAAGTGATTAAAATGGTTACATGTGTATGAATGAGTATTTATGATAACGATTATGTGAAGTTATGAAGAGAGGTTATGTGATTTCAAATATCATGTGTATATACGATAGTGCCGATATTCAGAAATTGTTGACGAATAAGAGTAATCCAAGTATAGCGAGGCTCGTTACACACTATAACTTCCGATTGACATTCCCAACAATTGGAGGGCGAATTTGCTATACGAGTTGTCTTCCTCTAGTTCCTGAATTTGGCGTCTCACTAAGTGAGCTTTGTGGCGCTGATATTTTCCCTGTAGCTGCCCATTTTATGACGTAATAATCAGTGACGTCATGGATGACGTAGGTAAGTTCGTCACAAACGCATAATTGTTGACGGGCTAAACAACACAGATACGCGAATCTTCACACCTTCAGCGGTGCTCTTTGTTTCCCGCCACGCGCTTTACCCTTGCCAGATTGTCGCTGTTATCCCCATTTACATGCATAGATTGCTACGTTAGCGCATTAAAACTACAGTAGCTACATCAGTGCCCATTACTACATTTACTACAGTAACAACGTCTATGGCAGCGATGTCACCATCAACATATCAACTCATGACGTCGCACTCTCAATGCTTACCTGGTACAATACCAATGCGAGTTGCGCCATATTTCGAAGCCGTTAGACCAGTGGGATTACATGATCAAATTGTGCCACCGAATCAGGGGTTTAAACATGTGTTTAGCTTATCTGACAGCATTCCTGCTGGAATTCCTATCTTCCATAATACACAGAGTCAAAGTCCGCCCAATGACAGGGAATTAACGAACATTACATTTAACACTATCAGCGAGATATCTATGTCTATGATTGTGATACAGTCAGTTAACGGAAGAAACCTTTCCAGTGTATCCATCAATCATATGCCGTTATAAACAACTAGGTTACGTGTAGGACGACGTAATAATCAATGACGCATAATTGTCACGTATTTGATTATGACGTCACATGATGGATGGTTACACTGGAAAGGTTACTTGTAGATAGGTACACACAGTGACCAGGGTGTATGGAATAACACGCGAGGCATGCGTACCATATCGTCTATTGTTTTCTGGCCCATTCCATGTCACGTGTATTACATTTTAGAGACAATTTTGATCATACAATGTGTCACACACATATTATTAGAATGTGTTAAGAAGTATTTATAATACGATATGTTGGCATGAGGTGTTGAGTCTTGAATTACCGAGTAACCTTTTGATTATATGTAGAACCTTTTCCTATGTTATGCATTTTGTTGCTGTCAGACAATTTTTTGAAAAACAATTTTCTCTTATTGACACTAAACTCTGGAATATTTGCCTTGAAGTACTAGTATTTTATTTCTATAGATACTTCTCTACTTCTGTCAATGAAATAGCTCTAGAACACCAACATTTAGATATTTCTAATTTAATGTTAAAGTGCATCACGTGTGTTACATAAAGGTACTCCCTTTAATGTAGTCTTTTTTTTATAAACATTTAATGCTGCTGTGCAAAATTAAAATCTTTTTTTTATCTCATACACTTCAAGAATGGTGGTATGCTGTAATAAATTGTTGGGTAACTTATTTAGCATACAGAATGAAGAACTATTGGCCCTCGTCACAGCGGATCCATGTTCAGAGTTAACGCATGATTTATGATAAAATTGGTAGCATGCCTGGTTAATACTATGCAGTATGTATTACACTGGGCTTAATATTTACAACATCACATGGAACAGGGGTGGTTGATGGTAAAGACACTAGTATGTGCATAAATAATGAGCAAAGGAATAGATTCCATTACTGCCTAAAATTCAGAAAACTACATGTAATACCTGGTTTGACGATGACATCAAAATATGTTATTGACTTTATTAACACACTATATGTGATAGCTTTCAGAGGATTGCCACATGGGTTTAATTAATACATATAAGTGAGATACGTATCGTCTAATGGCGATTCATGGCTGGCAAGCAGCTAACACATTTAGATGTGCACGATGTAACTAAAGGAAGCATGTTGTTATCACGATGGATAGGGGGTTTGGGACCACTATCGCGGACATTATATTGATCGACCCAATCCCAACCAACATACCAGGAAAAATATTACGGGAAAGGAAGATGACCAATAAATAAAGAATTCTGTCACAAGTGTCAATGAATCAAGAGCCATTTTCAAAGAAAAAAAGTTTAATGACATAAGGAATATACAAATGTACAAAGTTTAAACATAATATATTATGCGCCGGTGCTATCGTTAAATAAAATAGCTAACGTCAAATATATCCATGACAGCAATTATATATCGATATCATATGAGAATTTTCAAGAAAAAGGTAAGTGAAACCATTATGTCTGCTAAAGATTATAATAATCAAAGTCTTTAGTAATAATGAGTACCCCCCCCCCACCCCGGCACGTTAGTTCAATACCAGCCACATTGGAGCGCCACCAGTCACTTTGGAGTGCCAACAGTCTCATAGGAGCGCCACCAGTCTCATAGGAGCGCCATCAGTCACGTATGAGCGCCGCCAGTCACGTATGACCACCACCAGTCACGTATGAGCGCCACCAGACACGACTTCCGGTCCAAACAATGTCACTTCCGGTCCACCCAGAGTCACTTACACTTATACTAGAGAATAGACTAATCAAAACTGTGTAACACACGTGACGTCATGCGTGTTTTACTTTAATCTGATGCTTCACCTTGTTTCCTCAAAAATGGTTTATAATGCATGCCCAATGATTGCACAAAATGACTTTGCTTTAGATATTATACTAAAAATTGCGACCTCATTCATGTAGACTCGGCAGGAAACCTTAGTATATAACTGTGTCACGTGTGTTATAAGTGATGTGACAATTCAAAATAAAATCATGGTTGATGTATGATAAAACTGCCACATAATTTGAGGTTACTTTCTAAAAATGCCATTACATCTCTTAAAAATAAACATAAATGCAACCAATTGAGAACAACAGAATCGTACAAAGAGCATGCGACAGTTATTGTAAATTTCTCTGCGATTTGTTACCAATGTTATTCAATGAATTGGAATGCAGATAATTTCATGACAGTGTAATCTCCGGGGCGGCGAGCTGGTCCGTGACTTCCTCATATTCCGCGGCACCGCAGGTACACAGTGCGTTGGGGTGAAGGTGCTGGTTAGCTAGTCTTGGGGTGACAGAGCGGGATTCTCGCCTCCCTGGCTCGTACATAGACCGACTTCCAGAGTCGGTGGGATGTTCATATTCCGGTGGGGTCGTGTGACCATCGTCGCGGAAGTTGAACTGCACTGTCTTGTCCCGGCTGTTGGTGCCAGTGGTATGATGGTCCATTATGATAAAAACTAGAGAAGAGACATAAAAATATTAGAATGAAACAATTGTACTCGTTTAGTTCTAATGGAGAAGTAAACTATGTAAGAGCGGAAGGGTGTTGTTATTTAACCTAATCCTCGCCAGAGGTACCCCACAGATCTCTGGTCTTCATATTCCGTGAGGTATCCCCACAAAGGAGTGTCAAAATGGAGTCACTTTAGTAAACTTAATATGAGCTATATAAGCTCAGGCCGGGAAAGCTTTTTGACTTCGAGGGGAAAGTATCTCGCGCGGACCTCTGTCACAGGAAAATGCCTATGACGCCGAGGCAGAGGAGGAGAGATGGGAAAAAGGACCACTCTTGTATTCAAATTATGCTCCATCTTATGTGAGTTAAAGATATTACTTTGTAGTTGCCGCTTATTTATGCAGGCTTTCTTACTAGAGCCTACTCTAACAAATAGTTTTTTAATGCCACATATGTCTAGTATTGACCGCAAGTGGTTATGGGTGTTCCTATCTTTAACATATATGTCTGCCTGGCGCGAATACTCGGTTTCTGCTATGGTTACCACCACTGAGCATCCCCTTCAGACCGACAGCGTGCAGATATGCCATCTGGTGGCAGCTTCAGAATAAAATAACCACCCTGTCACATACCGCATCATGGCCACAAATAACAACAAAGGGACAAGTCACATTGCATAAACATTTGATAAACATGTATCTATTTATGGTTGGCAGTGAGAGACAGATATCCAACTATGGTGACCTTCCTGTGAAGGCGTGGTGCGCTCCAAGGTCGCACCCAGTCACCATAGAGTTTGATGGCGATCTGTGTTTCTATCCGTCACCTAGCGTTTCGAGTGCGGATCATGTGAGGCCCGCAACCTGGAACCTAACATTTACTTGTCTCTAGGATTGAGTCGGAAAGCTCAAAGAATGCACAACGGGAGTATAAAATACAACATAATTATTGTGCAGCGATTCCTATTTTGGCATGGAAACTCGCTAATATGTATCCGGAGATACTGGCGGGAGGCGGTGAGTGCGGTCATCGACACTTTGATTCTAACTGATCAGAAACCCCAATAGTTTCTAAAGTCAGTTCTAACCGACGTGGCGGAGGGAGTCCAAACAAGTAATAGGCCCTGAGGCCGGAGGAGCGCAGAAATAGACAACTCCGTATATCCTACTAATTTAGGTGGCCTTAAGTTTAGTGCCCACTTTATACAAACTTGACGTTGTGTGGTATATAACGTTTCCGCACCTCCGGGAAAAGAGGCTTACACAATGTCTTTTAAAGAGTAGGCGTCCTTAACTACTATTACACCTATCCTATCGGGCTAAATAGCCAGGTCTAGTCTGCCGCGTGTCAGGTTCGCGCATTGTGAACATGAACAGCGAACTCAGTGAAAAATGTATGCTGTGCGGGGAACAAGGTGGTGTGTTTGTTGTTGCTGATTAGTGTAATCGAAGAGGTCCAAGTTTCTATACAAATAAACAAAATGATTTAACTTGGATGGCTACTGCCATATTAACGACTAATACAGCACAGTAAAACATGAGGTCACGCGACCTTGCGGTGCCTAGTAGGCATCCGCACATAAATGAAATATATACAATTAAATATATAAACTATAAAGATAAGGTCCCACACGACCTTGCGTTACCTACGTGTATCGGCACCTAATATATAAATATTACTATGAAAAGGTTACAGAGTACCTATTAGTCATGGGTACAAAAATAGTCCTATAATCACTGTAGTTGAAGCGTCACATATATCTGAGGCGCTAGATGGCACGATACTGAGTTACTGCTAAAGAATATCCGCAGACGAACTGACTGATGTGGCTCATTCTCATCAGCGGTGAGGATGAACTTTGCGGACGGCTAGTAGATTGCATTGCGAACACACATACAGAATTATGCGGATTTGTAGAATTTCCGTATTTCTGCGGATTGAAGATGCCCCATAGTACAATTAAGGGCTACTATGGAAAGGTATGTAAATGCAATAGCATCTTTGCGGATTCACAAGACGAGATGTCCCAACCTGAACTGTGGTTAAAATGTTAATGAAAAGCATGATACATGTGCGAAGTTTGGTTCACCAGGTTTTCAGTTTAGCTCGGCAGATCCGGCGAGATATCTGTAAACACCACAGTCCTACATACTAATTTTTCGGTCTTACAATGCGGCCAAAAGGCCAATACGCACAGGCGGTCCCTCTAGACTGTTTGTATTTGGGGAACCTTCTTTTAATTTCGTTATTGTCTCCCCACCCCCACCCCCGGTTAATCGGCCGGAGCTTCCAAAGGCATGTATTGCGGACGTGGTTGGTGTGCTCCAGAGAAATGCATTGCTGCTGGCTATATGCCACCGGTCCTAGCAGTAAGAGGTTGCCCCACGACTCGATCTGCTCTGGATGCAACACCACCGCGGGTCTCTCTATCCCTTCTGACGATTTCTTATTTGGCTGTTCCTTTTATACTAAATAGTGACGTCACAACTGTACGGCTCAACCAATCAACGCGCGCGTCATGATGAGGTCTGGCTAGCGAACAGGTGACTTGCTGGCCTTCACCTATTACCAAGTTCGCACGCTCTTATGACGTTATTTGGGAACTATTTTGAACGAGAGCAACGTGGATATCTCAGCCATTCTTGAACCGATTTTAAATCTGTAAAAAGAATCTTCGTTCCATTCTGGTAATAATCCTTACCAAGAACGACGAGGTAGGTTTATTGTTAAAGAATAACTAATACAGGCCCGGAGTATTCAGAAGATGCCATACTCTCCACACGCTTACGCGCGTTGGTAGGCAATCTCTGACCCACATGTATGAGTTCTAGGCGATCTCTCGGACTTATTCTGAGCCTCTCCAATTTGGCTTTGTATACGTTTATCGTCCTAATTAGGGGTGTGTGTTTGGAACGCACCCGGCCCGTACGTTCTGCACCCAGATTGACTGGGATAGTCCGTACATGCCCAGTCGATCCGTTTTACAACAGCAGTGTTACTACTGCTAACGCGATGCTATTTCTGTCATTTGACTATTCCCCAAGTAATAACAAAACAAGTTCATTGGCAAAAAACAAACTTTTATATTTTTTATTTTGGGGTCACTTTCCGTGGAATGGGCCTTCTGTGGTTTATAAAGGTTGAATATTTCTCTATACCTGTCAATTTGCATTCAGCAATTCCTCCGAATCTGGCGAAGGGTATTATCCAGGAATAAGCTCCGCGACACCACGACAACTGACACCATCAACAACACCACCACCACCAAAACTACCACCATCACGACCACCACACCACACCATCACCATCAGCATCGTTATCGTCGTCATCATCGTCGTCATCTTAGTCGTCTTTGTTGTCGTCGTCGTCATCGCCACGGCCGCCGCTGCAGCAATCATCATCACCATCACTCTTATAAGCTTGCCACCACCACCACCACCACCACCACCACCACCACAACCACAACCACAACCACCACCACCACCACCACCACCACCACCACCACCACCACCACCACCATCACCAACAACACCACCCCCACCACCACCACCACCACCACCACCGCCGCCGCCACCACCACCCTACCACAAACACCACTACCGGCACCGTCGCCGTCGTCGTTGTCGTTGTCGTCGTCGTTGTCGTTGTCGTCGTCGTCGTCGCCGCCGTCTTGTTCATCTTCACCATCATCATTTCACATGACTGTTATCCCATCTCTCAACTAGCCAGGTAAGCAATCTGTCTGTGCACCATTGCATTGCGTCTCCTAGTAACCCTTTAATACCTGCATCTGGCAGGTGAGCCTGGCACAGTTGTATTCACTTTTGGACTAGTCACGATATTTCCAATTCCCTACACGTCTTATCAGATTAACTATCACTATGTGTCCCCTGAATTAAACAGATGCGCATATACAGTCATCCTCCCTAGAGAGACCGCCTGCCTTTGGAGACCGACATATAGTACTTCTTTTAATCACGTGATTGAAAGCGAGTCTGTCTTAAGAACTTAACCAAAAACAAGAAATTCTCTACAATTGTAAGAGATATTGTGATAAGAATTTTGAAAATAATTTGTCTGACAGGAGCAGCTCCTTTTCCAATTAGTTTCAAAATATTCAACAGTTTTCCTAGATTCGAACCGTGAAATAGAAGAAATGTTGGCATTTCAGGGATAAATGGTTTAGGGCACATTTTCGCATAGGTACACGATGTAATGTAGTATCAGACCACTTGCATTTAGAGACCACTTCTGCATAACAGTGCATGTTACTGGACCGGTACTGGACTAATATTAGGCAAATATGTCCCGGTATTCACCTCGTACTGGGCCAATAAGCTGCATTATCATGATTCCACTGTGTCTAGCTGGTTGTCATGTGTTCGGTTATGGCAGGTGTCACTGTGAAAATATCTGACTATCGGACTGTATATAAACTATGTACGATATAGCGTGTAACAGTCCTGGTTTCTGAGCTCTAGTCTAGAACGTGTTTATCAAAATGGTGCGCACTTTTGCTATCGTTATTGTCTTACTCGGCATCGTAAGTTATAGTTAGTATATATCGATGCTAACATTATTTAATTTGAAGCATATATAACAGTTTGTATCAGTCCATCATTTTAACCATTTCACGACGAAGCCGGCCAAGAACCGGCCGCTGCTGTTGCCTTGAGGAATGACAATTTTCAGGCCAAGAGAAGACTATTTTTGAAATTTTATCACGAGAATAACTGGCCCGATAACTTATCCAGTCATTCCAGTGGCAAATTTTAAGAAATTGTCGTCACTTGGCCTGCAAATGGACATTCAATAAGTAAATATTTCGATTTTCCTGATCAGATTTTGTGAGTAAATGCTTAAAATGGTAATGAATAGGTAGTTAACAAGATTTATTCTGTTGAATCAATTTGAGTTGGACGGGGAGTGGGGTATTGTTGCTGCTTAATGGCAACAACTGATTCCAGGTTGTACGGAGAGGAAACACGCAACATCGGTGGAGATGCACTGGGGATATCCCTTAGCTCCACTGGCATATTTGCCATAAATACGGCTTTCAAACACCCACTCCGTCACCGGACAACATGGGCATGCCACATAATTGATCGAAAAGCCCCAAAAAGGATATAAGGCTACAACATCAGTCTTCAACCAAAGAGACATCATACTATGTCATAACACAGTCGCTACACGCCTTCATATTAACCATATATACCCAAATTATAAACACCATCCTAGGCAAGTGGGTAGCGTAACCTACAACTTACCCAAGCTCATCAACGACACTGACAATCAGATGGCATAAAAGGGGCCACGGGGATATCGACGTCAGCTCCGATCCGAATGAAGCATGACAAAAATAGTGAAATGTATGTAGTATCAGCTACCAGCACCATAGGAGTTCTAAAAACAAACGAACTAGGTATACTGCTGACCCTGTAATGATGCAACTATCAGCAGAGCAGAAAGCGTTACGGCTGCGCATCTATCAAAGTTGCCAAAATGAAGACTGCGCGCGGAGAATGCAATAACATTCTGCGCCACAACATCTAACGCGGACTCCCTAAGGATGACTGTCACAAAATGTTTCGGCAAGCCCACGCCCTGAGAGTTTCTGACTACACACCAGCACTCACTGTAGACAAATCGGAAGGGCCCTTTGTCGGGACTGACCGAGGCGAGGCAATTGAAGAATGGTTCAAGAAACTGTTCACTGACAACGATGATGAGCCCTTGAACCCGTTATCAGGAGATGCCAGGCCATTACTAATCCAGACGAGCCTTCGAGACGATTAAACACTCACAGATCCTAGATGTCATACGCCAAACAATTTGCAATGAAGATTAGCTATGACTAGTGAGACTTCTACTGGCAGGCATCAAACTGAGAGTACGAGTCAAGTCAGTGAAGTCTGTAGAGATTGAGGCATCAATCGGTCCTCACACGTCTATCGTCTGTGTTTAACCAAGCCAGCCATTCCAGTGCTAAATTATCAAAAATGCTCTTCTCTCGGCCTGCAAATAAACATTCAATAAGGAAATATTTTGATTTGTTGACCAAATTTGGTTTGACTTCAAATATTAAGCAGAATAACTCTTGTCGTGTAGACGAAGTTTCGTAGTTCATGTGCTAATATGGATCTATTTTATTTGTTTCATTCTCATTCCAGGCCACGTGTCAAGTTCCACTTCCAGGGCGGGAAATACGTAAGTAGATAACATTTATCCGGAATAGCCAATGTTGTTCTTACAGACAAATTCATACCCGGCTCAAGTTCCTGGTTAAAACGGTGAACCGAGGGTAGGTCGTGATTTGTCAGGTGGCTAACAATATTTGATCTCTGGTACAATGTATCGTTGAACTAGAAGGAGGAATATGAAAACACAAATACGGCAAATTAATTTTAAAGTCGAACATTTTACACGAGAATGCATGAAAATAAAGTAATTAAAATTGTGTATCTCAAAGTAAGAAAACGAGATATATCTTTAGGTATGGTGATTTCATCCCGAATGAATTATTATAATTTTTAGTTGAGAAGGTGCATTAGGGATACGTGTCTCTAATTCAAATTCACAAGTTAAAATTATATTAATCAATACCGAGTGTGTAGTGGGCGCATCCGTTGTCACCTATCCGGAAGAGGAAACCACTCCGCAGGCGACGGCCGAAGACGACACTTCCGCTTCCCTCAGGGGAATGTACTCGGAACGTTGTCTCCAACATAACGGTGTTACAAAACACCTTGGGCGCGAATGCACTCCCGGCCCAGTGCTAGGTTGCCATGTCACCGCCACGCTATGTGGCCAACACGTGTGTAACTCATTGCACCTCCCCTCCCCATCACCCGAGAACGGCGCGTGAAGCGGATCTATCGTCTTCGGACAAGAGACCCACTCAGAATATTTATTATCTTGTAAATAAGATTTTGATATCGGCCTTTTGGGTTCAAAGGATAATAATTGCAAATCCTTTATTTCTTAATTTCTGAAGCAACTCTTTAAATCGTACATTCCAAGAGTCTCATTTTCAAGGTAATTAGACAGGCAATCTGCTGAGAATTTTAAGACTAATTTGACAGGTATTGAACTTATCCTTTGGGGTCCAAGTGGTTAATTCACGCAAAACCTTTGATGTATCGCTTGTAGAGGTAGAAGAAATTCGATTTGTTAGAGGCAGAAGGGAGCGATCTGATCTATCACTCTTGTATATGACGTTATAATCAATTACGTCACAGGTAGGCTGCTGTCACAATCCTAATGCATAAAGAATGGCGTATATATCCCGGTCATGGGCGTTGAAAAGTCCGCCAGGTGTACGAATTGCATGTCTTTTCTATTTAATAATCAGTCTGTTGAATATTTTGAAACTAATTTGACTGGCCGTGTTGCTGCCATATGCAGTAACAGTACCAAGTCAAATTAGTTTCAAAATATTCAACAAATTACCTGTGTAGGTTTCTGGAAATTGAGATTCAGAGAGTGCAGAGACCGTGGTGGAAATGTGCTGGAGATGGGCGGGGCATAGCTAAAACTGGACTTCTCCATTCGCGGATGGAGTGGGCGGAGCTTAGCTAGAAATGGGCGGGGTATGGCTAGAAATGGGCGGGGTATAGCTAGAAATGGGCGGGGTATAGCTAGAAATGGATCTCTGTATTTTCTGCAAATCTCAGTCGTAGCGCTGACAGACGTAGAAGCAATACGATTGGTTGGAGGCAGAAGTGACAGAGAAGGACGGTTGAAGTGCTGGTCAATGGCACATGGGGAACTGTTTGTGACGACCTCTTTGACAACAACGATGCTCGCGTTGTTTGCCGTACTCTGGGATTCCCGTAAGTGTTGTTGTTGTTGTTGTTGTTGTTGTTTTTGTTGTTGCTGTTGGTGTTGTTGTTGATGGTGTTGTTGGTGTTGTTGTTATTGTTGTAGCTGCTGCTGTTGCTGCTTCTGCTTCTGCTGCGGCTGCTTCTGTTGCTGCTGTTGCTGCTGCCGCTGCTGCTGCTGCTGCTGCTGCTGCTGCTGTTGCTGCTGCTGCAGCCGCTACTGATGTTGATGATGATGATGATGACGAGGACGATGACGATAACGATGACGACGACGACAATGACGACGACGACCACGACTACGACGACCACGACGACCACGACGTCGACAACGAAATTGGACGATGATTTTGGCGGATGGCGATGACGTTGGACGATGACGATGATGATTGCAACAGTGATGGTGATGGTGATGGTGATGATGATGATGATGATGATGATGACGCGGGACGGTGACGATGATGGCGTCCTGTGTGCATTTCTATATCCACGTTGATCTGCAGCTGTCTGATGCTGCATTGACCGTGTGCTTTTTTCATCTCTTCAACCATTTAAATTCCAGTGTCTCAATTTCAACACAACTATACTGGACTGTTGCTTAACATTTTGAAAGTAATTTGACTATAAACTGTTGCTGCCATAGGCTGCCATGAGGAGCAACAACTCCCAATGTAATTAGCAGAATATTTATTCCATGAGAAATAATCTGTAATTTCCGGTCTGTATGTGCTAAACGGCTAAACGGATGATGCCAGTTTTAGCTATGCCCCGCCCAACTTTAGCTAAGCTTCACCAACGCTTTGCTCGTGTTGGGATCGATCGATCAATACACTTCCTGAATCTCAATTTCCAGAAAACTATACAGCTAAATTGTTAATTATTTTGAAACTAATTTGGCTGAGTACTGTTGCTGCCTATGGCAGCAACAGCGCCCATTCAAATTAGTTTCAAAATATTCAACACAATGTTTATTAAATAGTAAATACATACAATTCGTACAACTTCTCGTACTATTAAGAGTTTACAACAGACTATATCACGCCATTCATGACATACTTGATTATGACGTCAGACTCCGTGCGATGTAGATGATTATGACGTCATGTGATTGATCGATAAACGGGATTCCTCAATCTCTTTCTACAAGGGGTGTCAGTTCCGCGCCTGTTAATACTGCTGTGTTCGGCATGGGCAGAGGCGATGTCTTGCTTGATAACGTAGACTGTATCGGCAATGAAACAGCAATCAATGAGTGCAAGGCGGTTTCGAGTGAAGGACTTAACTGTGGTCATTTTGAGGATGTAGGAGTTGTTTGTGGTATGTTAACCTAGTTGCAGTTGTACGTGGATCCATGGGTGTGTGCATGCGTGCGTGCGTGCGTGCGTACGTGCATGCGAGCGTGTATGCGTGCGTACGAGTGTGCGTGTGTGCGTGCGAGCGTCCGTGCATCTGCGCGTCCGTGCGTGCGCGCGTACACGTGGAGCTAACACAGTAAATATACTTGACGATGTTGCAGCAACGACCCCCCCCCCCACACGCACACCCCCACTCATATTATCTGTAAAATGTTACACAGAATGTGTGTTAATTTGAAAATTAATCTCAGACATACAATTTCTACACTTTCGTACCGAACGTTTACATTTTCGTCAGCACCTAAACGCCATTTTGATCGTGACGTCAGCAAATCAGTGGCCTAGTAGATTATGGTGACAGATACATGCTGATTGATCTGTCGGGTACATGGCCAAGTGGAAGGGAAACGCCTTCAGAAGGCCGATAGTAACATTCTGGCCCACCCTAGGTATAGTCGCATTTGGAAGATAAATACTGTCATTCCACATACATTTCCTACGCGACACTTTGCCAATATGGAAAAGTGGGTAGCCCGCTAAGCCTTGGGCGGATCCAAAAGAAAAGCAATAGCCTGCGATTCCTGTTGACAAAGTGTGGAGCTGCTCAAATGAAAACTGTAGGAGGAGATGAAGTACCAAATTTGTAAACGAGAATAAAGAAAGAAGAAGAAAGGTCCTGAGTGATATTAATAATCTGCGATTGCATCCCAGATTAACAAGGAAAGAGTTGTCAAATAGCCGTGTGGTTGATATATTTTTCAACCAGGCCACCGCGTGGTCAAAGGTTACTATACATCTTAGGCAGTGTTCGCATTAGAGTGTTAATCCAACATAAGTCCAATCAATCACAAAATTTCGTTTTATTCATGTAAGCATTCACATGTACACACGTTATGACGAGTAAACGAATCTTTGCGAACAATCAGAATTACTTCGGATTATCCCACTAGTTTGGACACTGACTAAAGCCGTGTTCACATTAGGGAATTAATCCGCTGTAACGGCCTACGTCAGTATACTCACAGCTACTCACAGATCTTCTTCTGACTGTACGTCTCAACATGAGTCCTCTTCTATCAGCTCCAGCCTTTCACATTGACTATGTGCAATTGGATGTCCGTAGCTAAATTTCAGAGGTTGAGATATCCAGAACCTATCAAGTCGACGCTCGAACGTTTTGAGAGTGGGAGCGCATACAACTGAGTCTGCTAGCTGGTTCCATATGTCAACTGTTCTTATGGTGAATAAATACTTTCGGATATCCAGCCTTGGTCATGTTTTGTACATCTTGTATTTATGACCACGTGTCATTTACTCTTCTCTCAGTGGCATGCAATTGGAGATATCCTTATTGTATTTTCCTGTTACGATTTTGTATGGCTCAATCTTGTCTCCTCTTGATACCCGATATGCTAGTGATGGTTGTACGTCAGTATGGACTTACTCCGGATTAAATCTATAGTTTGAACACGGGCTTAGAATACAGTTTCCAAACAGATGCATGTCGTTATCTTTTCGCCGAGATATATAAGCAGTCATGAAGTATGGATACTGCAAACACACTAATGCAATACATTCATCTGTTAATTCGAAAATTCAATAGATTAAATGATTCCACGTAGACTTCATACTATGTAAAACAGAAGTAAAGCCCGTACTTTGGTATGCTCGTTCCTATTGACTTGTAGGCCCTAGTTCTGACCACAAGCCAGCCGTTACACGCCTTCAAATAAACCACATCTACCTAATGTACCTACGCCATACCAGCCAAGAGGGCAGAGTCACTTACAACCTACTCAAGCTCATCAGCGAGACTGACACCCGAATGTCATACAAAAAGGCGCTTGTGGAGTAAATAGATAACATCAGCGTCAGTTCTGATCCAAATGAAGCCCTAAAAAAATATTCAATTGCATGGAATCATCAGCCACCAACCCAATTGGACCAGAGCGCAATACGGCTGCGCATATATCAAAGTGACTAAAGCAAAGACCACACCAGACTATGCAGGGGGCGCACTAACATTCTGCACCACATCAGCGAATGCTAAATGATCTTGCTATTGAACAAGAAAACACCCTAGCAGATGAAATTATTGAAACGGATGACTGTCAAAATATTTCGGGCAGCCCGAGCCCTGCGAATTACTGACTACATGCCACAACTTACTGTATATACCTCTGAAGGACATGTTGTCGGGACTGGCCAGGGCAAAGCGGACATACTTGGAGAATGATTCAAGGAATAGTTCACTAACCATGATGATTAGCCATTTCACCCGTTTTAGGCGAACTAACACCAATTAAAACAGCAGAAATTGAGAAGGCACTGAACGCCCTAAAATAGGCGTGCATCCGAACATGATGGCATGAGCAATGGACTAATGAAATGCGCAAGTACCATATCACAAAACCGATCATGCAATTCGTCATTTATGCACCACATTCCCATCGATGTTGCAGGCCAGGCCACACGTATCATGCTATCCAACCCCAAGAACTAGAGTCAATCTGCGACCCATTGCACTCCTCAAAACTATTTGGAAAATCCCATCCAATGTTACTCTATGGCGCATCGTGACAAGATCATCGATGCCTTAACGGGATCATGTCATAGTTGCTTTAAACGTGGATGCAACTGCACAGACATGTTATGGGCTCTACGTATGCTTGTCTTAATGTAGTCATGTCCAAACTCTTGGATTTTCACAAAATGGTCATTGACATGTCACGATCCTTCGACACAATTAAACGCTCAACCATCCTAGATGTACACGGCCAGGCCAGTTGCAATGAAGATGAGCTGCGACTAGTGAGACTACTGCTTGTTGACACCAAGCTGAATCTACGAGCCAAGACAGTAACGTCTGCAGAGGGCAAAAGTAAAATTGAGAATTCCTTTATGACTGAATCGAAAACAGATTTCACCCATATTTTCCTATTGACAAGCATGCAACTAAAGAAAATGACGATCCACTTCGAAGCGGGTAACCATGGAGGAATTGTAAAATCCTGTGCTCACTGCTCCGCAGTACAGCTGACATTGCTGCACGCTAGCCATTATGGGAACATGGATTCGTAGATCAAAGGTTCCCTTGACAAAAAGATTGCATATTCTCGATGCTGTATAACTGTAACAGCTGGGTAGCTTCAAAGGCAACGCTAGATAAACGTGATGCCTGCTACCGCAAACACATCTACAACATCACTGGACACCGATGGCCAGACAGCATAATGTTCAATGATGTACTATACAAGAGATGCAAAATCTGCTGTCCGTAAAACTAGCCCAGCAAAGATGGTCCATCTTTGGCTATGCGCTAAGGATGCCAGAAGACTCATCCGCACAGAGAGCCTTGGAATTCACCCTATTGGGAGCCAGCAAAAATAAATCCGGGAGAGGACGCCATTGCATGAATCTGTTAAGCTTGCTGCAAGGTGGCCTCTAGAAAGCAGGATTTGGTCCACTCAGATCAAGAATGAGCATGAGGAAGCTAAAGCCTTTGGCTGTGGAAGGACTGATTGCTGATCTAGGATGTTTCTACTACTACAGCCGCACATACATAAGGAGTTGCTCAGACGTAAATCGATAATGAGAAAACAATACATTTCGTATCTACACCGACAGGGGCACTCCTCAAAGAGAATCTCATAGAATCGGCCACCTCGCCGCCTTGTTGACTAGGTCCTTTAAAGTGTGCATGACACGACTGGTAAACATGTGCATACACATATCGCACAGTTGTTCAAATCAGAATTCCCGTTTTTGGCGTTTTCAAATTAGCATTTCTTGCTTACTTCTTACTGCACGCTCGCACAATTTATATGTGGGAGACGGATTTTGATTGTGTTTCAACTATGGTTTATAAATGGCTATTAGAATTGTGTTTGCATACGGACTTTAAGCTCCCAATGTTACGGATGTCTTTTATTCGAATTAAAATGCGTTAGTAAGAAGGCAACCCCTTTCCCCCGACGCAGCACCCCTTAGTGTTATGTCAATGTAACTGTTTGGATGTACAGATGTGAATCCGTCCTATTTAGTGCGTGTTATTTGGAAATCTCTATAGATGGACGCCCTATTACTGCTATTCGATTAGTGAACGGAATGTCAGCACGTGAGGGTCGTCTCGAGGTTCAGATGAACGACATTTGGGGTACGGTCTGTGATGACGGATTCGGGACTACACAGGCTGAGGTGGTCTGTAGATTTCTCGGATTTCCGTGAGTAATTAACCCTTTAAGTTCTAAATTGGGTCAAGACCATTAAAATATTTGCCTAGTGACTTATCGCTTAGTGAGCATATGAAGGCCAAGAAAACACTTTTTTTTCAATTTACCACTGGAATGAGTGGCTCGGTTATGGGTAGTCTTCTCTTGATCCGCAAATGGACATTACTTAAGGCCATCGCAGAGGCGGTTTTACCGTATACGTCGGGAATGGGTTAATATAAAACATATACTCAAGGCCGTGTCCACATCCGGGAGTTACTCCAGAGTAACTCCATTAGTGTTGTTCCAAGTAATCGATTTGATCGATGGTTGATTGGTTTGCACGTCCTAACTAACAACAGATCGATCACGATTTCAGAAATCGATTTTGACTGTTTTTAAATTTACGGTATTCAAACTGCAGATGATTCTTTTTTGCAATACCATTTTAATTTCATTTTTACAACTATATAACATAGTATTACTCCATACGAGTCCATATTCTAAGACATTAACCTTCACAACACTGAAATAGTATGCTAATGTCAAAACCACCATACCAATAGCCTGTTGAGTATTTTGAAACGTATTTGACTGGAAGCTGTTGCTTTCTAAGGCAGCAACAGCTTCCAATCAAATTAGTTTCGAAATATTCAACAGATTATTTCTTAAATTATTATGGTTAAGTATCCATGAACATGCAATAATTATTGCACTCAAAATTTCAGAATGGGTAAAAATGAGAAAATGTTATGATCGATCATTAATTGATTATCGGTTAGTATGTAAAACTAATGATCGATCACAAAAATAGTACCAATTCCCAACACTAAACTCATTACTTCAGTATGGCGTTACTCCGTATTAGCTCTCTAGTGTGAACACAGGCTACGGCCATGTTCTCACTATTGAGACTTAACCGGCGTACCGCCATAGTCACGTACGTCGTTATTCCCGATTAACTTTCTAGTGAGAACACGGTCTTAGTGTGTCTTAACTCTTTGAATCTGAGAGATCAAGTCGGACAAATCGCTTACAATATAAGAAAGATATATTGAATATGTTGAAACTTATTTGACTAGAAGTTATGACAGCAACATGTTCCTGTCGAAGTTCTTTCAAAATATTCTTCTTCTTCTTCTTTTCGTTCACGTTGCTACACTAGAAGACCAGTCTGAATGATAAACTGGGCTGTGAGTCTCATTTGGTCAGTAATGCCGTACAGCTTAGTCCGAAGTGAGGTCTCTTCGGGCCATGCAAACATTCTCCGGCTACGGAATAATGGGCAGCACTGAAGGCTATGTTCCGCTGTCTGATTTTCTGTACCGCAGCTGCATGTTGGTGAGGGTACTAGTTTTAATTTCCTGTGCATGTGGTCATTCTATCTGTTGTGACCAGTACGAAGTCTTACAATGATCACCTGTTCTCTCCTACAAATGAGACAGCATTCACATTTTGGTCTTTTGCTGCCCCCTGTTTTGCAAGCTGATCTGCTTTCCCATTGCCATGAATACCGCAGTGTTCTGGAACCCACTGTAAGGTAACTCTTCTACATTCTGCAATCTTATTAAGAATGCCTTGAAGTTCAGGTAACTTATCATTGGATAAAGCTTCTAATGCAGACAGAGAATCAGTAAGGAAGACTACTATAGCTAGTTTTTGTCTGGCTCTTGTTTCAGCTTTTGTGATGTGGGGTTTCCAGGTGAGACGTTTGTCAAATGTGACACCAAGCTATGTGGGTTCATCATCATTTATCAGTGGAGTCTACTAGCTGTATAATTCCTGCCTTTTCTTTGCGTGAGAGTGTGAATAGAGTTGTGGATGATTTCTCTTTGTTGATTTTAACACACCACTTTTCTGCCCACTCTACAAGTTTATTAGCAGCTAGCTGTATCCGATATGTAGCAGTTGAATCGTGTTCTTCAGTGCACCACATCACTAGGTCATCAGCATAGAGGGCTGTCTTTACTCCTTTTGGCATCTCTTTCAGCAAATCGTTAATGAAAATTAAAAGGCGTGTTGGTGATATAACTCCTCCCTGCGGAACTCCCTGTCTCAGGAGAATGTTCTTACTTTGGTGGTTAACTACGACCAATCTTGCTCCTAGAATCTGAAGGTAAGATTTCAGCCAGCATAGCCTCTTCTGTTCAATCCCACTCCCCATCATTTTGACAATTGACCCATCAATCCAAACTTTATTAAAAGCCTACTGTAAGTCGATCCATGTTGCAAGAATGAGTTTCTGTTGCTGTTAGGCATCCTCTATCTCTTGAGAAATGTATGTAGCTTGATCTTCCATACCATAGAATTGCCTGAAGCCTGCTTGTTGCAGCACAAGAATTTTTTCGGATTCAAGGTACCAATGGAGCCTTTTGTTCACGATTCTTTACCTCGTCTTCACCATACAGCTGGTCAAACTAATTGGACGGTAGCTTGAGGCCTTAGCCCGGTCTTTTCCTTTCTTATGCACTGGGATCATGACTGCCTCTCTCCAAATTTTAGGGACTTCACTATCCGCTCAACTGCCATTGAATATCTCAAGTAGCTTCTTTTCTGCAGAGCTCCCCATATGAATAAGCATATCATTAGAGAGTTCATCAGGGCCTGGTGACATCCGAAGCTTGAGTTTTTTAATGGCAATATGAAGCTCATTAAGAGTAAAGGGCTCAGTCATATATTGACCAGATGTTCCCTTGTAGTCCTTAGCTTTCTTTTCTTTCTGTTCTATTCACACTTCCTTTTGCCTGGTGGGTCAATTGTGAGGGCACTCTCCTTTGCATAGGTTTCAGTAAAGTGGTTTGAGGTCTGCTTCCCAGTAAGGATATTCCCATTTTCTTCGTGTGTTATTTTCTGCCCTCGTGTGTTTTCATCATTCAGCTGTTTCGCAAGTTTCCGGAGTTTTCTACCATCTTTTTCAAAGTTTAGAGATGCAGTTTTCTCTCTCCAGCTCTTGCGGTTGGCTATTAGCTTTCCTTTCAGGTAACTGGCTTTCGCTGTCTGGAGTGCATTATGGTTCTCTGGTGATGGTTGATTCTCAGCTTGTTCCCTGGCTTTGGTCAACTCATCTTGAAGTTCTTGCAGATGATTACTCCAGTAAGGTTTGTATTCCCGCCGTGCTCCTCTTGGGATAGTCTCATGGGCAGCTTTCAGGACACAGTTGTTAAATTCCATCACCACAATATTGATATTCCGGCCTTCTACTCGGATGTCTTTGGTGAGAAAGCTAGTTCTGTGCTTGAAGGTTTGCCATTTAGCCTTTTTGCAGTTCCACCTTGGATAAGGAGTATCACTAATTGTAGCCGCTGGACAGAAACTGAGATAAATTGGGAGATGATCACTACCACCTAACTGCTCCCCAACTTCTCTGCTGATGACACCATGCATATTTCCTGTACATAAGGCTAAGTCTGGAGTGGAGGTTGAATGCCAACGCCTAGAGTAAAAAGTTGCTTTGTCAGCAGGCGTGTTTATCAGCATCAGTAGTTTGTCATCCTGCCAGTTTTCAACTTCCTCTCCATGCGGGTCCATGTGGTCGTAGCCCCAGCTCTGTGAATGACTGTTGAAATCATCAACGGCTATGAAACGACTATCACACATCAACAGTATCGAGGGAAAGTGGTTGGTCATTTGGACAGTAATAGTTTGCTATGGTCTGGTCCACTGAAGCTGATGTGATAGTGACACCTTGATACTCGGCACCTTCCATGTGTAGTGATGTGTGACATGCATTGGTGTTGTTCCTGACTAGAGTTAAAATACCTCATTTATTTCTCTCACTACGCCCAGACCTGAAGCATTGATATCCTCTGACGTTGAAGAACTTGTCCTTTGTCAGATGCGTCTCTTGGATGCAGCATATGTTTACGTTCCGTTCATGGAGCACATGCTCTAGTTCAGTTTTCCTGTTGAAGACACCCTCTGCATTCTAATGCATAACTGTGAATGTTTGTTGTTTCTGTTTGGTTGAGCCAGTAGCCCTCTTCCCACTCCTCTTGGCTCCTCGAGGCAAGGGGGAGGACCTGCAGTAGCTGAGGGTGGAATTCGTCGAGGCTCGGATCCTGGCACTGCACCTGCCTGGCGCGGCTTCACAGGGTGAGCACCTATCACGTTATTGTTGTCTGCTAGTGTAGTCATATGTGTAGTGTGCGTGGTGTCGTGGTTTGTTAGAGTGCGCCATGCTGCCCGATACCTCCGTCTTCAGCACTCGAGGTTTCTGTCAGGGTTACCTCACCCTTAGATGGACTGCCTGCCAAGGCTAACGAGTTCCAGCTACCCAGGTTTGAAGTCAGAGTTTTGTTTCTCCTAGACAGGCTGCCTTGCAAGGCTGATGAGGCCAATCTACCCAGAGCAATCTGGTTTTAGCACACCAGATATTCACCAATCGCACCTCTACTGTTGGTTAAAACATACCCGCCAACGAGAAGGCCAGCAGTAGGAGCTCAGTTGCCAGAATATGACGCATGCCATTGAAGCATTTTGTAAGCATAGTGAGTGCTCATCCTCACTACCATCCCGGCATTCGCAACCTGTTTTCAAAATATTCAACAGGTTACCTGTCTGGTTGCGATACTGATACTCTAGAGTCCATATTTCTAGCTTTGTCCCGCCCCTTTCTAGCTAAGCCCTTCACATTTTTCCGCGTTTTGGAATCGATTTGAGACTTTGAAACTTGAATTCCCAGAATCTAAATTTCAAGGTAACTCCCGACAAATTAATTTGACAGAGAGCTGTTGCTGCCTGTCCAGCCAAATTAGTTACAGAAAATTCAATATTATACATGGTAAATTGTAAATTTATCAAAAACATACAATTCCTATACTTTTATGACAAGCTTTTTGATTTTTGTGATGAAACAACGTTATGTTGATCGTGGTGTCAGCCAATACGTGAAGTAGTTGATTATGAGGTAAGATAATGGACCTTTACATTTTTATCTATGCCCCGCCCATCTCTATCTAAGCTCCAACCACACTTAGCCGTGTTGGGATTGATCGATCGCCGAATGGCCTATAACTATCAATTTCCTGAAAACTATACAGGAAGGTTGTTGAATATGTTTAAACTAATTTGACTGGGTGCCGTTGCTGCCTATGGCAGCAACAGCTCCCAGTCAAATTAGTTTCAAAATATTCAACAGGATATTTACTAAATAGTAAAGACCTACAATTCGTACACCAACGCATAGCCCGTCTTCAACTCTGCGTTCAACGTCATTCATGGCGGCATTCATTATGATGTAATTCTACACGTCACGTTGTTGATTATGACGTCATATGATGGGTGGATGCGCTTGAAAAGTGAATTGAGTGACAGACCGGATCCTTGTACTGGGCCAGTGTATGTCTAACTTCGTCTGGCAAGATGTTCTGTACTGCGGGATGCCGCACTGTGAATGCGGAGTCTATTGCACCTCCTCTTCTTCGCATATAGGAAAATTCAAATTAATCTTCTATTGAAATAACAATCATGCTCAAATTCCTTAGAGAAAACGTTATCAGTAATCCGGTCAAACCTAAGGCGAACGTAAACCAAATTATAACACAATGTAGGCACGTGTCTGCAGAGCAAGGGCACTAACGTATAATGCACTAAAAGTCCGCTAACACCCACTTAGGGGTCATGGGTCAAATCTGCATAAATATGGTAATTAGCTTCCGCCATTATCTGAAAATTGAAATTTTCCCATCTTTATTATTAATTCAGCATGCGTACATTGCAGACATAGTGAATACATCTATGCTTTCATGGTCAGGGAATAGAATGGGCATATTATTAATCTTATAAGTACATTACATAACTCCATTATGGAGATTATCGCATCCCGCAGCGCCATTAAGTAAATGGCAAGTGGTAGTGGTATGACAGCGATGTAGAAAGCAGGGTGGGCAGCTGAGATTAACATCATTTGGCATGTTTCCCTGATTCTACGTTTAAGGAGACAACCATGTTCAGCGATACGGTAACGTGCCCACTCATGTATTCACCCTGATAACGCATATGTTCCGTTCCTTTGCACGATACACCTAGACCCCTGGAACATGGCCAGCGTATTCTCAAACTTGAGTTACGTGTGTGGCCAAGCAAAGCAGGAGCATGCTACGCCAGTGATCACGTTTGACCAGCCATTGCGTTTTAAAATCGTGTTTTTCATAGAAACGAAGCCACATCGGAATCCCCTTAAATCAGTTGTTCTAAGCCTCGTGACTACATATAAACTGAGCCCTGGGAGCAGGTAACTAACATGGAAATCAGCTCTGATCCAAGCAAAGCCCTAATTAAAATACTGAAATGTATAGCTACCGGCACCATAGGAGTGCGAAAAACGCGAACACATAACTGATGACGGGCAAAACGTTGCTGTACGAATTGCATGGTTTTACTCTTTAGTAAACATGCCATAGGCAGCAACAGCACCCAGTCAAATTAGTTTCAAAATATTCAACAGATTACCTGTATAGTTTTCTGCAAATCGCTATTCAAGAACTTCCGGGATCGATCGATCTCAAAAAGGGCAACGTGTGAATGGAGCTTAGCTAGACTTGGCGGGGCATAGGTAAACCTGGATTGCTCCATTACTCCTACACTCAAACATGTCGTATACGACCACCGCATTCTGCAGCAAGAGGTGGCTCTAGAAAACATCTGCTCCCTTCCCATTCATCACAAGATACATCTTCAGAGGTGCTTTCAAATATGATACGACAACCTGCCCTAAACCATCATCACCTTTTCTTCACCAAATGTTTAAGTGGTCTCTTGGACAAGTTCACTTATTCTCTGTTACAGAACGGGAAATGCTCAATCACGTGGACAATCACATTTCGGTCAAGGTCAAGGACCTATATTGATGGACGAAGTAAAATGCAATGGTAGTGAAGCGAGCCTAGATGCGTGCCAATATGACTATGTCCACAATTGCCACCACTACGAGGATGTTAGTGTACTATGCTGTAAGTAGTCTGACTACTGCTACTACTACTACTACTACCACCACTAATACTACTACTACTACTACTACCAATACTACTACTACTAATACTACTGCTACTACCACCACCACCACCACCACCACCACCACCACCTTTCCAGAGTATCCATCTATCATCTGACGTCATATGACATCATACTCAGCTAAGTGGCGTGAAGGAAGACGTCATAATCATTACATCATAAATGATTCTATTTGGCCGCCTTTATCTCTTAATAGTCAGACAACTCTATTATTTAATAGACATGCTATTGAATATGTTATAGGCAGCAATAGCCCCAGTTAAATTAGTTCCAATATATTCAATATCTTCCCTGTAGTTTTCTGGAAATTGATAGTCAGAGAGTTCAGAGATCGATCGACCCCAACACAAGCGATGTGTGGGTGGAGCTTAGCTAGATATCGCCATGGCATAGCTAAAACTGAAAAGGCCCATTGTCCCATGATCAACCATCATAAACATCCACTATATGGTGGCCACATACACGGCTGTCGGATATAACCTATTTATTTTATAAATATTTCTTTTCAGTGTGAGTCACTCAGCCATATCAGGATTTTCGCGATGTAATTGTGTCTTTAGAAATAAATCTTGTATATATCCTGATGTTATTTCGTGCACCAATTATGTGTTGTCCTTTAACACAGAAATAATAGCTCATTGCTATTTTGAGAATCGAAACAGAGACGGTACTATGTTGGAAATTGAGGGATTTATTTCTATCTACGCCCCGCCCATGTATTGATAAGCGCCGCCCACTTCGGACGCATGTTGGGTCGATTTGAAACTTTGGAACACGAATTCATAGAATCATAATTTAAAGTCGCTGAGTTATTTTGAAACTAGCTTTACTGGGTGCTGTGGCTGCGTATTCAATCGAATGTGTATTAAATTGTGAATTATTCAATTCAATTCAATGTAGTTACACCCAGACTACCATGTGACATATGATGATAAAAAAACATAGAATCCAAATACATCTTCATGACGGTGTATTGCCACATTCGTGGCGATCGTGCATCAGTTGGATTATGCCATTAGCTAACACGGGATGCAGTTGCTTATGACATCTCACACTTGAATAACAGATTAAATCCTAATATTTAGGCAAAATTATAATCATTGCATGATGCCATGTTTGCATTCTTAGTCTGTATATTGTACACACGGTGCAGCGTAGAGTTAACGTAAAATTAGTCCAAAGCAAATGAAACATATTGAAGGGCTAAGTATTACACCCACCAATTCCTTGGCAGCACCGCGTCCGGCGTGATGACAATGGCGATGACGAATATTCCCTGGCAGTGCCACATCCTGCATGATGAGAATGATGATGTAGATGACGAATTAGTTCACTATTTACATGCTATGTACATGGAGAAGAAGAAGATTAATGTCCATACTGTAGAGCTTGTACCGCCTCTCTCCAGTTAGACCATTCAACTGTCTATTTAACCGGTGATTACAAGGGTAATTCCCGAAGATATTCCTCTCCCGGTCTGCAGACGCTCTCAATAACAGAATCAAATTATGTATATACAAATCTATACATTTACTAGGTTTATGGTCATGCATTATGCAACACGTTAGCCATTTCGTCATAGTACCCACGTGCGTGTGTGCGTGCGTGTGTGCATTGGGCGTGTGTGGGTGTATGTGCGTGCGTGCGTGCATGCGTGCGTGCGTGTGGGCGCGCGTGTGGGCGCGCGTGTGGGCGTGCGTGCGTGTGTATGTTAGTAGTCCATGGTGACGTTACGATCGCCATCAACACTTATAATGTCAGCGGATTCAGCATATTACATAGGATGAGCATATGGGTTCTGTTAATCGCATATACGAATAGTCAATGTTCGGTAGATCCACGCATCTACGGGTAGACTGATGCCGTAAGCATCAGCCATAGCAACACTCTCAGTATCAGATTCATCATTATCACCACCGGAATCATCATCATCAGTGGCATCATCAACGTCGTCATCTAGATTATTGCGTATGTACTCCGTGATCAGAAACTCCCTTTTTCGAACTGCTGCGAAGACGGCTTCATCGTATGCGTACCCGTCGTCCGTGATACAACCTTTAGTTTTCCTACAAATTATTTTAATGAGCGCAGAGTTCTGTAATTCTTTCCACTGGCGAACTATGTCAGTACACTTTGTAACTAATGCATCAGTATATATGGAGAAAGACTCGTTGTCTACACATTTGGGGTCTATGTTCACTTCATCACCCCCATCTTCTAAACCTGGTTGTTCAGTGTCTAAGTCCTACTTAATATTTAGGAATATGGCGAAGCCTCCCGATTGCCTATGACTTCTTTTTCATCTTCACATTCATCCTCGCTCTCAGACTCCATTGAGTCATTGTCTATGTCTTCTTTTTCAAAATCACCTTCATCATCGCTCTCAGAGTCCATGGAGTCATCACAGGGTTCACTCTCCAAATCCAATGGCTTATCATCTTCCTGCCTCATCTCTGTCATTTCTTTATCTTCACTCTCTAGATTCTCGCTATCTTGATTTATGTCATGGAATATTGATTATAGGATAAATCTATTCTTTTAGTCTAAATTTTATTGGTGAAGGGTTTTTAGTTGTAGTTGTAGAATTCGTCTTACCGTCTAAGGTTCCCTAACTGCTATGTAGACGAAATACACGTCAGGCCCTTTGGGTTGTTTAAACTATAGTGAAAAAAGGGATTGAATCTGAGACAATTTATAGGACTGGATGTACACTCGAATCCCACACTCACACGTACGTGCAACCACAAATCTGTGTGGCCGCAAATACGGCCGCAAGGCTGCACATGCAGATATAGGTGTGTATGTACGAGCGACCAACGTACACGGCTGGACGCACATCCGGCCACAAATTTGGGTCGCCGCCTGTGTGGCTGGCCCGGCCGCCCGTGCATATATAGGTTTGTATGTACACGCACCCATCACCACACTCGGCCGCATGTATAAATGTGTGACCGCAAATCCGCATAGCAACAAATTGAAGCAAGCATTGATGCTCATTTTGAAAATAATATTGCCGCAGCTTGTTGATGCTAAAGCCAGCAACTTTATTCAACAGCCCAGATTTGGAAATATTCTTCATCAGCTAGAGCTCTGCCTATTATGTCTGCTAAACGTTTCATTGTTAATTAGCATTATGTTTTAGACTTCGCAATTGTTCAAAACCATCTTAGGATCTAATACATCGATTTCATTAAACCATCTTTTTAACAGTATCATGTTTTTTCTCTAGAAATGGGGTTTTATGCACTCTGATTAACCTTAACGATGAAGCCAGCTAAAACCGGCCTCTGTAGTGGTCTTGAGGAATGAACATTTGCAGACCTAGAGGAGGCTATTTTTTGACAATTTACGACTGTAATGACTGTGTAGATAACTGAGTCCGTCATTCAAACGGTAAACTTTTAAAGATAGCCTTCTCTTGGTCTGCAAATTGACATTCAATAAGTGAATATTGTGTATATTATTATGTTGCGGAAAGGTGTTACACTACAGCTAAGAAATAACTTTTTTGCAAGACAATGGCGTTGCAGTCCAGCCACCTACTATTGACTCGTTGTGGTGAGTTCTGTATCATAGGATTCGTGGACTGGCAATGATTTCAATTATAGAGTCATTGCTCGATTTAACAAAAAAATTATAAAATTGTCAAAAGCTTAGCCCATAAATTATTAGAGTATAGGCTTATCGCGCTTCAACGTGAACAATACAAATGCTGTTCACCTAAATTTTATTTGTTTTACACGTTTTTCGTCTGCAGATGTTTTAACAATATGGTTTAAGCTTGTTTTTAACATATTCTGGTTAAAATACACCTTTAAAGGCTATTTTCACCTTTTTTCCAGAATTATAATGTTGACGTAGTTCCTGGAGTTACACCGATGTCTGGCACAGCTGGCTAATAACCCATCCAGAATTAAATTCAATTCATAACAAAGGTTGGGGTGGGTGGGTGGGGCATTACCGAATAGAGAAATATGTAGTTCTACTAGCCCAGCTGTTGTCAATATTGGCTTGAATGAATGCTAACCTCGTGTATGCCTACTTGAGTCATTACTTTTTTTAATAACTGGAATGTATGCATCATTATAGTGACCCGAGAGTTTTACTTCAATAAACTTGAAACTTGTTGAATCTGTCCTAGCGAATACGCCAATTTTTTATTTCATTAATACGTTTGCCAAGCAATTTCCAGGAAACTATGAGCGTAAGCGGTTGAATATTTTGAAAGTAAATTGACTGGGCGATGTTACTACTTATGGGTGGAACAACGCCCAGTCAATTAAGTTTCAAATTATTCTACATAATGTTTATTAAATAGTAAAAGACATACAATTCGTACAACTTGACGGTCTATTAAGTGATTTGAATGGAATATTCGATTACCCGCAGCATGCTAATGAATCTGTCCAGCTTTAGCTATACCCCGCCCAGCTTTAGCCAAGCTCCGTCCACACCTCGATCGTGTTGCATTTGCAGATCACGAGAAGACCAGCCACGGACTACTTTCACCCATGAAATGACTTGCTAGATAACCTAACCAGTCGTTACAGGGGCAATTCCCGAAAACAATCTTCTCCCGGTCGGCAGACACTCTCCATAACAGAATTGAAATATGTATATACAAATCTGAGTGCAAAAACGTGTAAATATAAGCGGAATATGTTACAATTTAAAATAATGTTAATGAAACCGTATCACAAATTTACTACCTGTTATGGTCATGCTGTATGCATCACATTAGACATTTCGTCAGAGTGCATACATGTGGAGTGCATGCGCGTGTATGTGCGTGCGTGCGTGCGCGCGCGCGTGCGTGCGTGCGTGCGTGCGTGCGTGTGTGCGTGTGTGCATGTGTTAGTAGGCCGTGTGGGCATTTGAGCATGTCGGCATGCATGCGTACAGCTGTGCTTGCATGCGTGAATGCGTACGTGCAAGCGAGCGGGCATTCGGGAATTGTGGGCATGCGGGAGTGCAGGCGTACGTGCGGTCGTGTGTACGTGCGTGCGTGCGTGCGTGCGTGCATGCGTGCGTGCGTGCGTGCGTGCGTGCGTGCGTGCGTGCGTGCGTGCGTGCGTGCGTGCGTGCGTGCGTGCGTGCGTGCGTGCGTGCGTGCGTGCGTGCGTGCGTGCGTGCGTGCGTGCGTGCGTGCGTGCGTGCGTGCGTGCGTGCGTGCGTGCGTGCGTGCGTGCGTGCGTGCGTGCGTGCGTGCGTGCGTGCGTGCGTGCGTGCGTGCGTGCGTGCGTGCGTGCGTGCGTGCGTGCGTGCGTGCGTGCGTGCGTGCGTGCGTGCGTGCGTGAGAGAGTCGTCTTCCACAATCGCTCAGTAGTTTGACCATTTAGAATTATAATCATCCTTACGCAATACATTAACCCTTGCACTTTTGTTTCAGCTCGAAGAGATCGGCGCTTAATTAACTCTTGTCATGCGTCATTACGCTATGGAGCACTATGAGTCATGTGATTTAACAAGGGAATGAGTTCCCAGAGCCCTGAAAAGACAAGTCCAGCCATGCAATCGGTCAATAATCATTACACATACATTAACCCTTGCACCTTTGTCCAGGCTCCAAGAGAGCGACGCTTAATTATCTTTAATAACGCTTATCAATCAGCATTACGCTAATTACCATTAAGCTCACCTCATTGAATGCCATGAGACACGTGATTTAATGAGGGGGTGGGGTGTCGTGACTGAATGAGGTCCCAGGAAAAGACGAGTCCAGGCATATAACCTGTCAATCATAGTTACATTACCCTTGTCAATCACTACGCTAATTACCCTTATGCTCACCTCATTGGATGACAGGATTCGCGTGATTTAATGAGGGGTGGCTTATGGACACCCTCTACATCTAACATCCCAGCAAAGCAGCGGCGATAGAGAGTTTGTTTAACACCTTTTCAAAAGGCGGTGAAGATCAAAGGAAAAGAAACGTGTCAAAATCAATAATCATGACAGCATAGACACCTAATAAGCATAACAAAAAGAAAACGTGTCGAAAAAGTCTCCATATCGGCTCACTTCTACTCTGATGAAGGAACAGTGACCTGCCAGTAACCACTACACAAATCAAGGGTTATAAACAGCACAGACCTTTGTAAAGCCTCTAAGCATTCTCGAATCGATGCCAAAGGAAACCCGTCTCTTTCTGTAACTTTATTTAAGCCACGGAAATCTGCGCTAAATCTAAGACTACCATCGTGCTTAGGAACAAGGAGAACAGGTGAAGGCTAAAGTGAGGTAGAGTTCCTAATTATGCCTGGCTGTTCCATTTCTTTAAGCTGCTTGTTGACATCTGAACGGAGAGAAAAAGGGGTTGCTACGCAATTTGTAAGCAACTGGCCTAGCATCGGGTGCTGGTATATCAAAAGTCATTAGTAGCATGCATCCCACATAACTATCACAGTTAGCCAAGATGTCTCTGTATTCAGCGATTAACCATTTTATTGTAACTTTTTGTATTTTCGTAATATCTGCATCTGCCAGACTTATTTCAGCTCATTTAAGCTTAGGCAGTTTTCATTGTTTACAATTATCTAGTTGTTTTTCTATTACACTGACAGGTGGCACTTTGCCCATCACCATTCCAGCATTCAAAAGTGTATCAGTACTATCCTGAGTTGGAACTACAATTGGAAACACGTTGAATATATCCTGTTTAACAACACCATGTTCAAATGAAAGGTACCACGTGTTACCAAATTGATATGCGGTAAAAATAAACGTTCTTGTGTGAGTTTTCCAAAATCGCTAGTACCCCCCAAACACCATACCCTCTGACCTTGCAGGAACAACATTACTCGAAATCAAATGTACATAGACAGAATTTTAAAGTAATACATTACTTCGTTTTTCGAGTGGAGCCACCATGCCATTTATTATCATCTTTTGCTGACGAAAATCCACAGAATATTTTTCAATCATTTTTAAAACATGTGTTCACAATATTGCTGAAAAACTGAGGGCCGTTACAACGAGAACCATAACATTTGGAACGTGAATGTTTTCCCCGATATGTATATCCAACATACATTCTCCTAAACAGTCTAACTAAGTGCTATTAGCTGCAGATGGTTTACGAGAACTGCTTCTCAAATTGTTTTGACTAATTCCAGGAACCTGTGAGCTGACACACGTAATATCGGACCCGGTGTCTCTAAGTCATTGGCAAGACATATTCCCGACTTTACCCAAAACATATAATGTAGAACAATGTTCAGTATCTGCAATTCTAGACGACTTCGAGATAATGTTTACGACACTATATGCTGCTGTTCGCTCCTCAACAATGGCACTTACTTATTGAACAGAGCAGAGGGACACCGGTAAACGAAATGTCAACGCGCTCGACAGTTATAATATTAGACATTTTTAACGTTTGCCAGACTTGAATGACGACCACGTCCAAACCCACATGCTCCAGAGGAATTTACGGCACCTCTACTGTTAACCCTACATTCCCTACAATGCCGCGCTAAGTGTCTTGATATTTGGCAGCTCCAACGATGAACTTCATTACAGTGTTTATGTACGGCAATACGTTTTGAAAGTTCGCTGCTAAGATGCCTGCATTCAAAGAAACTGTGCTTAGAGCTAGGTGTTCTGACAGAGTACAGCAGATTAATTACATATACGAATTAGAAACTCAATTAAAGGCCATTATCAGCACTAAATATCCGTCAGGCTAACTTGGTACTTCACTCTGCCAGGTCACACCAAGTTGAAACCATCGTTCAGGAGCGTAACATTCCCTAGCGATTCATGGAGAATTCTGAAGGAGAACTTGCACGAAATTCTCGGAGCTATAATGAACTCTACGCTCGTATAAGCATTTTGTTCCCGGAAAAAAACCCCGAAGATTGCTATTACATTTCTGACCAAACTTAGTGTGGCTGGGCAATATTGATAAAGACTCTACAACCGATCGTCAATATCCAGATAAAAACTCTCAATGGTTGATGCGATGCTCTCCAAAGATTACAGAGATCAGCTATTATGCATTAAATTAATGACTGATTTGTGTCATGCGGATAATGGTCAGAGACAAATAGGCCTATGCAATAACGTGCCTTCGCTCTCCATCTCTAGAGTCATCTTAAAGCCAATGGTTGAGGATGATGTTTGGTTTGAAATATAGTCAGAACCCTGAGCAGCTATGTAAACGTTAACTCAAAGTTAATGTCAGACGGATTATACATTACTCCTATGGATGAAGAACTTAAACCAGCTACAGTTTCAGATGGTGACACGATAAAAGAGTAAGGTACATATTCTCAAGAGTCTGTATAACTCGATTACTGGGATTAATGACAAAGCAACTGTGTAACGATGTCGATGTAAACGATGCTGATTCTGAAATAGATAGAGTCATTCAGAACCTTATCGATCACGTATCCCCAGAGACTGTCGGAGAGTTAGATTTCGCTATTCAACAGGTGTCTATGAAAGTAGAGGAAGAAATCCCATCGGGATTTGAACCCTTACCGGATACATTGGGCTCTAATGATTTACAGGGTTACGAAGAAGATGAGTGTTTTTCATTGCCCGCCTCACCCGACAATGTAGAAACGTATGCTCAATTGACAGCTATGTAGGACACCCCCAATACGGTTTACCGAGATATAAATGAATATGAATATCTGAGTTTTGACTGCGAAAGCATTCCACAATCTACCAGAGCGAATGGTATGGCTATTTTCGCAAATTTGTTTGAATTTAGCGATCCATAGACTAGCGATGCAGGACTGTTACGGGTACCAATACAACAGACCATCTCAATGCGAACACCAGTGTTTGGGCATCGAGTATTTCTTAAGACCTATAGACAATGTAGAATTAGATTACTTAAAGGCATTAGTTTGCGTACCTAAAAGCACTTTCTTCCGCATTGTGTACAGACCCGGATTTATATTGGAATGTATGCGAGTTATACAACTAATGGTCAAAACAGGGCCGTTATGTACTACGTACATATATATACGTAGTACATAACGGTCCTGTGTTGACCATTAGTTCAGACCATGGGGCATGCCCGAATATATATAAAGGCGTTATTGTGCAACTGCTATTATCGACTCGTTGCAGAGAGTTCTGCATATAGTTTCTGCATCATAGGATTCATGGACTGCCGATGATTTCAATTACAACATATACATGTTTTGACCATTAGTTCAGACCATGGGGCATGCCCAAATGAGTAAAAATATTCAGATTTTCCGTGTTTTGGGAAATATATCGTGATCCAATGAGTACGTGGAAGGGTCTCAGGATCTGTATTAACGAGGAGACACACTGGTCTTCTGATATGTTTAGGTATACAGTCTTTAGCGAAAACACCTAGGAACAGCACTCCTAATTTCCAGTCTTCCAAACAAATATGTTCAAATATCTCTAGCAGTTAACATACTAATAATAATAATAATAATAATAATAATAATAATAATAATAATAATAAAAATAATATTAATAATAATAATAATAATAATAATAATAATAATAATAATAATAATGAAATGTTCAAGGTCATGAATGCAATCGAATATTATTTTTTTGTTAGCAAAGTTTCTTTCCGAATAACTAAACAGCTGTATATGGCTGTTATACGTTTTTGATGGGTGCACCCATACAGGTGTGCGTGTGCGTGTGGGTGGAGTGTGTTGACGGGTTTGCTGGGTGATTGGTGGCGTCAACAGCTCTAGTGGTCCGTGGTAATGTTGCGATTGCTGTCTATGCTTATAATGTTAATAAATTCCGCATAACATGTTACGTTCATAGTATCATTTAATGCTGTTTTAAAGAGAGGTAGACTTACGTGCTTCGTAAGGTAGACATGATCGCCTGTCGAGAGGTCTGAAGTGTAGTCAAAGGCAAAAAAACTCTAACCTGCCTTACATTCATCGATGTTAAGCCATATACATTTGTCATCGAATAATGTACCAGTTCCATTAAATAACGTTAAGAATGATACTGTAAAATTATAACCAGCAGCCGTGAAATTCGGTGTAAGAGCATCTCCAGCCACTTGATCATTGTCCATATAGCACGAAATGTGATTAGCATCGCAGTGTTGAAAACTATATGGGTTTGAATCAACATCCCCGTTATGAGCTCTATTACTAACTTTACCGAATATAACCCTACTAGGTCGATCCCCGAGACAAATATTGTCACTATTCATGCTACTAGTCCCTGCAGGAATAGTGAATGATTTGACGATAACTCTTTTAATACGGTACCGTGTGAGGGACTTTAGCAATGTGTGTGCGTTAATTACTTCTAGAATATGTTTAACCTTATGGAAATGTAATCTATCTTCATGCAGACGTAATTTGTATGTGTGCGCATCGCCATGAGTTAGATTAAAATCAGGTTTACTCGACGTAAAGCGGAGCTTTAAGGAAACTCCATTGATTAAATATTGCATATAACCTACATTATTAACAGTTTTATTATCCATATGTCCCGACGTATCCTTATACCATAATGCAGAAGATAATTGACTCGACCTATGCTCTGTCGAATAATTAAATACGTTTTCGAAATAACTGTGAAAAGCATACGTGTCGTTAGCGTCAGTGACCCATTTTCCATTTAAAAATACATCTACTTGAGAAAACATAGAGACAACCCATAGGTTAACCGGCGCAACGTCGCTGTCCACTGTTAAATGAGTTTCCACACCCGCGACAACCTGTACAATGCTAGCCTTAACGTAAATGCAACTTTGAGCTAAATCTATGTATTCGTCCATGCTTCCAGAGATGAAAAACTCCAGACTTCACCCAGAGTTAGACAGGCTCGTAACGAGTTGATAACTGTGCCAATGAGCTTGATCCATCGTAGTCATTACGGGGTTCACATTAAACCCATCTAATTCGCATTTAATGCAGTAACAAGCAGCCATCTTATTAGTTAACTAAAGATATCAACTTGTTTAACATTTCTGATACTTCTCCCTCTACGGTTATGCTTCAAATGACTTTTGCGATGGTTAGCGGATCATTGATATACCCCTTTTAGAATTTTTACATCTAGGTTGTAAATTAGCTCCCAAGACATTGTTTCGCTATGGCTTTTGGTACGGCCGCTCTACTGACATTCAAACCCCTACTGTTCACAGATGTTTTCAATCGTTTACCAGCTAAAGCAGCTTCAGCCACACCTAAACCCACAGACAGGGCACGCTTACCCACACCTTTTTCTATGCTGTTAGCTAATGGCATGGCTGCTCTGAACAGCGAACCTATAATAGTTCCTACCCAGTTACCCTTTTGACTCATGGTGCCTATGAATACAGGAAAATGGCCACCAGCTTGATTAGCATAATAAACTTTCAACGTGGCTGAATTTACATGCTCATGTAATTTTTCACATTGTTTTTTAGAGTCAAAATGTTTAGATTGGTGTTAATAGTGCCTACGTGTAAATTCTTTGAAATTAGGTCTAAGGTGTAAACAAAGTACGCACAGTGATGCGCAGTTTTCAAATGGTATGTTCTCAGTGCTATCGCTTATAACCACACCTATTATGTTGATGTAATTCTTAAATACTGTTCTATATTGAATGTCAGGAAATGTCTATTGCCAAAAATCTTCACCGCCATGCTTACTAGATAATGACATAACTCTTAACAGAGGGGTTGTAGCGTCTCTGATTACATTATGACTTATGATCTCACTGTATACATAAGCCGTAGTGAATGTAATCTTATTACATTTATGCTTTGATGGAATTTCACCCAATGGTGTCGGGCTGTTAATGATATACCCGTGATTGCCTATGAATTGACCGATGCAGTAGTCAAATTCAATCATGAACATTCGCTTAACGGTTAATGTTATGAGGTTGATTCGATCTGTGAAATAGTTGAATCTAATGGCATTTTATAATGCTTGTGGTTATTAATCTGATTATTTATAAACTATTAGAATCTTAACTGCATAGAAACCTTTGTGTATATCTACGTGTTGGAAGTAGAGATGTATTTGCAGATTTTTACGCCGAGGCTCTGATTTATGTCTGATTTCTTTTGTTAAATCATAAGGCTGCTTAAATTTATCAAAAAAGTTATCGGCTACGTTTAAAGTGCTTTTCTTCTTCTGCTTCTTCTTAGATTGAACTTTAGACGTCAAGGGCTCATGAGAATGGAGCAGGATCGTCGAAGGATTTACTAATGTTAACCAACTTTTCGGATACAACAAGGATGATAAACCAACTTCCCATTCCCCGGAGAATTTTAAAGGTGCTTGAAGATGCGTTTTGAATTCTGAAATCTTATTATCCAGATAGTAATCCATGCTACTGTTACTCGGCAGTGTGATATAAAACTGTTTTATGTTTCTAGATATTCTTTCTAAACCAGTGACAGTGTCGACCTCTCAACTTTGGGCGTTTTTATACTCTGCGTGGGTAATATATAGACCAATCATCCGGATGCTAATGCTATCCAAACCCATGTATTGCCATTTTGAATGCTCAGATGTATTAAACACATCACTATTATAATATAAATAATTATAACCTGAGCGAGATATCTTATCTCGTCTCTGGGCATGTTTCCACAAAATGACAAACGATAATTAGTATTGCGAATGTATGGACTGTTTAGAGATATTTCTACAAAGGACCAATGGTAGGGCAGGGTTCATGGCTGGCGGTGTGGTGGATGTGGTAGGGTTGTACCTGTAGCTCGGTAATGATTCTAAATATGTTTAAGTTCTGAATAACGTACCCACGAATTAATCAAATTAGGATAACCGTGCCATTTGACATAGACTTCTCCCTTATTATCTTTTGTATGCCTTTTAATAATTCTTTCTATTCGATACAGCTGCCTGTTAGATTCATTTAAAACAATTTTCTGCAGCCCTTCGGAATAAAATGTACTGATAATGGGATTTTGATTATAATCATTGAGCTTATATACACCCGATCTGTGAGGTAGTTTCGAACTTATTTTGAATATCTGCTGGGCCCATGCCAGTCTATAGCCCTTGGTAAATGGATCTTTTGGCTCTGACACTCTTACATCATTGCTTACACTCAAAACATTCGACTTTACTGATGCTCTCGCTTTCGAGTACATATCACGGCAAGCTAACACCTCTGTACTGCTGTCAACATCTACCTTCTCCGTTTTTTTACTACCAGGTACTGTTCTATTGGAAGATCATACCAGATTAGGGAGCATATCGATATATATGCCAGTATTTTTATAAAGCATTTATATCCTTAACCTAGTCTTTATGGTGCATTGAACGCATTCAACAATCGCTGTCTTCATGCGAGAGTTCTGAGATGTGTAGAAATGTATACCTGTAGAGGTCATTACATACCTAATGGTAGCATTCACGAATTTTCCCCCTTTATCACTCGGCATCGATTTTGGCTTTCTAGAGACAGTATTCAGAAAAGACTCCAGTGCTTGAGCTAAGGTTTCTGTGGTTGTATTCGCTAAAGTGATTAGCCACAAAAATGATGATAGACAATCTATTATAAATAGTAGATAATGCATAACGTTATTATATCTGGCTAAGCTAGTAATGTCACTTAGATCCATTTGCCATAGCTGATCAACACCGGTTACTTTGAATCAATCTCTATTAAATTGTATTTGCTTAGGTCTATACACAGTGTACGTAGCTTGCTCGGCTAACCAGATACGTATTAAGGGTTTAGATATTGTTCCATTAAAGGCCTTATACAGTTTTTCCAAACCACCAAAAAGATGCAGAGTGTTTGCTATCATAATATACACGTTTCAATCTGGCTGTTACACTAATAGATCGCTTATTTCTTGCAGTTCCTGTGCGCTTTTTTCACCATAGTTTTACTAAGTGTTGAATATCTTAGAATTTCGAGATCTCATATTCCTAGCGACAGAGTGCTGCGCTGTCGCACTATGTCTATTAATGCGCATAGATCATAAACCTTTAGTCTCGGGTTCATTTCTATTTATTTCGCTCTAGATTCGATGCGCTGAAGACTCTGCAGCTGTTCAATGCCTTTGCCTGTATTATGAATCTTATCCCAAGTCTTATGACTGCCCACAATATGTCTAGGTATATTGGCATCGGTTAAGAGTCTATCGAAGACTACCAGTAATTTAAGTTCTAAAAAATCCTTAGAATTTGTATAAGGATTCTGCATCACGGTTGAGGCAATTAAATCTACTAGATAGCTATTCGGATAGGCTATCCCGTCTATCGTGACCTCATTAGAGTTGTCTAATGATAAACATGGGGCCCAATGATTTAAGATTTCGATTAATCTCTCACCTTTATTTCTTAAATAGAAATAAAGGTCAACGATTGAACTAGCAATTTAATACCAGCATTATCAAAAGTTAATCCCCTAGGCACTAAAATCTGGAGATTGCATGAATGCTGCGAATCATCTGATGACTTAACAACTGAACCGAATTGCTTAGACTGATCTATTTGCAGTCTAAACCTTTGAAGCATCTGAGAATACAAATTGAACTTTTCTCTAGCCGTCAAGTCGCTATGATTTAGAATTTGTTCCATCTCTTGATCTAAATTGACAGCAGGTTTTGATCCCTATTTAGAATATTAATCTTAAATGTCGTGTGTATACCATCTATCATATTATGCGGTACCAATGCCAGTTTCTGAATGCTTTCCATCGATATTATTATTATTATTATTATTATTATTATTATTATTATTATTATTATCCAAATAATTTAGAAATAAGCGGTAATACTGTTGGCAGTAGAAGTTGTAAGAAATCTTCTCGTTGAATCAATCGTCATCTTTCATATAATGGCGTCTTGCTTTTACTGCGTAACCTAATGTTATCTCGGTATTTGATTTAATTTTATGTTTCCACGAATTAGGTTTAAACAGTATTCAGACACAGTATCAGCTAAACCCTTATTACCACGTTCTAGGATTATCTTGCATTGCTTGGGCTTGGCTTTAACTAATGTTTGCAAGACTGGTAATTGATCTGAGCTATTGACAGCTCTACGTCCTCTTTTAAACTTAGACCCGGGTCTAACCGTACCCTAGTCCGTCTACGATTATCATTATTATTAGTATTATTATTATTATTATTATTATTATTATTAGCGCTACTCCTCCTGTTAGCCATTTCGACTTTCTTAAGCCTTCTTATTAGCCTTAGGGACATACACTATGCACACTTGCTCCAGTAAAATATTTGTACGTAATCTCAGATGTTGAGGTGTTGTCTGACAGCGGTCTATGAGTAAATAAAAGTGAGCTCACATAGTTGCATCGCTATATGAATCATGCAATGTCGCACTACCCCTAGGATACATTTGACGAGCCAATGTAGTTATACTGGATGTAGCTCTAGGATTCTTAAATAGGATTATGTAATGACAATTCAGCGAACTATTTCTGTGGTATTTATTTTTCGAGAAAATATTCTGAATCAAATGAATTATCATTAAATTCCCGTGATGACCTCGTCTCGTAAACAATACAGTAACCCTGCTATCTACGTCCTCCATCAGATCACTGAGGATAATTAGATTAGCTACATTGGAATATATTTCAAAATCTTGAACTCCTGAATCTACCTCCCCATCCGCTCCGAGTCTCTCGTAAGCAGGTTGATATGACCCGTAACATAATATAATTCGTTCAGGTGTTTTATCGAATAGCTGAGCTCTGAATCTAATTATCTCACTTAATAGCATGGAGTGTCCTGCTTGAGACGGTCTGCTAAGTAAGATATTAGCCAGATGTTTAAATTGTGTATACATTTTGCAACGTTGTGTTACTAAACTAGACAAGAGCTAGCAGGTATATCAGTTTATACAATGTTTCAAAACGCTTATAATAATATTATCGAAATCATGGAAGCATATGTTCAGATGTATATGGCTGAGTTCGTCGAACGTTGTGATGGTAATAAGGATGAAATCGATTGCTCGATGTGTAGAGTAATCCTGTTTACTCTGACTTCACGTGTGAATTTAGGCAGAATTTTAGTTATACTAAGAATGTGTCAAATGCTATTAGAAACTTATGAAATCGATCTATCCCCCAGGCTTGTACATTGATCCTTAGATATTTCAATTTTGAAGATTGGCCGAAACTCGTTAGTGTACTAATCCTGCAGCTGTGTGTCTCAAATATTAATGAGCTTACCATTTATTTAAAAAAAACTCATGAACATGTGAACTCGTTAACGTTCAATAACTGAGCAGAGAATGCTCGGTCTGAGTCTAAAGATTATGTCAACGTAACAACATTAACTGGGTTTAAAATACAAAATCGTTACATTTTTTGTCAAACAATTGTCGGCATGTGTTTTAGAAACGACTCTACAGATCTAGTATATCGATTTTTGGCACTTAACACATGCACGTGCTAACATTTTGAAGGTAGCATAATCATAAGTTACCACTTACCACCTCGCTATCGATATTTCTGTGACAGATCCTATATATGTGTAGCGCATCGAAGTGAAAGATCATTCTAAAGATCGCATTTCAAAAGCATAAACGTACTTTTAAAAGCTTAGCATCAATGTCATTGTTTAACTGCTTTTTGATTTAATAAAAATGGAAAATACTAGAGCTATCACTGAAGCTGACGGTGAAGTAATTGTGTCGCGCCTAGGCCTAAAGGTTTTGTTGATTATGGAGTCGTACTGGAGTATCCTATCCTGATAGAAGACTCCCCTGTTGTGCGTGAGGTAATTATTAGCATTATTAGCATTATTATTATTATTATTATTATTATTATTATTATTATTATTTTTATTATTATTAGGCTATTATTATTATTATTATTATTATTATTATTGTTATTATTATTGGCGTTATTACTGTTATTATCGTTATTATCAACATTATCGATATTATTTTGTAATTTTTTACCCATTTAAGCAAGGCACGTCGAACGTTGTGCTACATTACCTAAATAAGTAAAGACCCGATAAAATAGACATGTATCAGCGTTGTTACTTAAAGAATTCCCTACGCTGACCATTAATATATATTGTATACAAGGTAAGTTACACCGCTGTATGATCGTAATTACTATGAGATCAGATAGACAAAGCGATAAACTGCTTTTTGATTTAATAAAAATGGAAAATACTAGAGCTATCACTGAAGCTGACGGTGAAGTAATTGTGTCGCGCCTAGGCCTAAAGGTTTTGTTGATTATGGAGTCGTACTGGAGTATCCTATCCTGATAGAAGACTCCCCTGTTGTGCGTGAGGTAATTACTAGCATTATTAGCATTATTATTATTATTATTATTATTATTATTATTATTATTTTTATTATTATTAGGCTATTATTATTATTATTATTATTATTATTGTTATTATTATTGGCGTTATTACTGTTATTATCGTTATTATCAACATTATCGATATTATTTTGTAATTTTGTACCCATTTAAGCAAGGCACGTCGAACGTTGAGCTAAATTACCTAAATAAGTAAAGACCCGATAAAATAGACATGTATCAGCGTTGTTACTTAAAGAATTCCCTACGCTGACCATTAATATATATTGTATACAAGGTAAGTTACACCGCTGTATGATCGTAATTACTATGAGATCAGATAGACATAGCGATAAAGTAGCCCACCCACCCACCCACCCCCCCCCCACCCACCCCCACCCCACCCCCACCCCACCACACCCCCCCCCTACGCTCTCACCATTTGGCAGCAAACAATAACCGTGAGCAAAAAAAAATATCAAAATTAAGCTGAAATACTTCGAGTTAAATTGGTATGGAGATTAACACGTAAAAGCACCTAGTTGTTTTATGGGCATGTTAAATTGTGTCATGGGGGTTTGGCATGGGTGTGTCCGAGAATTTGTGTGTGTGTTGTAATCTTTAAGTCATTTATTTGCTAGTTCCCAATGCTAGGTGTGTGTGTGTGTGTGTGTGTGTGTGTGTGTGTGGGTGGGTCGGTGGGTGGGTGTGTGTGTGTGTGTGTGTGTGTGTGTGTGTGTGTGTGTGTGTGTGTGTGTGTGTGTGTGTGTTGATCGTTGTCTCTCGATTTTGTCTCATGTTGAAAATGGCATGTGCTGTTCTTGATCATGGTTCTTCTGTTGCTCCTCATGCTTGGACGTGGGGTGGTGAGGGCCTAACGGGTGTGGGGAAGGGAATGGGGTAGGTGATGGGTCGGAGTGGTGGAGGTGTAGTGCGTGCGGTCTTATGACCTGATGTACCATAAGGGGGGAGGGGGGCTTTAGGTCAGAGACCTCTCGGGCCCTTTGGGGGTGCAGGGAGGTTGGGGTGTGGGGTCTTTAGGGTCCTGGGGCACATTTGCTCTTCTGGCCATCATCCGAGCAGGCACCAACCTTGAGGATGTCCTTGGCTTTTTGCAAAGCCGGGCATCCACGATATGCGGCAATGTGGTTCCCCTTGCAATTTCTACAGTGGGTGGTCTGCTGGCAGTCCTCATGTTTGTGATTCCCTCCGCAGTTAACGCATGCGCTGGCTTGTCGATCAATTTAGCATGGTGCTGTAGGTCGACTGAGTCAGCGACTTACTCGCAATAGTTTTGAAAAATAGAAATACAACCATTGAATTAACTATTAACATATATTAAACTCTAGGTTGACCTTTTACACATTAATAGCTGAATGTAACGCAAAGTTATTATACCATTTAGACGCGTGTATAATGTTAGTTTAAGTTAACTTTGTTTAAAATTTCAGCGCGATCTCAGCAAAAAAGGCAGTTACCTCACTTGACATACTGAGCTATATCTCGAGCGTGGAACGACGTAGTTACCTCCCTTGACCCAATATATTTTTTACAAAATATTATTTTAAACATTTATCATTTGTTTTAATCTACATATAATTTCTGAGAGCATCGAGGGCATACAAAACGTTCGGCCGATGAGTTGGAGACGAACTGATGTTGGGCAGTTGTAAAAGATTTCAAAGAAGAAGAACACTAATCTCATATGTCGGATGTGCAGCACGCAGTTAATGACGTGATCGATGTCAAGACATTAGCACTCGGGGATATTCAGCACCTCAGATCGATAGAGCAATCCCTTCATGGCCGTTATGGAGGTGTTAGATGCAGACAACAATAATGAACTCGATTCCTCCAGCGTTAGCCAAGCGCTAACTGGTGAATGAGAGTTTATGGCAACTCCATTAACCCTACAGGAGGGAATATTAAACTTTCATGACATCTGTCCAGATGATCTTCCAAGTCGTGTGCTGCAAGCATTAACTCACCTGAGAGAAACACTCTGAATGACTATGACTGAGACCGATTACGTAGAGTACTACGATCACATAGAAATGTTGACTTTACTGTTTTTCGTTTGAACTATGTTGGGTTGGTTGGGTTGTGTGGGCTCTTGGTGGTTGCCGAATGTACAAGGGTTTGGATGGAGTGGTTATGGCATTGGGTGGGGGTGTGGTGAGGTGTGTGGGTGGGGTGTATTGGGGTATTGTCAGCAGATGCTGCAGCTATTGGAGTATTGCTGGTTGTTGTGTGTGTGTGTGGGTGTGTGCTGGGATTGGGGTACCGTAGGTGTAGGAATTTTGGCAGGGGTGGGTTTGATGGGATTGTCGTGCAGGTGTTGGGTTTGTCGGGTAGGAGAAGGTTATTACCGTCTTAGTAAGCAACAGCTACCAGACAGATTAGTAACAAAATATTAAAAATAATCTTGTATTAATGGTATGGAGTGTTCAGTTGGAATGGTAACCAAGACTTGGTGGTGATGGATTCATTGGATTGTATCATGGGTTAAAACGGTTAACCCTTTCACCAATGAATTCCCCATATCTCATTTTCATCGATACCATACAGGAAAACTATTGAATATTTTGAAATTAATTTGACGTTGCTAACGTTAATTTATTAGTAAACTATTTTTGTTGAATATTTTGAAGACGTATTGACATTTACCCGTCATTACGCACAAATTGTTTTTAAATTCTTAATATTTCAATAACGTCAGTCGTTTTAGATGTTGCACAATGGTTAAATGTGGTCATTATGTCTCTGATGGTTCCGTGTGTTTATAGAATTGTATGTCGAGCGGACTTATGCCAAAAAGATTATTTGGTGCGTATGGTTTTAATTTATCCATATGTCTTGAATAGCCGGCAGATCAATCTTGAATCGAGATACAAACATACCATGTGTTAATAATGAAAGAACGTGTTAGTACCTCACGTCCCGTACTATGTGTTTTTTTAGAAATATTCAAAATTACTATTGAATTATCACCTTTGCTACTCACTAGGAGATTTCACTTTGTAGTTGCGAATGCGTAAAGCTTTGTGCTCTGGATACAATATCGTATCGATTCCTAGTTCTTAAGTGAGTGGACATATGTACTAATTCACTTGGGCAATTATTAGAATATCACGTGTTGGTGTGTGAGTGCTTTATGCATATTTATGGTGTGTTCGCGCATTACTCATATTAACATTAAACATGTTCGTTTCATTCGCTTTAAGGTCATGTGATGTTAGATTTTGTCAATGCCTGTTTCCTCGCCAACTAATAATGTCGTTGGTACGTGCATGACCACGATGAAAGGCGTAAATTATGGTGGAATATGTGGTTGAATGCGTCTGTATCAATGGAAATCTGTTACTGATCCATCATCCACAAGGGTGTTCTACTTTGTTCGCATACGTTCACACACACACGCACGCACCTGATGCACCAACACACGCACATACTGCGAATACCCTCATGCATGTTACGACATGCGCATAACAACGTGCACGTGGTGCTATGCGGTTGCCCCTTGTCACCCATGTTCCCTGTCCCCTATGCGTGTACGTCATGCATGTGTGTGTCCATCTTTTATTTATGCACCCGTTTGTATGTGGGTGTATGTATGTAACCTAATTTTGGTTTTTGGTGGCCCCTTAAAATAGAGGCCTGTTTCTTTATTTTTTATTTTGCTTTTTTCTTTTTTAACGTAAATATGTGTATCTCAATTAATGCAAATGATAACTTCTGTCTTGTTTGCATGACATACACATGCAACAATCATTACGAAGTTGGTACTTTGCATGCAACCATTTGTTGTAATTGCGTTCATCCGGATCCGTTAGATAATCTCTCCAGCGGTTACGGATTTCACGCAATGACATTGCAAATGGTTGCTGTACTGGTACCTCTTTATATTGGTTCCATTCGATGCAACCGCAATTAACAGGCATAGTACCTATCGTTCTCCATCGATCGCATAATTGAGATTCCATTTTACGTGTTTTGTTAAATTCAAAAAAGCTGTATGCCTTACTAGTCGAGCGCATTTCACTTTTATAGCTAAAATATGAGCTGTCAGTAAAACTATCTTTCCAATCTGAACACACCCTTATTTCGGTCACGTGGTTTTTTCTCCATCACTTAAAATTAACATCATTGCTTTATAAAACCTTACTATTGCACCATGTTTGAATGACATGTTTTATAGAAAACTGAAATTGATATGCAGGGTTCAATTACAGAGCACGTCATATGGTTTCCTCTGTATTCAAATATGTCCGCATTTTGTCATTGTCATGATGTGAATACAATTAAGTACGGATCTTTGGATCATTGTGGTATGCCTCACGTACCTAGTGTACCATTAATTCTTTATCCATTATCGGCATTCATCCATCGAGGCGTATCAAAATGGCAATAATTGGGGATGGATGGGTGAGGGGTGAGAAGGCAACACGAAGAAATAATAACATATATTTACAAAATAAATGTATTTTTTATTGACACATGCATTTTTCTTATGATAAATATTATCGACATTTATTCACGATAATTAAAAAAGAAAACATAGTACATAAATAATTATACATTAAATATGATAATTTTTTCTGTTTATTCATAAACACTGTTGTGTCATTTTTGTCTCTGTTTCTCAGTGCCCATAATATGTGTTTCATTTGCACACCTCTCGAACGATGGTATAAGAAATATACGCAATAATATCCACAAGTTGTCGTGACGGCTGGTTGAACATGTACATTGTTGTAATAATAAACATGCGTATTTGCCTATACTCGTCCATTTTGTACATTTGATATCGTTCTTCCATCAGAAGGGCGTCTTCCATAATGATCAAAGTATTCAGCATTTCCATTTCTACTGTAATAAACTGCCACCCAATGTTGTCCAGATTTATTATTGGGATGCGTGTTTATTACTAATGAGACCGGGAGATATTTAATATGTGCAGGTACATTGTCAATTGGAAAAACACTGAGAAAGTGTTCACACTTTTTACTGTCGCCGAATAATAGATCCTCTATTTCAAATGTATTCAACATATTTGTTAATAATCTGTTAATATATTAAAGTCTGATCCAATTTCTATCGTATTATCAAATTCAGCATAGCAAATTACATTGGTTGTAGTGGCAAGTGCTTGAACAAAATGGAAGACCACTCTTAGCGAACCAGTGCATGTAGGGTAGCGATGCTCTGAATCAGCTATATCTGGCGTAAAATCTCATGTGAACAATGTGGTTCCATGTCTGAACCACGTCTTATTTATCAGGTAGCCACAAACTTTGAATAATGCCCCAGTACCACTGAATAGTGAGAATTAAGCGTCCAAGTAAATGTCATCACTAAACGAGGTTGTAACCTCTTCTCCATTTATGTAACATGTAGCATAGGTAGTGTTATTGTTATCAAACTTGAACGGATTGTTATATACCACACCATTATAGGCATCATTAGGTACAAAAACGAATAATACTAGTAGGTAGCTGACCAATAAATATATTATCTCTATAGATGCTCATAACACAGCTAGGTGATGTAAAAGTCTTACACACTACCCTGCGAATAGGATATTTCGCGCTTGTCTGTCTCAGAGTAATGGTGTGCGCCATTAGCAGATCTGCTGATGTTATAACTTTGCGTACAAATAAGTTAGCCGACATTATTTTCAATTTAGGCCTCACTCCTTCCATGGCCATAATGGCGAATGCATCTTTACTCCTCTGTAGGCATACTCTTAAATCAACGGAACTGAGCAGGAATCGGTCCTGCAGAAACATATTGCTTTGTATGCGGCCTATTAATTGCACCGTTTTACTCCGCGCCATCATTCTTCTATGTGCTTGAAATCCTAAGTTAGTATTGGCGATATTATCAAATTCACTGGCATCATCTATTTTCCATCCAGCAAGTTGTAGATGCGAGGATGCGGCATCACTGCCATAATTTAGTAACGTCTCGATGTACGAGCGGTAACCATAATTTTCGTTCGAGTCACTGACTTAAAAAAACCATCCACTTGCGAGAACATTGTATGCAAAAGATTATTCGCAGGCGCTATCAGGTCATTCGCCTCGAGTGTCTTTTCATAACAATTTCGATCTAGCTTTACTAGCTTAACTTTAATCGAAAGATAAGATTGCGTAAGATCTAAATATCTATCGGCAGACTCACTGACGTAAAACTCGATCGGTCCACTATCTGATAAACTAGATACAGGCTGAAACTGTTCCCATTTTGCAGACTCCAATGTCGTCACTATGGGACGCATCTGAAAAATGTCTAATTCGCTCTTTGAGCACTCGCAGATCTGATTAAGTTCCATGTTGATTGTTAATTAAAGATATCAGCTTGTTTTCTCTGCCGTCTATTGCGACCCTTCCTCTTCGTTATCACACGCATTGACTGAGCATTACCTGTATTATTCCTCTTTTTACGTTTAGGTAGAGGTGGTCTTAAACCACCTCGCACCGCTGTTACAGCTTCTGGTATCAAAGACCTCGCAACACCACGTGCTCTCGATTTTAATGCTGTTTCAACATTTTTTCCAGCCATTACGTCCTCAGCTAGTCCGATTCCAGCACTAAGAGCTTGTTTACCTACAGATTTAGCCACATTTTTTGTGAAAGGTATTGCTGAACGTAATAGACCACCTAAGATATTACCGAGTCCATGTCCTGATTGGTATCGTGCGCCTACAAAAACTGGAATACGTCCATGACCCGCTTGACTCGCGTAGTAACATGCCAGCGCTGTAGCGTTCGTTCTTCCTCTCATTGTCCCTCTTATCATCCCTCTCATTATCGGTGTTGTTATCGTCTGAAATGCAAACAGAGTACACTCGGCGATGCTCTGTCCTTGAATGGGACATTGGCACCAGTTCTATCTGTTATAAGTATTCCAATAGTATCGATAAAAATCTTTGATACAGTATGGTATTGAATATCAGGAAACATCCACTGACATATATCTTTTCCTCCGCCTGTACTAGAAATGGGTATCACTCTGAGTAGCAGTGCGGAAGTATTACCTACCACACTGTGTGAGACTACGTCGCAGTATATATACGCGGTCGAAGGACCACCCTCACGATTTGAACGAAATGATTCTTTAAAGTCTATAGGTCCTATATGTATGTTTCCTCCTTCGAATCCGATTAAATTTGCTACTTCTCCACCTAAGCATATGGCGTAATTATCTTTAACCATGAGAGAAACTAGATTCGCGCAATGTAGGTAAAAATTGAAAAATATTTTTTGTGTCTATATCTTGTCTTGGTTTCTATCTGGCCATTTAGATAGTCTACCATATTTTTTACGGCATAGTACCCTTTCGGCACATTGATAAATGTAGCTTCTGCTTGCACATAGTACAAATTTTCATTTTTTACCGTCATTATTTGTTTGATCATTTCACGCATCTTTTCCCCCGAGCATTTCGTGACCGTTTTCCCCGATCAGCAGGACGTGGATTACCGAAACCATCTTTTAAAACTGGTGGAAAAGCCATTGTCTTTTCCATTTCTGATGTGCTGGCGACAGCTTTGCTAATTTCTTCTGATGCATCACTACCTTTCTTCTTCTTTATCTTCTTCTTAGTAAATGCATATATTTGGACAAAACTTTCCTCTGCAATAGTAAGCCAACTCCTCGGAAATAACACACTCGAGAGGCCCACTTCCCTTTCGCCAGCTAATGTTAATGGAGTTTGCAGATACTCTGATATCTTATTGTCTGGAAAGAACTGGCTACTGCTCAGAAGCGTTATGTAAAACTGATCCTCGTTCATTCTGAGTTGAATGAATTATGGACGTCTTTATGCGCGGACTAGGCAATATATACCCTAGATATCCACTCAAAAGCGATATCCATATGCCTGATTGCCCATTTTGTATACTCAGATTCACGATACATGTAATGATTATGACATAAATTATTATAATTTGAGCTAGGTATACTATTTCTTCTTTCGGTACTCACGAACCCATCATTCGCCACATGCTCTGATCCGATCTTCTCTCCATATATTCATCCATTGTCAATGATGTATAGTACTTAGTTCATTAACCCACGTGTTAAACTTAGCCGGGTTACCGAGCCACTTTACCAGATACTTGTGTTGTCCCTTTTTATTTTTTCTACATTTATGTATTTTTTTAATGCCGTACTCTTTATCATTTTCTTCTATCACTTGCTGTATCTCATCACGATAAAAAGTACCAATAATCGGGTCACCTCCATAGTCTTCTAATTTATATAAGTATGGATATTTGTCTGTAAGCACCTCATGCACCTTAAACAATTCGCGACTCCATTGCCCACGATATGCTTTTTCAAATGGCATTTTTGCTTGTGATATTCTAACATGGTCGCCCTGAGTAGGGCTGTTTTTAGATTTGGAACGTTCTTCATCTTCTTTCCATATGTATTTCTCCATGCGATTAACTCCATACTATGGTCGACTTCGGTAGGAGCCATGCGCGTACTGGAATGTGTTATGTTATTGTACGCTGCGACTAAACTGGGTAATACATCGATATACTTTCGTGTATTTTTATGCGTCCTGTATCTGTATATTCGACCCTTCAGGTGTGCATTGAAAACGCTCTACCATTGCCACTTTCATTTCATTTTGAGAAGTGTAGAAATGTATTCCATTATCTTTCAAATATTTTTTCATTACACGGTTTACGAACTCGCCCCCTTTGTCTGTTTGAATAGTGTGTGGGCGACGCTCAGTATGCTCCAATATTGTTTCTAACCCTTTCCTGACTGATGACGATGTTTTACTAAACAGGCATTCCACCAATGCATATTTTGAAATGGCATCAACCACGCATAGCAAATATAACACATTGTTGTTCTCTTTTGCCAGTATATCCATCGAGCATAGATCTGCCTGCCATGGTTCATCGACAGATGAAGCTCTTATTTTTCGCCTGTCAAACTTTGTTCTCCACGGTCTGTGCAGGGTATATACTTCTTGGTGTTTTAACCATTTGTCAATGTAATTGCGAGGTATTTTACATTTGAACGCATTATATAGCTTTTCTTTCCCACCAAAAGATGCGTAATGTTTTGGATCAAAATATACTTTCACCAATTTAGCATCATTCATGACTTATCTAAATTTACCCACACTGGAATTGAATGCCGCTTTTTCTTCCTGATATCCGCTAGAGAACACTTTCTACATATTCTTTTGCTCACAGGTGTAGACGTGTAGTCACTGGTGCTAACATCCTTTTCTGCACCATTATATATCTGTCTCATCGTTTTATCTTGCCCTACAAATCTGCGGGGTATGTTTAGGTCATGTAACAGATTAAGAAACTCTCCCTCCACTTGGTCATGCATACCAGCCATAATAGGTTTACGGCCATGCGCTACTGTGTTTGTAAGCGGGTCCAGTACATTACTTTTTGGGAAGAACGTACCCTCTATTGTCACTTCGCACAAGTCATTAACGTGAAAACGTTCAGGAACCGAACGTAAAATATCAATTACTCCACTGGCTTCTGTCTTGTACGTTTTTGGTATTGCCCTCATCGTACGCTCAAGTATGTGTGTGGGCAGTGCAGCGTAGTTAGTTATGGGCTGTAGAGGTAATGGTTGATATTGTTGTTGATGTCCTTGTGTTTGCCGATGGTAATGCCTATACTTATCCAATACTTGTGAATATGATTTTGCTTTTTCAATCTCAGTCAGATCGTGTCTGGCTAATATATTGGATATCTCGTTGTCGAGACTAATAGCTTTACGTATCAATGGATCTGTCTGTAGCAACGATATTTTACTCTGTTCATTTGAATTACCTATCAATTCGTGAGGAACTAGCGCCATTGTATGTGTATGTTCCATCTTTTCACGTGAACAGTTTACCAATTAATGACGCTAGCGTGCCGATCACTGCTGGTAATAAGGCTCCTAAAAATCTGCCTGTTTGTAGCAATTTTCTTTTACGTGCATATGGCACACCGTGACTAGTCAGCGTACGCATTTTCGCTTTATATTTACTCAGCTGCCTGTATCGTATTTTAGTGAGATGAACATTCCCACGTAATACGTTTAGGCATGATTCACATAGTACATTCACCAATTCGTTCGAACACTGTTTGATTACATCATTTCTGATTGAGGGCTTTACTTTAGTCATATATTGCAGCATAGGTAAATAGCGTTCCGTTTTATGTGATGCCATTTTTCTTAGGTATATAAACGTAGCAGCCCTCCTTTGTATGAACAGGTGAACAGAGTCTGACATTGTCAGGTGTCGTCTGTTTCAAATCTAGGAGTATATATGAGTGAGGTTCGCGTGTAGCATCCTTATATGATTCGATCAAATACTTTGTATTGCTTGGGTACATCTGATTAGATAAAGAACGAATAGATGATGCAGCACGTGGATTCTTAAACAATACCATGTAGTGACAGTTAACTAATAAGTCGCATTGATTGCGTGACTTGTGAAACAGATTTTGTGCGACAAATATTATGCTACAATTCCCATGGTGAGAATATTTTGTAAATAGGTCAGCCACATTCTGGTCGCATTTATTCATCAAATCTTCGAGTACCACCAATGTTCCGCAACTTCTGTCTAGTTCAACATTCACACCCTCTTTAAATTCAACTTCTTTTGCCAAATCGCTTTACCCATTATGCCACACACCGTAGCAGTACACAATCCTCTGTGGAGAGGGAGTAATGGCATAGGGATCTCTTATTAGTGCTTTTATCATCTCAGTTTTACCGCACTGCGTTTGTCCGCAGACAATCATAGTAAATTGGTGACGTAATGACATACTGCAGTCAAGCCTTGTTGCCACTGTTTTGGCACACGTGTGTCCACATATGACTAAGGAGATATACGCTCATGCATATATATATATATATATATATATATATATATATATATATATATATATATATATATATACATATATATATATATATATATATATATATATATATATATATATATATATATATATATATATATATATATATATATATATATATATATATATATATATATATATATATATATATACATATATATATATATACCTTAGGCGTACGTGGATGCATGTGAACCGTAACTATGATGTAATAGGTAGTTACTCTTCTGCGAATACTTTATCAATGCTTACTGGTTAGCGAGCATTATGAATTGTGACATCAGATACTCATGACGTAAGAGAAATGCTATGTCCATTTAAGAATGCGACGTAAATTAGGAGAAATGCTATGATTGCAACGTCAGATACTCGAGACGTAGGCGAAATGCTATGTCCATTTAAGAATGCATCATAAAATTAGGAGAAATGCTACGATTGCGACGTCAGATACTCGCGACGTAGGAGGAATGATATGATCATTTAAGAATGCCGTGTAGGTGGGGCTTCGAATAAAGCTTCTGTATCCTCTGCATGTCGTAAGAGGCGACTAAAGGAGGTAAGGGTGAGGTAACCCTGACAGAAACCTCGAGTCCTGAAGACGGAGGTTCCAGGCCGCACGGCGCACTCTAATAAACCATGGATCCACGCACTTAACGCTTATGATCATGTCGATAGTCACTTACAGGACTGGCGGTATGATCAGCGAACGAAAAGAAGAAGAAGAAGAAGAAGAAGATCATTGAAGAATTGTGACGTAAAATTAGGAGAAATGCTATGATTGCGACCTCAGATACTCATGACGTAGGTGAAATGTTATGGCGATTTAAGAATTGCATCATAAAATTATGAGAAATTCTATGATTGTCACAATCATAGTCAGATACTTATCAAGTCAGATACTTGAGACGTAGGAGAAATGCTATGAACATTTAAGTGTATGATTATGACATCAGATACTTGTGCGATGTATCCATGACATCTTTAAATAGTTACAAAAATAAACACAATATTCAGTGAATATTTTGCCATGAAATTGAACAAAAACCGTCTAATGGTGTTTTATTTAAGTATGTGCTATTCAGCTCACTCTATCATTCATTCACCTGGACCATTCTTCTCCAAAGAATAGCAATGGCACGCACCATCATGTGCCTCTGTCAAGTGAAAAGCGGGCATACCAACGTGTGCGGAGGAGGTGGGGGAGTGAATAGTGAGTCGCTAGCGACAGATAAAGAGAGAGAGAGAGAGAGAGAGCAAGGTGCAAGTACTAAACAAGCAAAATCCGATTTTAAAACTTTTTTTTAATAATGAATACACCAATAATACATATCGTTACAAAGATACGAAAAAACACACAAAACACAACATATTTTCCAAAGCTACGATTGACGAAATAAAACAATTAATTATGTTATTTTTTTAAAATAAAACAAAATACGTGTATGATTTTATTAAAAATTATCAGTGTGTTTTAATGCTTAAAACATGGTTAATTTTAAATATAACTAAATAAATTAATACGCGCATAAAGAAAATATTAATTATAGTTATGGCGACAACATTTGTTTTTCATATATTACATCCACAATGTATCTATACCATTCCATCATGCACATATGGTACAGTTCAGTACAATGTTCATATATATTGTAATGGCAGGCTAGTTGAGCGCAATATTTGGCTTCGTCCATTTTTGTTAATGCTGCCTCAGTATACAGTTCAAAATTGTCAATTAGATTACGGTAAACATCAATCCCTAAATAAGAATGTTCACGTTGACTCGGATGATTTACTAGACATCCGTAACAATCTCGCACAACCAACGAATGTATCTTTTCACACAGCATGAATGCGAATAATTTCCGGCTAATCGTTTGCACATGATCTGTAGGACAATTATGGTGTGGCGGCCCCATAGTTTTACAATAGGGACACAGTTTGATGGTATCGTCGTCATCGACGAGATTTAGTTCATCATCGCTTAAAATCTCATTGAGGTATATAGCGTCCGTAGTAAGTGTAGCGTGATTAGACATCTCTGCGTAACCACTAGTGGATGGAATGTCATTCATGTTCTCGCTTTTTCACACCCTAAAAGCACTGAGGTATTGGGCTATACAACACGTCACCGCTCGCGTCGGGAGGCATGTAAAAGTTAGGTAATGCTGCCAGCAAATTACTCACATTCTGTTTCAATAATTCCCACTCATTGTGTTGCAGGTATAATCCGCAATGTGTGGCCCATGGTTCTGTGTCAGAGAAACAAAAATAGCATATGTCAATACATGGAAATTCGTCACAGATAGAAATACGAACAGAATTGTCCAAAGAATATGTAAATAGTATGCCTTCTTTTTTGCGCGCACGTTTTACCGCATCCTCAAGACCAGGTATAATATGTAACAGCTGTTTAAATGCTACTACGCTGAGATATAAAACGCCTTTCGTAGGATAACCATCAAGATGAAACTGACAAAGATCTATACAACACTTTGCGCCTAAACGTATCGTACGTGCTTTACGCGTATTACCAAGATCGCACCAAAACGCAGAGCAATTTAAATATTTAAAGCAAGGATCAGATGACATCGTGGTGAATGAATAATCATAGCGTGAACCTGCTGCATTTATATATCATTAGTAACAATAACGATCAGCCGCACACGGATTGAATGCCATCTGGCATAAATACCATACGCACAATGGCGTACAGAGTAACACGCGCATTACAATGACGTGCATATACATGCTTAATTTGAATTTATGGAGCGCATTTGTTCGATCTATAACGCTCGTATTCATGCGGGACAAGACACGCGTACGACCAACTTTTAACCATTACACGACTGAGAGACTCGGTACACTAAAGTCAATGCGTATTATCACAGGATGCGCAAAATGTTTTGAATACTATCTGTCTGTAAGTTCATGGATGATGCCAACAACTTTCAGTCAAAATATTTTCGTGGTAATATAAGCCTTGAAATGCGAGTGATAACTATGCATACATTATGAATGAGAAAGACACCGATTACTGTAGCTTCGCAACAATAATACGCGAACCCAATGCACTATGTCTATCCCATATTCGGTTAATAAACCCTTGCTAATTTCAGACATGAGTATAATTCTTCTTGCATTAATTTGTCATCTCTTAAAGCGAACCGCATGCTCCTCATAATCAATGCACACATCGTATCCTTATTAGTGTTACACAGACTAGCAGTATTTACTATCATAGCACGAGCAGCTAGTGCGGCTTCGGCGGACATGGATGACACTGTATTATGTTAGTGTAACCATATGGTACTGATGATAAATCTCCCAGTTTCAAAAAACGTGTTTTTGAAGATGGGTCTGAAAATCGTACTGCTATTTACTGAAAGAATTCCAAAATGATCAGTGCGCATGATCTTTCACGGGTAGCTTAATAGTATGCTATTAATATCCGTAATTCCAAAATCGTTTATAATTTGTTCAATGGATTTTTTCATTGTATCAAAATTAACCTGTTTTGATTGTTCGGTACCAAGCATTACACCTTTAACCTTCGCTACCTGCTTAACGATCGATGGATCATCGTGACGCTTCATTTCATAACTATAGTTTTTTTGACTGAGTGCGCAAAAACTTGTTAATTCGTAATCGGAGGGGATTTCGCTCGTCCAAGAACCTAGATACCCACTTCATTCTTGAATGGTCGGTTCGCCTTCACGGGTACTAAATACCACCGAATCCATATCGTGATAGGCTATGCAGCGTCCGAGTAAGGATAAGACTTTGTACAGTATTATTTGACCATAAACTGTCACGAAAGATGCAAGAATACAGTTGGTATTTAATGGCGACTGAACGTACTCATCATTGACCAAATAGGAGACCATTAGAAGACTATCGTTCAGGAATGTAATGGTGCATACAGTTTTAATTTTATCATTCAGAAGGGAGGGAAGACCATTACATGATGATATCATGCAATTCTTTTTATGATCACGAAGAAAAAATCATCCCCACAAAATATTCAAACAGGATTTAGCAACAAAGCGCAAACCCAGGTTATTCGATATTTTGGCAGGGTCGAGCTGTATTCCTTCATGTTTATAATAGTCAGCCACGTAATTCACCTTTTCAATCTCACTAACAACACAATCAGGATAACCGCTACTTTCCTGTTTAATTTTCAAAAAACAATATGCGGCTCATATTGCGATGACGCGTGATAATGCCATACTTGATACATTTTCTTAATGACATAACCGTTGTGTATAGCTAGCTGTCACTCTTGAGTGGTCCATGTTCCACATAAACTGTGCTGTTCTTCCATATGTTCACATACAGAAGATTGTTAATTTTTTGCGCATTCAGCGCATAGTACAAACATGAGGCGCGAATTTATTCTAGCAGGTAGCATGGGAAAGTATAAATCACGAGGTGGAAGGACTTTGCATTTAATAAGGCCTCTTAGAACCGTATTTGAGCCTTCTGGAAAACAACATTGTTTCATCACTGAAGGATACATGGAAACGCAGTCTACATATTCGAGTGTGATATGCTCATCCGCTTCCATAAATAAATTAATCGCGAATGTACAGCCACCGAATAGCGCATCACATGGTGAAATTGGGTGTGCTATGTCCAATTCAGTGATAAAATCGTTTAGCTCGGAGGAATCAGCGACTTGTTTCTTAAAGTCGCATTCCCACATAATTCTCACCATATATCCGCGCGATTCAAATAAAGAAATGCGACATTGAAGTGCGGAATATGCTTCTTCATATGTCTGATCGCCATATGGTATATATGTTGTATCACGCTTATCACCGCAACAAGCAGACTCATGTCCGTGGAATTTACAACCTAAGAACTCATAAAGAATATTTTCAGATACATCAATTCCATCCACATAATGTCCGCATATTTTCTGTTCACCACCATTTAGCGCATGCACAATTTGGCAACACTCACATTGACTGACCCATTCCATCCATTCTACACCCAAAATGCTATAAGCACGTTTTGCTCTTAGTGAGAAATCAGGTATAGTCTGTATGCTCTCAGGTCGAAGCCATAAAGTGCCATAGGCCACATTACACACTCTCGCTAGCATTATCCCTGTCACAAATGGGTTTTTAAAGTTTTAAATCTAGACATGGCTAAGCATAAGATGGTTACATCATCATTACAATATTCGATGAGATTTTTATCGGCATCGTATTGCTCGTGTCTAGATATCTGGTAGTTGTACCATCGATCAAATTCGATTAATTCATTCGCATTCATATTTTCTGGACAGAATATCTCCCTCTCAGAAAAGGGTATTATCTTATCCCAATATTGAGGCATGTTGAGCTGATGGGGAATGTCCCCTTTCGAACAGAAAGATTATAAGCATCACCCACATTATGTAATGAAAGGGGAAAAAAGTTGATGGAATCGATAAACCGAAGAGTACCTATGTCAAATGAGAGAACTGAACGACCTCGCATGATAATATTTGAAGGTGTAAGATGTGTGTTAGTGGTTTTGCAAATGCATTGAAGGAGTAAAAGAGAGTCATAGGCACGTGCGTTGTGAGTGATCACCAAGTAGTCAGAGAAAACATATTTTCTAGCGATATGTTTACCGATACGCGCAGACTTAACATGTGTCAACCAGCTAACGAACTGATCCACCGCGTCTAACCCATGAAAGCGAACATATCCATAATTCGTGCCTCGATGACATGTAGAGCAATCATCTTTGAGTGGTTGCTCAAAACACGCATCACAACATATGTTGGCAACCACGCGATTGACTTTATGCTCGGCTAGAATATTAGTATTGCTACTGTCGATAGGTGATAAACATGTTTCTGTGTCGTAAATGATGTATTTTTGAAAATCTTCGTAACTACAATTGTCGGCATTCGTATGCATAGAGCATGCATGGGATAATGATGTAATAGGTTCTTCAATTACTTTATGATAACATGTATGATTTTCAGTAATAACATACTTTTCTTTACACGTGCAACATTTTGTCATACCGCATACGTGTTCATCGTCATCTTTACGTATGCGACTGAAACAGTGGGGGCAAGCCTTCACCATTTCGCATGTCCCATTAGAGAGGTAGTTCGATATACATTGATGGTTATAAAACTTACGATGACAATCTGTACACATTATCTTATGTGTAGCATCTGTAGAAGTACAAGATCCTTTATCAGAATAAGGTGTCTGACAACTACGACACCACTTAGCGCATGAGTGATCATTAAAGTATGATGCATTACACCTCTTCCAGTAATTACGTACCATAAGAAATGCGGCCATAGACGTGATTAAGGATATATGATTATCATGTTCTGAATGCATAAGATTTATGCACGGTAAACTTGGGGAAGCACAACCGAATATGCGTTCATGCATTGACTCTGAGCAGACTTGAATAGAAAATTGATTGCGAAAATGTTCCTGAAATTTGTTCCAATCAGTACTATTAATTTCACATACAGGAATACTACAAACCACATGATATTGACGTGCCATATGTGCCAAATATGTTTTATTACGTATCAAAGTATTCCATTCTTTTGCAGAGATTAATTTGTTCATTTTCTCAATAAATTTTATTCCTAAAAATACTCCTGCCACGAAACAGAATGGATATTCGACGCATACGGGTATAATACATTTTTATACGCATATATGCATCTAAATCAGATGAATGTATATTCAATAAATTTAAATGTCTAAAATCGCTCGCACCTATGAGAGTATCATTTCGTCCACCTGAGTTGTAGTCCTCTACACGAAAAACGTGTAATTCAAAACCCTCTGATAATCTACAATCATTATTTGACTGAATGACTTTATCCACTGATTTTAAAATTATGTCAGCTGTAATTTCATTCCATAGCCTAAAATCAATCGCTATCGGCATTTCCAAAGAAGGGTGAATCAACTCGATTCTCACGTGATCATTCGGCTGAACATTACTATATTCACTATACGTATCGAGCAAAGATTGAAAGACGCCTGACATGAACTCAGAATGAGAAAGTGGTGTATTGGCTATAGGATAACTTTTAAAAGATACATTATATTCAGTACCTTCGAGATGAAACGTTTTACTGTGGTATTTGTGAACAGTCTCCACAGATATATAGTCGGTATAATCAACTACCGACCCTCCAATTTGAGCGTGCTCATAGTGTTGCAAATAATGATTAAGTAGATCATCTGTAAGCACTATATTCTCTGATATGCATCGACTGATTTCATCAGCAATAAGACTAATTTTGTCTGTCAAATGATTTACTTGCATGTCAATAAGAGTTTGATGAGTAGGAACAGCGATGCAATAAGCGAAATCGTTAGGAAGGTATGCTATATCCAGAGATAAGTCATTAGCCGAAGGCACAATACAGTCAGACACATCGTAACATAAATGTAGGATGGTATCATTAGGAAGACATGATAAAGCCAGCAATATGTCATTAGAAAAAGGCACAATACAGTCTGGAACTGTTGCAGCATCAAATAAATTTGGGTCAGAATCGTTAGGATGGCATGATAAATCCAGTGATATGTCATTAGCAGAAGGCTCAATATGTACAGGAACTGATGTGTTATCGAATAAATTTAGGTCGTAATCATTAGGAAGGGATTCTAAATCCTGTGATATGCCATTAGCAGTAGGCTCAATACGTACAGGAACTGGCGCATTATCAAAAAAATTTCGGTCGGAATCATTAGGAAGGCATGGTAAATCCAGAGATATGTCATCAGATGAAATCACAAGAAAGTCAAGAAGGGATGCATCATCGAATAAATTTTCATCGTAATCATTAAGAAGGCATACTAAAACCTGAGATAGGTCATTAGCGAAAGGCGCAACGTCAATTAAATTTAGATCGTGTCCATCACGTACATCGGTCAAATAATTAGAATCAATTACATCACATTCGTTATGAGGATGATTAACAAATGATGATGGTATGGTACTCAGATCAGGAATAGATAGTTCAGTTCTAGTATGTACGGTTTGATCATCGGTAGAAGCAGATTGTGCAGGTATGATTACGTCATAATCGTATAAATAGTCCAAATAATTGAAAAAATCAGCATCAGTATCAGAGAGTTCAGGAATAACTTCGCGCAATGCAACATCGTTATGTTCATCAGATATGTGCGGAATTGAAAAGTTGGGTTCATACAACATAGAACCCAGATTTAAAAGGTGATCCACGTCTTCATCAGGTGAATTGGGTGGATCCACGTTTAATCTTGACGCATCAGAGTCACGCATCTGCTGCAAAATCACATTAACACCATCTTTGCATTCTTTAATATCGGCGCTTAAATAATCTGCCATTTTGTTATGTCTTTAACACAAACTTAATATTTTTTTTAATTATTCTCTTAAAATCTCTATACGTTTTCTTTAAAAAGAACAAATAGTGATAGCGAACTAGACAGGAGCGCTCTGCTTAAATACGCGCAAAAGGCCCCAGGCAGAGACCGGCCAGCCGACATTGCATTCCTCCTCAGCCTCCTCCTCCTCCTCCTCCTCCTCCTACGACCTCCATTATCAGACCACCTCTTAAACTCTATTATTTTACTATTATCACTCCTCCTCTTAAACTCTATTATTTTTACATTATCTACCACGGTAGATAACCACGGATGGGGGAGCGCCACCACTACATTAAAATGTAAAATACACAACTTTTAAGGGTTAACAACTTCAAAATACTAGAACATTCCAGAGTGGTGCAAATCTCAAATACGTGTGCGGCTGTGCGCCATTGTTATCTAGAAAACATAGCGTTCATTGCGTCATTGTTCTGAGAACAATAGCGATTTGAAATGGAGCATTTTGATTGGTTAATAAGGACCTCCTGCTGGGAAGAACAATCACGCACAGCTGCACCCTTTACTACTGATATCACTTCACTATATCATTATGTTTGTAAGACCCGCGAATACCCTCTACGTGAACCGGAAGTAATCGTTAGACATTTTAGACCAGCAGAGGAGCTGCTAGGGTCTTACTTCGGTCTAATAAAGTGTATCTGTTAGCCTCCTAAAGATGTATTATTTCCTGTTCTCCTGAACGGATGTAGCAAAAATTTGTTCTTTCCATTGTGTAGTAAATGCCCTCACAATTTGCCGAGTACTGAATGTACTCGAAGGGATCGGGAGTGCTCTCTTTACGGTGTATGGACGTCTGTGGAGTTGATGTAGGTGGTGTGTAATGGGTACCGTATTTTAGAGTTTATCGAGATACATACAGCACTACGAAGAACGTGCTGATACGCTTTTCAAGGGATACATCGATAACTTTCTGAAAATTAAACAAGAGCCATCGGGGTATCCCGCTGATGTGGTCACATATGCGCAGAAAGATGCGTATGTTCTGGAATATTTTGACTGTGAAGGAATTAAATTCGATAAATCTTTGATCGTCAAAATAAGGGCCATAGAACTCTAGCAAAACCGGTGCTGAATTCTTTGTGGGATTAATTCGCCATCAACCCCTGCCCTAATCATGAATACGTCGATTCCTATAGCACAATGTTGAAGTTGCTGGTGGATAGAACGATTTCTGTAAAATACATCTGTGTATGCAACGACAGTACTCACTTAATGCGCTATTGTGAGTTGAACCAATGCATGCAGGCGGATAATCGCACCAATGTCGTGATTGCTGTGTTTGTCATGAGTCATGTCAGGGTTCATTTGCTATGAAACCTTGTAGCGGTAGGCTCGAGTTGCACTTATCACGATACAGATTCTTTCGTGTATGTTCAAAAACGTGATAAACCACGCCTAACGCCAGTTTACCATGACAGATTCAGTTATTTCATGGACGAAGTTCCTTCCCGCAGTGAAATAACAGAGTTTGTCAGCACTGGCCTGAAGAGTTACGCATACAGACAGTTAGACGGACAGACTGGGGATATCAAGACTGTCCGCAAAATTAAGGGCTTAATGTTGAATTACAGGAATTAGGGGTTGGGGTTCGATACTCAGTTAGCCACGGTCAACCATCATAATCTCGAAACGTTCGCTCAGTATCCTAATACTATCATTAGGAATAAATATCATAGACTTTTGAGTAAGGATACTGAGAAACGTTTCGGATTTACTTGCAAAAAATGTATAATTTTTAACGACTATCATACTAAACCATATGGCTTTCAGGTTATCCCTAGGATCTAATTTTATGATAGCCTTGGGGTGGGGCGGGAAAGTTGAGGGGTGCTTTCGTTTCAGTGTAGGTCGGTGGTGTCGAGCGAAATCTTGGGTGTATGCGGGTTTGAGAATGAGTGAATTGGAAATATGTGCGGTGTGGGGTGGGGAAACGGTTGAGGCTGGTTGAGCTGTCGTTTTGTATGCTGTATAATATGCTAACCCGTAATTTAGAAGATTACTAGCATAGATATGTGCGGAGGATGGTGAATATAATAGGGGTGGGGTTGAGGTGTGGTTGAACTGTCACGTTTGTATGACTTACAATGTGCTAACCAGTAATGTAGACAATTACTAGCATACCCTTCATCGAGGGGAAGTAAGTAATCGTCTGCTTTATTATTATCAGTTAGATCTGTGCGTGCGTGCCTGCCTGCCTGCCTGCCTGCCTGCGTGCGTGCGTGCGTGCGTACGTGCGTACGTACGTGCGTGCGTGCGTACGTGCGTGCGTGCGTGCGTGCGTGCGTGTGTGCGTTTCTTAATATTTCTAAAACCAACTATTGTACAAATTCCTGATCTATCTTTACACCCAACCTGTTATGGGTTCAGCATCACTTAGATCGGTTTCAAATTTATTTAAATAATAGCTCTAAAATCAGTTTCGCGTAATACCTCAGCCGCATCTCTATGCCTATCACTTAACTTTAGAGGTGGCTAGATCCCTGGCGAAACATTTGTAAATCTTATATTTTAATGAAATTATTATTGTTTGTATAAGGTTTTCATATATTTGGGTTTTTTTATTTTTTCACTTATTCGTATGTATATTTTTATCATCTGTATATTTATCGCTTGTATACGTTACCAGTTGTATAGAGTTACTGAAACCTAATTTTATCACTGGCCAAAGACATAACTGTCCTATGACATACGGCTAAAGTTGGTCGCAGACCTTACTTGACTACCTAACTCTACATTAAATATAATAATAAGAAGAAAACGGCCAGAACAGAGTTTAGTTTTGGACACGAATGTAGCTTAATGCTGGCGACCCTCCATGATATCCAGTTGGAAGGGAAGATGAAGTTATGGGCGAGAATCCTCCCTTTTAGACCTTTTGATGACGTCACAGGGCGGAGGAAGACCATGCCTTGGTGATCCGTTGCGCAAGACGACCACCATATTTATTTAACCATTATTTTGCTTATAATTCATTACGTCCCTTTATGTGTGGCCAAGAAGAAGAAGCAAGTATATAAAGAAAGGCAGGCATGTATACTTCATCACACCCATCCCCAGATCGCCAGTCCCAATCGCCATAAAACGACGGACTACTTATTCCCGTGTATCACCTGTTTCTTTGGGCGTGATGCGGTTTCCATCTCAGATGCTTATAAACCTGCCTAATTATTCCTTAAACCAGGCCGCCCGAGCGGGTGGGTAAGAACGAGATGACGTCATAACTTACTTGACTGGTATAGTTTCATGCTTGCCTTGACTCACCATCACGTGCAAGAGAGGTAGAGTGTGGTTCCTGGCGACGCTTTGTTTATAAACATCTAAGGAATTTACCGGAATTAGGAGTGTGCTGTTTCAATACAGGCTGATTGGAATGGTCACGCATACATGTGATATGCATGTCTATATGCGGCAACTATCGATTATAATATTTGAGACTTTAGTCTAAACTTTGTAACCAGTTACTCTATATGCGCGCGTAATTAATTTCGGTCGGAATCATTAGGAAGGCATGCTAAATCCAGAGATATGTCATCAGATGAAATCACAAGAAAGTCAAGAAGGGATGCATCATCGAATAAATTTTCATTGTAATCATTAAGAAGGCATACTAAAACCTGAGATAGGTCATTAGCGAAAGGCGCAACGTCAATTAAATTTAGATCGTGTCCATCACGTACATCGGTCAAATAATTAGAATCAATTACATCACATTCGTTATGAGGATGATTAACAAATGATGATGGTATGGTACTCAGATCAGGAATAGATAGTTCAGTTCTAGTATGTACGGTTTGATCATCGGTAGAAGCAGATTGTGCAGGTATGATTACGTCATAATCGTATAAATAGTCCAAATAATTGAAAAAATCAGCATCAGTATCAGACAGTTCAGGAATAACTTCGCGCAATGCAACATCGTTATGTTCATCAGATATGTGCGGAATTGAAAAGTTGGGTTCATACAACATAGAACCCAGATTTAAAAGGTGATCCACGTCTTCATCAGGTGAATTGGGTGGATCCACGTTTAATCTTGACGCATCAGAGTCACGCATCTGCTGCAAAATCACATTAACACCATCTTTGCATTCTTTAATATCGGCGCTTAAATAATCTGCCATTTTGTTATGTCTTTAACACAAACTTAATATTTTTTTTAATTATTCTCTTAAAATCTCTATACGTTTTCTTTAAAAAGAACAAATAGTGATAGCGAACTAGACAGGAGCGCTCTGCTTAAATACGCGCAAAAGGCCCCAGGCAGAGACCGGCCAGCCGACATTGCATTCCTCCTCAGCCTCCTCCTCCTCCTCCTCCTCCTCCTACGACCTCCATTATCAGACCACCTCTTAAACTCTATTATTTTACTATTATCACTCCTCCTCTTAAACTCTATTATTTTTACATTATCTACCACGGTAGATAACCACGGATGGGGGAGCGCCACCACTACATTAAAATGTAAAATACACAACTTTTAAGGGTTAACAACTTCAAAATACTAGAACATTCCAGAGTGGTGCAAATCTCAAATACGTGTGCGGCTGTGCGCCATTGTTATCTAGAAAACATAGCGTTCATTGCGTCATTGTTCTGAGAACAATAGCGATTTGAAATGGAGCATTTTGATTGGTTAATAAGGACCTCCTGCTGGGAAGAACAATCACGCACAGCTGCACCCTTTACTACTGATATCACTTCACTATATCATTATGTTTGTAAGACCCGCGAATACCCTCTACGTGAACCGGAAGTAATCGTTAGACATTTTAGACCAGCAGAGGAGCTGCTAGGGTCTTACTTCGGTCTAATAAAGTGTATCTGTTAGCCTCCTAAAGATGTATTATTTCCTGTTCTCCTGAACGGATGTAGCAAAAATTTGTTCTTTCCATTGTGTAGTAAATGCCCTCACAATTTGCCGAGTACTGAATGTACTCGAAGGGATCGGGAGTGCTCTCTTTACGGTGTATGGACGTCTGTGGAGTTGATGTAGGTGGTGTGTAATGGGTACCGTATTTTAGAGTTTATCGAGATACATACAGCACTACGAAGAACGTGCTGATACGCTTTTCAAGGGATACATCGATAACTTTCTGAAAATTAAACAAGAGCCATCGGGGTATCCCGCTGATGTGGTCACATATGCGCAGAAAGATGCGTATGTTCTGGAATATTTTGACTGTGAAGGAATTAAATTCGATAAATCTTTGATCGTCAAAATAAGGGCCATAGAACTCTAGCAAAACCGGTGCTGAATTCTTTGTGGGATTAATTCGCCATCAACCCCTGCCCTAATCATGAATACGTCGATTCGTATAGCACAATGTTGAAGTTGCTGGTGGATAGAACGATTTCCGTAAAATACATCTGTGTATGCAACGACAGTACTCACGTAATGCGCTATTGTGAGTTGAACCAATGCATGCTGGCGGATAATCGCACCAATGTCGTGATTGCTGTGTTTGTCATGAGTCATGTCAGGGTTCATTTGCTATGAAACCTTGTAGCGGTAGGCTCGAGTTGCACTTATCACGATACAGATTCTTTCGTGTATGTTCAAAAACGTGATAAACCACGCCTAACGCCAGTTTACCATGACAGATTCAGTTATTTCATGGACGAAGTTCCTTCCCGCAGTGAAATAACAGAGTTTGTCAGCACTGGCCTGAAGAGTTACGCATACAGACAGTTAGACGGACAGACTGGGGATATCAAGACTGTCCGCAAAATTAAGGGCTTAATGTTGAATTACAGGAATTAGGGGTTGGGGTTCGATACTCAGTTAGCCACGGTCAACAATCATAATCTCGAAACGTTCGCTCAGTATCCTAATACTATCATTAGGAATAAATATCATAGACTTTTAAGTAAGGATACTGAGAAACGTTTCGGATTTACTTGCAAAAAATGTATAATTTTTAACGACTATCATACTAAACCATATGGCTTTCAGGTTATCCCTAGGATCTAATTTTATGATAGCCTTGGGGTGGGGCGGGAAAGTTGAGGGGTGCTTTCGTTTCAGTGTAGGTCGGTGGTGTCGAGCGAAATCTTGGGTGTATGCGGGTTTGAGAATGAGTGAATTGGAAATACGTGCGGTGTGGGGTGGGGAAACGGTTGAGGCTGGTTGAGCTGTCGTTTTGTATGCTGTATAATATGCTAACCCGTAATTTAGAAGATTACTAGCATAGATATGTGCGGAGGATGGTGAATATAATAGGGGTGGGGTTGAGGTGTGGTTGAACTGTCACGTTTGTATGACTTACAATGTGCTAACCAGTAATGTAGACAATTACTAGCATACCCTTCATCGAGGGGAAGTAAGTAATCGTCTGCTTTATTATTATCAGTTAGATCTGTGCGTGCCTGCCTGCCTGCCTGCCTGCCTGCCTGCCTGCCTGCCTGCCTGCCTGCCTGCCTGCATGCCTGCCTGCCTGCCTGCCTGCCTGCCTGCCTGCCTGCCTGCCTGCCTGCATGCCTGCCTGCGTGCGTGCGTGCGTGCGTGCGTACGTGCGTACGTACGTGCGTGCGTGCGTGCGTGCGTGTGTGCGTTTCTTAATATCTCTAAAACCAACCATTGTACAAATTCCTGATCTATCTTTACACCCAACCTGTTATGGGTTCAGCATCGCTTAGATCGGTTTCAAATTTATTTAAATAATAGCTCTAAAATCAGTTTCGCGTAATACCTCAGCCGCATCTCTATGCCTATCACTTAACTTTAGAGGTGGCTAGATCCCTGGCGAAACATTTGTAAATCTTATATTTTAATGAAATTATTATTGTTTGTATTAGGTTTTCATATATTTGGGGTTTTTTATTTTTTCACTTATTCGTATGTATATTTTTATCATCTGTATATTTATCGCTTGTATACGTTACCAGTTGTATAGAGTTACTGAAACCTAATTTTATCACTGGCCAAAGACATAACTGTCCTATGACATACGGCTAAAGTTGGTCGCAGACCTTACTTGACTACCTAACTCTACATTAAATATAATAATAAGAAGAAAACGGCCAGAACAGAGTTTAGTTTTGGACACGAATGTAGCTTAATGCTGGCGACCCTCCATGATATCCAGTTGGAAGGGAAGATGAAGTTATGGGCGAGAATCCTCCCTTTTAGACCTTTTGATGACGTCACAGGGCGGAGGAAGACCATGCCTTGGTGATCCGTTGCGCAAGACGACCACCATATTTATTTAACCATTATTTTGCTTATAATTCATTACGTCCCTTTATGTGCGGCCAAGAAGAAGAAGCAAGTATATAAAGAAAGGCAGGCATGTATACTTCATCACACCCATCCCCAGATCGCCAGTCCCAATCGCCATAAAACGACGGACTACTTATTCCCGTGTATCACCTGTTTCTTTGGGCGTGATGCGGTTTCCATCTCAGATGCTTATAAACCTGCCTAATTATTCCTTAAACCAGGCCGCCCGAGCGGGTGGGTAAGAACGAGATGACGTCATAACTTACTTGACTGGTATAGTTTCATGCTTGCCTTGACTCACCATCACGTGCAAGAGAGGTAGAGTGTGGTTCCTGGCGACGCTTTGTTTATAAACATCTAAGGAATTTTCCGGAATTAGGAGTGTGCTGTTTCAATACAGGCTGATTGGAAAGGTCACGCATACGTGTGATATGCATGTCTATCTGCGGGCAACTATCGATTATAATATTTGAGACTTTAGTCTAAACTTTGTAACCAGTTACTCTATATGCGCGCGTAATTATGGGCGTAGTGCCATGATCGCGCGTGTGTGTGTGGATTATTCCTTGATCACGCTCCTAAGAGTCGTCATTGGAAAAAGGTATTTTAGGAGAATTTGAATTCCCCGCGTGTGAGTGACTGTTTATAGTTTGGCGATGCGTAGACCTGGCTTTATGTTGTAACAATTCTGAATTTTCCAGGCGAAGCATCGTCATATTTGAAGGGCCAAGTTACTGAACCACTTGTAATGAACATGATCAGCGTTTACCGGGTGGCGGGCTGCCAAGCTTTCTTTACCTATGAGAGGAACTAGCCTCACCATACCTGAACAACAGCTTGACTTGTATGGTACAGGTCGTAAATGCAGTAGAAATAAAAATAATAATAATAATAATAATAATAATAATAATAATAATAATACAGTGCAATAGCCAGTTGATGAAGACTAGTGAGGCGATCATTATGTGTGTCCGTGTTCCTGTTGTGTTGATGGGTGTATATAGTATGCGGGGTTTTCAGTATACCAAGGAATCAGGCGCTGTAATGTTTGTAAATAGTTTACGGTGAGGGTGGGTAGCCGTAATGTGGGCATTGCAGACATTGTAGAACATTGATATGTTTTTGCGCTGTTACGACCGAGCCTATTGGCGGGACAGAGGTCCTTAGAGCGCTGACGCCGTCATAGCTTACTGCAGTTCTTGGAGCGGACCGTAATAGAGCCTCAGTTTTCGGTGCCAACATCCTACTCGCTTAGCGGCTGCAATCTACGGGCATCTCTCTCTCTCTCTCTCTCTCTCTCTCTCTCTCTCTCTCTCTCTCTCTCTCTCTCTCTCTCTCTCTCTCTCTCTCTCTCTCTCTCTCTTAACAAAGTCATCTGGGAGTACGTGTATTATGTTGCTATTATTTTTAATATTCTAGGGTGGAGTTCTCTTGTTGGCGTGGATTGATGATAGTATTGTTGATTTCATCGTTGCCGTATGTGATTTGCTGTACCTTTTCGAAGGTTGACGAATTGACGACTGTTAGCGATTTGGCGAGTTGGCGAAAGTTGGCGACGCGGCGAGTTGGTGGATTTCCGAAATGGTGAGCATATGTTCTGCCGAATACGGCGAGTATGTACTCCACCGAATACGGCGAACGGTGCTCCGACGAATATGGCGAACCGTCAAAAGTTGGCGACTCGGCGAGTTAGTGGATTGCTGAAATGGTGAGCATATGTTCTGCCGAATACGGCGAGTATGTACTCCACCGAATACGGCAAACGGTTCTCCGCCGAATATGTCGAACTGTCAAAGGTTGGCGACTCGGCGAATTGGCGAATGGCGACTTGGCGAGTTGGTGAACGTTGGTGACTCGGCGAGATGGCGGAAACATCTTGCTTCTTGATGGTTTAATTGTTGAAGCGTTAAGATTTATTAATTATTCTACACAACCCGCCACCTTGATGTATGTTTTGTATTATATGGTTATGTGTATGAGAGACACAGTTATAAGACGCATGTCCTATCGTGCTTCCATTAGAACAAAGAAATAAAATTTGTTTAAACAAACATCGACCAGTCAAATTAGTTTCACAATAGTCAACAGCCTACCCGTATAGTTTTCGGGAAATTGCTAGTCAGGGACTTCAGAGATCGATCGATCCCATCACGCTCGAGGAGTTGGTGGAGCGTAGAGATGGGCGTGGCATAGCTAAAAATTGAAAGATCCATTAGTACACTGCGGGCAATTGGATATTCCGTTATAATTGCTTAATAGACCGTCAATGTGTACGCATTGTATGTCTTTACTATTTAATAAACATTATGTAGAATACTGTGAAAGTAAATTGACTGGGCGTTGTTGCCACAATAAGCGGTACCGGCCCCCTGTCAAATTAGTTTCAAAATTTTCAACAGCTTACCTGTATAGTTTTCTTTAAATTGCTAGTCAGTGTGCGCATGGATCGCTGGATACCAACACGGCCAAAGCGTGTGTGGGTCTTAGGTAGAGCTGTGAGGAACATAGCTAAAACTGAATTCCTCATTCCTCCCTCCTTCTCATCCCCCTCCCCTCTCCCCCCCCCCCTCTCCCTCTCTCTCTCTATCTCTCTCTCTATCTCTCTCTCTCTCTCTCTCTCTCTCTCTCTCTCTCTCTCTCTCTCTCTCTCTTTCTAGCTATACATAATCTACTACAAATATGTTACATATAAAACATCTCCATTGCCATAATAATAGTAATATACACTGCTACCCGCACATGCTATTGTAATAGCCTGGGAGAATAAAGTGAACTTGACCTTAAACACAGGAACAGCGTTCTCTAAATGAGCATAATGCAGCGCAGACATCAAAGAACTGAACGAACACTGAACCTTTCCCCGCTTTTAGCTATTCCCCGCCCATCTCTAGCTAAGCTCCACCCACACCACGATCGTGTTGCGATCGATCGATCTCTGAACACCATGCCTATCAATTTAATACACAAGTAAGCTGTTTAGTATTTTGAAACTAATTTGACTTGGTGCTGCCTAAGCCAGCAACAGCGCCCAGTCAAATTAGTTTCAAAATATTCAACAGCATGTTTCTTAAATAGCAAATTACAAAGACATACAAGTACAAAGGCATACAATTCCTACAACGTGTCGGAGTATTGAGATTTGATGACGGTCTATATGGAACCATTTGTGACGTAATAATTGTAACGTCATTATACACGCGCTGAGCTGATTATGACGTCATACGAGGTCAGATGATAGATGGATACTCTGGAAAGGTGAATTTACATTTCCACTTTATCTATCCATCGTATGAAGTCATAATCAACTACGTGACGTGTAGAATGCCATCATAATGAATGGCATGGCATAGATAAGAACGCCACGAACCCATATTTGAAGACGCACTATGCATTGTTGTGCAACTTGTATGTATTTACTATTTAATACATATTCCGTTGACTATTATGAAACTAGTTTGACTGGGTGCTGTTGCTGCCATAGGCAGCAACAGCACCCAGTCAAATTAGTTATAAAGTATTCAGCAACTTATCTGTACAGTTTTACAGGAAATTGATAGTCAATGCATTCTGGGACCGATCAATCCCAACACAAGCTGGTGTGGCTGTAGCTTAGCTAGAGATGGCGGGGCATGGTTAAAAATGGAAAGGTCCGTTGTTTGAAACGTTATCGGGGTAGGTGGTTAAAGATGGTACTCAAAGGGCAATTACAGCGCTTATTATAGATACATAAGTGATAAAGAGGAAAATGCATATATATTTGTCTGAAATATGTTTGTAACCTCGGTGTTTCAGTGCAATACAAATACAACATCGAAGTTAATGTATTGTATAGCCGCTTCCATATAATATAGTAATTGTGTTTCCATAGTACACTCATATTTCTTAGTTTAAGCGCGGTGCGTACCTTACGCCTATTCACACATGCATGTAAAATAATTGTAAATGAAAAATAGACACGTTTTCTGAACGTCAATTGACGGATGATGATCGAATAATAAATAGTCAGAGTAACGTCTCGTAAGAGAATCGCCAGAGAGAAATAACGGCGAAATTATCTTTTATTATATAGTTCATGAGGATCAATTGCATTCATATTGATAACAGTGTGTGGGGGGTGCAGGTGGTTATATTGGCAACAGTGGTTCTAGGTCGTGTTGCTTGATATTAATTTCATCTATATCTATAACAGCTTGAGCAATACTTTTCACAACCTTACCAACAGTAAGATATAGTCTTGTTATATACCTTTTTAAGCCAGTACTTGATTATTGTGTCTGCAGGGCCTGGTGTGAAAACAGTAAACTGATAACAATTGTTAGGGGAGACACAGTTTTGACGATCCTATGCTATTTGTATCCGAATGAATTCTACAGATGGTAATTTTAGACGTCACTGGAGGGCTGGAAATTAACGTTATTAATTCTTACGGATCAGTACACCAGAAAATGTACAGATCCTTGGAATTTTGAACTGATCCATACTGATATTACTGTATTACTGCACAGAATAGGAAATTAATAACACGTTCTGTGTGCAAAATTTACACCATATTATAAGGAAAATTAATCATCAATTTTCAAGAACTCAACCCGTTTGCTTACATAACGCCAATGTGCGGGCCGAGAGAATACTATTTCTGAGAGGCTACCTTTCAGAATGGCTGGCTCGTTCATCGATCCAATCATTCCAGAGGTAAATGTCACAAATAGTATTCTCCTAGCATGCAAATCGACATTTCTCAAGACAACTGTAGAATCCATTTTTGGTCGGCTGTACCACTACATGGTTAAAACACCACATATTACACTAACTGGTTGGTGAAGTAAGCGATGCATCCTGTTTGAATTGTATCATAAAACTACTGCTGAAACATAGGGATCCGGCCGGATACGTTACTGTCCTAAAGCAGTGAACTGTTACTGATCGCTGGCTCAGTGGTTAATTTCTAGCCCTGTCATCGGAGCATGATGCAATCAGACAACGTCACAGTACCCCTGCTTGCAGGCGAAACACAGTCAACTTTATTGGTATTCTGGAAAGGTTTTAAGAAAATGACAGATTGGCTCAATCGATCTATTCCCTGTGCTGCAGACTCTGTTGGTGTTGCCGCGAACACCTTACTTATTATCTACTTGTTTAAATCAGGAAAATACCGTGCGCCAATATTCACACTATTGACCAGCTTAGCTTTCTGTGACTGGGTGACGTGTTTCTGCGCAGGATTCTTCGCCCAGTTTGTTCTTCCAGATGTGGCATTCTCGTGGCACACTACAGAGATTGTCCAGAGTATGGTCTACTTCCTAACATCGAACTACGTGTGTAGTCTCTGCCATTTATTGTTTTTAGCGGCGCTACGATACTATCAACTGGTGCACCCGTTATCAGCAAAGGTGCACGTTGCATTCTCAAGAATCGTCAAAGGTTGTGTTGCCATGTGGATGTTCTCTTTAGCCATCACTTTACCATATCCACTCTACTACACATCATCTCGTGTACAACATGGAGATAAAACGTTGATAATCTATCATTTTATCGGTAATTACAAAGCGAAGGAGCTATCGTTGTCAGTGTTTGAACAGATCATTCCGTTCACTGTATTAGCATTGCTACACATTCTCAAAGCATATAAAGTGCCACTGAATGCTGAACTCACGCAACAAGAACGGCGTAACTCTAGCTCCAGAACAGTCAGTATCATCATTCTGTTATTCTTTGTAGCAACAGTGCCTCGGTTTGGTCACATGGTCTATCACGTGATGTTGGGCTATCCGAATCAGCCATTTCACGAAGGTCTGTTTATACACACCACGTATTTCAGCTATGCGAACTCAATCTGTGATCCATTCGTGTATATTTTGGGATCTTCCGAGATTCGCAAAGATATCTGGAAAACATTTTGCAATTGGAAAAAAGAGAAATAAAGGCATCTCAACCAGGTATATGGCAGATGCCTTATCGTGATATGGCTTAAATAATGATTTTCTCATAGTGAGGTGACATATGAACTACCTTTGCTGGGTTGAACACGTCACCTTTCACCAGTATATCATTAACATACGCTAACATGCGGTCTGCAGTTGAAATGCGAAGAAACTGCGTTTAGCCGCAAACGGTTTTGCTTTTTTCACTCTTCTCCACCGCGTCTCCGCAGCGAGCACCCTAAGCTCCTCTATCTTACTCTTCATCGTCAGTTGTCCTACATTACGTCTCTGTGGATTGATAGAAACCCCATTAACACGTTGGTATTACGGCGTCCAGTGTATGACTAAGCTGGGTTTATACTTTTCACGCCGTCATGCGCCGTCAGTCCGCCGTCGTAGGCCGACAATCAGCAGTTACCGCCGTTCAACGGCGTACATATTTATACTTTTTTGCGGTTGCTAAACGCCGTCATGACGCTAGGGAGCGCCGCTCACGCTGACGTAAATTTTCTAGAGTTCAATCATGTTGAACTTTTAAGGTGGACGCTGTTAAACGCTGCCGATTCCAGACACTTCCAACAATCAGAGATCATACAGGTTCCCGCCAAAACTCAATTCAAGCGCAGAATTGTCATGCAGTGTAAGTTTCGAATGTACACCCCAGCATGGAAGACATAGACGAGAGATTAATTGGTCTGGTTCAGGGACATAAGTGTCTGTATGATCAGAGCAGTTCAGATTATAAAGACCAGATGAAGAAAGACAATGCCTGGCGTAGTATTGGTGTAGAATTAGACCGAGAATGTATGTAGAAATTTTCATTACAGTGGATAATCGACCACGGTGAAAGGTAGTTCGAACTCTGCGACTCTGCCCTATATATATCTGATGTCTCGCCCGTCTGTCAGATCTATGTATGGCAGAGTGAGAGAACTCGGACTCGGTGAAAGTGACCAAATATGACGAATTTTGAGATGATTTTATCCATTGCCGTGCGATAAATAACGCACTAATGGGCGGATATTCACGATGTGTGGCTAGCATGTTGCCTTTGGAGGCTAGAAACCCTGTTGATCTGAGGGCAAGTGGTCAAAGGTCAAGCTCATGTTGACATAATTACTGCTTATAAGAATACAGTTTTTAGATCAATATTGTTATCTTGAGAAAAATATCATGAGTGTTTTTAACATCATATGATGAGGCCAGGCCCACATCAACATCATCAACCTAGCAAGAAACGGCACACTACCTGAACATTACCTATTACATAGTGATATTATCCTATTAGGTTGACAATAGTGATGGCGGGCCGGAGCTAATGTTGAGTGTGTGTTCTCCAGATGCCTCAAATGTCTCATTTTATTTCAAGGTCATGGGCTTATAAGCGGTTCACATACCTGAGAGACAGGTATACCAGAAAGAAAAGGGAACTGAAGACGAAGAGTGGCCAAGAAGCAACTCGCATAACAAAATGGCGCTACTTCAAATTAATGGGCTTTCTCGATCCCTTTTCCAAATACCAAACGTAAGTTATAACTGCTCATTTAATTAACACCATTTTCGAATACAGGGACCGTATTCATAAAGCTACACTTAGTTAACACATACCTCAGTATCAATAGTGTACACGGAGACTAGCCACCACCTACTTAAGACATAACATAGCCTATCCAAATCGATTTACATATCGATTACATTTGACAACACAATGAACGAAATAGAGCATAATCGATTTCAGGATTGACTCAGAATGTGGATTAAATCCGCTTTCAATGACAAGCACAAAGATTTAGCCATGATATTCAGATTTAAGTATTAGACTTTGCAAAGTATGATACCTAGGCAATTTTATAAATACCAACTTAGCTATGATACTTAGTAAAGTATGATACGTATACCGTAAGTATATTTAAATTAAGAATTGTTATGAATACGGGCCCGGTAGCCTAGAGTAATCACTAAATGTTTGTATTTTACAGAACTGAGAGTAATTTCCAAGACAACGATGGAAATATACAGGACTGTTTGGACGAAGAAGACCATGAATCGCCACCACCATCTGATGTTCCTGGGTCGGATATTCCAGCAAGGCACCCGTCGTCTGGAGGACAGACTCCTGGTCCAGAGATAGCGGCATCATCCTTGGATCGACAGTCACCCCTAGGCCTACCAGAGACGCATGTGATCAAGAAGAAGCGGCAAAGCACTACACCTCAGACAAATGATCGATCCCAGATGATTGATGCTCTAAAGCGATCAACGGATGCCATAGTAAACAGGAAGCCAAGGGATGAGTGTATGGTGTGGGCTGAATCTGTGGGTATGCGTTTGCTGACCATGAGCCCTCACCAGCGAGCTTTGGTGCGTTTGCGTGCTGAACAGGTCTTATTTGATGTGGAATATGGATCCTGCAGTACCCATCAGCAACAGTCAATGGAGACTCCAAGTTTCTCACAGCCATATGATCAACAGAGCAGTCGTGTGACACTTAGCGACACTGCTGTGTGTTTTTCCTCTAGTTCAGAGATGTTGTACACTCCTGAAACAGTCAATGCAGCTTGAAACAAACACGCAACTAAAGTTTTGACTTCACGAAATTGTTTATTTCGGTATATTTGAAATACAAATCAGATCAATCGATTTATTTCAATTTGTATTTCAGATCAATAAATTTTTTCACTTTGTCACTAAACTGTTTGATTGTTAGTTATCAGGTTCATGACCTCGTCGAACATGTCTGAGTTGCCAGGGAAGAGCTCCAACATTTGAATTGAAGTACCTTGTAAAATCTTCTCTGATAGCAGCTGCGCAGGTTCCATGATTATTGCTTCCAACACGGCCAACTCTTTCAAGACCCGAGTTCTCGCCAAGCTCACCTCGCCATAGTCCATCAGTTATGTTGCCATCACCGTCGTCATAGTCGGTGTAACCAGGTGGGCAATACCGTTGTGTGGGTTGTCTTCCAATATCGGATCTTCTTAAAAAATTATGTAAACAGATTGCTGCCTTAACAATTGAGTTGACATTTTCAGGCTTGCTAATAATTCGGCCATGGAATATTCTCCAGCGAGCTACTAAAATGCCAAATGAATTTTCTACTACTCGTCTGGAACGAGAGAGTCTGTAATTAAAAATCTTCCTTTCATCAGGAAGATTACGTCCAGGATAGGGTCGCATCAGGTCTTCTCTCAAAAGCAATGCCTCGTCTCCAACTATTACGTAAGGTAGTTTAGTATGTGATCCTGGTAGGTATGCAGGTTTTGGAAAGTTCATACCCTTTCTCTCCATGACCTGCCCAAATGCAGAATGGGCCAACACACCTCCATCACTGTGCCTTCCTGATGAACCGACATCAAACAGTGTAAATTTGTATCTGGCATCAGTTAGCGCCATTAACACAATGTTATGAGTCCCTTTATAGTTGAAGAACTCCGATCAAGCTTTGTAAGGGGCTTGAATGACCACATGCTTTCCATCGAGCGCGCCAATACAATTGGGAAAATTCCAGAAATTGACAAAATCTCTGGCGATATCTAGCCAATCATCCTCCGTAGGAACGGGAACATAAACAGGGCCAATCGACTCCCAAAGTGCACGACAGGTTTCAGAGACAACCTTGCAGACAGTTGCACGACCAACACGATATGCAAATGATATAGAAGCTTGTGAATCTCCGGAAGCCAGGTATCTACAATAAAAATGTTAATGATGATATTGAATTGATCGCCTACTAGTTCCGTCCGTCCGTCCGTCCGTCCGTCCGTCCATCTGTCCGTCCGTGCGTGCGTGTGTGCGTGCGTGCGTGCGTATGTATGAGTGTCTTCCCGCACACTGGCGCACAGGTATCTCGAAAACTACTGGTTCGATATGGCTCAGACAACAAAGGTTCTTGGATCCCTCGCAAAATCCTTAGCTCTTGGTCATAGAGTAACCAGCTCTTTGGTCTTATGGAAATCTCATCACGAAATTACAAATAAATATAATTACTTGAGCTTAGAAAATCTGCATCAATGAATATATCGAAAACTAACGATATTAGTTCGCCCACATTTGAAAGTAACAACAATAACCTAAGGAGTGTGATACATTACAATCTGGGATGAATCCGGAGTTAGAATAAAATCCTGGGGAATTCCGTAGAAATCCGAAAGTCTGTAAAATAAGTGACAAAAATGGAGGGGTAAAGGTTTGCACTCTATGAGTGCTTTTGTCTTCTATATACATGTATTAACCTACCTGATCGTCATCATGAGACGTTCCTTCGGACCGATTGGGGTTCTATGCGTTTGGCCATGTTGGATTAGAGGTCCAACCAGCTGCAGAACCTCTTCCAGAAGAGCTGGTGAAAATCTAGCATACCTGCCGAAATATTCAGTATCAGAAAGTTCAAGCTCACGAACTAAGTGATAGAAATCACCTTGTCGCCTTCGTTGAGAAAATATTGGTCTCATATACATTCTAGATGGCTTTTCGTCTTCATGTTGACACATAGCAATAATTGTATGTACTTGAAGAAGTTAAATTGCTTCCTCGTCACTCATGCTTGCCATGTTTTCTCATGAAAGTTGCTGTCGACAGCGGCGTGTTTCACCACGTGTTCATAATTTTTATGGTTAATGCCGATATACGCCGTTGGTCGCTATTATCTGTCACTTGTCGACGTCTACAAACCTAGCGTTTGACGGCGTTAAACGCCGCTAAACGCCTGAAGAAGTATAAACCCAGCTTGATACATGTCGATATCTAGTACTGAGTATTCTAACATTTTTTGGGCGGGCGTATAGTTTGATATTTAGAGGTTGTCCTAGATTACGTCGCTGTGGATTGACCGAAAGAACCCCATAACAAGTTGGTATTATAACGTCCTCTGTATACCTGATGTATGCCAATACCTAGTGCTGACAATGCTCCTGTCCAGTTGACCCATCCAACACATGACGTCATAAGCTACTACGTGACGTGTAGAATGACGTCATAATCGATGACGTCATGAATGACATAGACAAGTACGTCACGATCGCATAATTCAATAGGGACTAAGCGGTGGTGTACGAATTGTATCTCTTTACTATTTAATAAACATTCTGTTGAATATTTTGAAACTAAATTGACTGGGCGCTGTTGCTACCACAGTCAGCATCACCACCTGGTCAAATTAGTTTCAAAATAGTCAACAGGTTATCTGTATAGTTTTCCGGAAATTGAGTTCAAGGATTGATAGATCCCAGCACGGGCGAGGCGTGGATGGAGCTTAGCTTGAAATGGCCGAGGCATATCTAATACTGGAAAGGTCCATTCGAACGTTTTCTGGGCGGGTGTATAATCTGGCATTTAGAGAGCTCCAAAATACTAACGCTATCGCCGTTACATAAACTCACAGGCACGTCGTTCACCGTGTCGAAGATAAGGGAATTATGACATTGACAGACATCTGACAGCTGATTGATCGGGCTGAAAAGACCTTTCCTGGATAATGACGTCATTTTCTTCTTCTGTTAGGAGCAAATCTCTCCCTATGAAAGAGCACCGGCGTATTCGGAGTTTAATTTCTTTCTGCGGACCATATTGGCAACGGTAATAATTATATCGAATTTTATTTGACATATCAAGCAAGTAAATAGTCAACAATGAATACAGTGGCCATGGAGATGACCCGGGTGGCAGAGCTCGTTATAAGATTTTGCAGCAACGTATATCGGTACGGTGCACCTAATTATTGGAGGGAAATACAAACAGCATCATGACATACAGTACAGCTCAGAAATATCTAACTACATACTGTTGAATATTCTGAATATAATCGGATTGGAAGTCATTGCTGCCTAATGCAACAATGCCTTCCAATCCAATTATGTTTAAACTATTCAACAGAGCACGTCTTAGATCGTGTTCAAAATTGTACTAACTAATAATGTTTCTGTTTTTGTATCATTCCCTAGATTTTAAAATCACGTTTATCCATACATTTGCATCAGAAAACGTGGATTAATGCATACCTATGGGCAAATACATGAATGCACAATCCATCTTGGTAAGAATGACATGATATCGGACATTAAATATATATTTATATTGGAAGCGACCTCTTTTGTCAATTAAGTGTAGGGCCTACTACTACAAGGAAGTCGGTATAGTGAATTCGGAAGCGACCCGCCCCTCTGGACTGGCAGCCATGTGACATGCTCGCAAGCCTAACAGTTACATAGCGTCATCGATGCACGTGTAGCTTAGCCAAACTGTTTATGCATATTATTATATTTATCGGTATACGATTGTCGGTGTTTTGTCTTTTTTAAAAGGGCATCCACTATAGCTCGTTGGCCATTGAGCATCTTCCGTGGCGCTATCAAAATCGATATTGAAGCCGCGCTGTTTGCCAATACTGCAAGTTCGGTATCGGCGCATTGTATCTACAGTAAAGGAAAGCATTTGGCAGACCTTTATTATAGAAAAAATGCGCCGATATCGAATGTGTATCATTGACCATACATCCTGTGGAGAATAACAGCTTTCAAAAATCGTGCTGATAAGGTGAACCGTCAGTAAGCCCTTCCACATAGACAGCACTGTAAATCGGTCAGTTGTATAGTCAATTTACGATCAACAATGTTAGTGGGTATAACATGATGGAAACGTTTGAATATTCATAAAAGCTATAGCATAATTGAAAAAAACCTATAAAAATCCTTGACAATTTTAAATGAAATTCTGAAGGAAGGGCGAATAATCTTGACATTTAATACATATTTTGTTGACCGAAACTATCGCAATTATTTCTCATGTATGCCAATATTTTGTTGACGCATGTTACCGTAGCTACGTGCCATGGATGCCATATAGTTTCTGTTAGCAATTGGTCATCGGGCAATTGTGCACGCTGTCGACGTTAGACAATTTTTGCTATCGATCGAGACCATTTCAAACAATGAGTGTTTATTTTCTGCAGGATCTTTGTATGTGTTCTCGCCATGGACACGCTATCAACGTAGCCTGTGTATTCGGAAACATTTGCACTGGCTGGTTGAGTCAATAAGTGTAGGGAATACTTTTAAAAATACGGTAACAATCGTCTTCGTTGCAGGCGCCATTTTTGTTTAATATTTGTAGTCTCCATTACTTGGGAATCTATTGTTCTAGCCAGTGCACAATGCTCAATATAAAACCATTCCTGTAATGTTAATAGGCATTTCCAGTTCATTCAGCCATATGCAGCAGCAGCACTCAGTCAAATGAGTTTCAAAATATTCAATAGTTTACCTGTATAGTTTTCTGGAAATTAATAGTCAGGAAGTTCAGGGATCGATCCCAAAATGGGCGAAGTGTAGGTGAAGCTTAGCTACAGATGGGCGGGGCATAGCTTAAATTGGATTCCTCTATTGTGTATGCCCTATCGTAGATGAGAAATGTGCTAAGCTAAATATGTTTATAACAAGCAGACTTGCCATAGCAGTAACGACTCTCCTTACAATTGGTAGCGAGGTCATTCGCATAAAATGCAAGTGTCACCAGCTAGCATTTTGAAAATGATTTGACTGAAAATCGTTGCTGCAACGACTTTCAACCGAATTGTTCCCATAGTAATCAGCATGATGTGCAATGTCGCAACCCTGAAGATATTTCGATGAATTTGGTTGGCAGTCGTTGTTGACTAAAGCACTAAGGCATCAACGATTTTATCGACTTCTTCTCAACATAATCAATGACGGCGTATATAAACTAAAATGACGGATACAAAGAAGATAGTCGTCGCTAAATTCTTTAAAATATTTCCTAATCTTAGTGCATCAGAATAAAATTAATGCCAGCTCTACAGACTATTTACAGTACTAGGGTTCCATCAACTAGAGACATATTTGCACGAGATATAAGATACGTGTTGATCTCTGTAATCTATCCAGCATTCAATGACCTAATCCCATTTTCGTTCTAAATATGTGACGCTATATTAGTCTGGATGCATGTATGTATGCATGTATGATTACTGTATTCTGCGGATGTAATAGTAGAAACCTCATGCAGCTGCAATCAGTCCTTCTTCGCTTTTGCCCACTGCCCTTGTCCTCAGATCATTCTTGATTTGACTATATCGAATTCTGCTCTCTTGAGGTCACCTTGTAGCACACTTAACAGATGTATGCAATGACGTCCTCTCCTGGCTTTGTAATTGATGGGTCCTAGTATGGCGAATTCCAAGGTTCTCTGTGCTGTGCTGTGCTGGTGTTCCCCTGGCATCATTAGTACATGGCCAAGCATGTACCATCTTTGCTGGTCAACTTTTACGGGGAGCGGCGATGTATTACCCATCTTGTATAGCGCATCATTGGAAACTATGCTGTCTGGCCACCGGTAACCAGTGATGGTACGTGTATGTTTGCGGTGGCAGGGCAGTGCCTTTGGAAATGCCCAGTTATTATAGGTTTACAGCATCAAGAATATGCAGGTTGCATTGTATAAACGTAGTATTTTTGTCAAGGGCATCGTTGATCTACGAATCCATAGCTTCCAGAAGGACTGAAAGGTTTAGCCCCCACCCCCTGCACAGCTGCATCCCCGTTTACAGCCATTTTGACATGATCCGGTGAAGTCATCGATCTCGGATGTCTCAGATGCGGCATAGAGTAACATTGGATAGGGTTTTCCATGTGCTGTTGAGGAGCACACCGGGCCGCAGATTGGATGGGGTCCAGGTGCACGTAGTTTCTTGGGCTTGGGTAGCGCGATAAGCATGCCTTTGGCGACATCATTGATGGGAAGGTGGTCCGTAAAAGCTGAATTGGTTAGTTGCTTGATCGGATTTGAGATAATGTCACTTGCGTATTTGAATAGGTCGTTTCTCATGCCGTCACGTCCTGAAACACGTCCGTTTTCGTGGCTTTGAGCGCCTTCTAAATACCTGCTGTTTTAATTGGAGTTCGTAATGGCTTGGGATCGCCTGGAACTGGTGCAAGGGGTCATCGTCGTGCTCAGTGAACAGTTCCTTGAATGCTCGAATTGCTTCGGCTTTGCCCTGGTCAGTCCCAATAGTGTTCCTCCTAGTTTTCTGCAGTGGGTGGTGGTGTGTAGCCGGTACCGCTCAATTAAGCGTTCGTGACGAACTTATCTAGGCCATTCATGACGTCCTTGATTATGATGAGACCTTACACGCCACGTAGTTGTTTATGACGTCATATGATTGATGGGTACACTGGAATGGTCCATTAGGCAACAGTATTGAAAGTTACCTACAGTCAAAACATACAACAGCTTTCTAGTATTTTCTCCTACGAAAGTATGCAGTTTCACTGAACAGTATTGGAATATGCACTGTACACCTACTGCCGGGAATACGTCCTTCATACGTCTGCCTCGAAATCTGCTTGACTAATTTTCAGTTGCACGTGCATACGACGCATTTCTCTTAAGGATTCGGTTCTGTATAGGCAATCGACTCAAATAATCCGGTGGCCCATCGTTGCAATGAATATAGTAGCAGGACATTGCATGCTGGGTAACTTGCGGAGAAATTAACAAGCTTCTCGTATCTCGTGCACATATCTCTCAACTTAATAGGGCACGAGAACTTTAACCGACTAGCGCGGTTCAAGCCTGAGTGGGCACTATTGGTGTGTGCCTGACAATCATTTAGGTTTCAAGCAATTCATACATACATGCGTGTCCGAGTGTCTGCGTGGACATACTGTGCACATCCGCATTTCTGGTTTTCAACAGCATAACTTATACTTGGTGTATATTGGTGACTCGTTATATATGTGGGTTGGCTATAGCACCAAAAATAGGCCTACTAATTTATATGTGATTCCTTTTATGTGAACTTCTGGTCGCCATTAAAATGGTTGTCACCATGGAGGGAATGGGATGCGTGGCATTTGAGTTTCTTTATTTGTGTGCCACTGTACAAAATTGTCTGAATTATGAACATATAATAATCTGAAATATATGTCTTCCCCTAATAGAAGGCTAGATTTGTCATAGTATTCGGGATATAGTTCTGATATTTATTCAATAGACTATATAAACCCAATGTTCTACGCAAAAGAAGATTATAGAAGATATGTATGAGTCGTTAACTGAAAGGATATTGATGTGAATTCTGGCACAGTAACCTTAGTCTTTGACCTAGTGAACGGGACGTCATTATGCTACCGCCTCTCAGTATTTGTACACTGTAATGAAGGATGAGGCAATGCGCAGATCTAAATGCGAAAATGTATTTGTATCAATGTCATTGTTTTGCGCCTATCTGTTGTGGTAGCTGGATATACACGTATTGCTCCAATAAGTTTGACCAATCCTGACGCATATGTATAGAGATGAAAGTTCTCAGGATTTTTCTTGAATTCAGGATTTTTTACTTCCGAATCCGTCAGTTAAAAATGTTTGGTTTTCATCTGATGGGTAAATCAATTGCATACTTTGAAAAGGAATAGCTATAATAGTGCATTTCCACACACTATATTCAATTATATATGGTTGTTTATTTGTCAATCAACATATTAGTAAGGTTCCTGATAGTTTTGCGAAGATCCGTTTCATCTCTGAGTGAAAGATGAGCTAAGCACAAAACCATAGCTGTCAAAATATGGATGTTAACCCATTAATGACTAAATTTGATAAAAAGAAAAAAATGTGTGCTTAGTGAATGTCCATTTGCAGGCCAAGAGAAGACTATTTTAACAGGTTTACCACTGGAATGACTGGCAATTCGATTGGTAAATTCTAAAAATACTCTCCTCTTAGCCTACAAATGGGTATTCCTCGAAGCCACTGCAGAGGTCGGGTTTGGCCAGTTTCGTTATGAAATGGTTAATGCATCAATATTGCTTTGCGTGTAATATCAGTTTGTTCCATCTGGATAACAAAGGGAAGTATCTATCCAAAATTAATTAAACCGAATGTGAAACAATTGATGAATTCTGTTTATCGTTCAATCATATGACGTCATAATCAACAACGTCAAATGTAGGCTGACGCCACATTGAATTACGTAATTACGTCCGTAATAAAGGTTTAATAGTTCTTCAAGTTGGACGATGTGTATGTTTTTACTAGTTAATAAACATTCTGTTGAATAATTTGAAACAGTAGTATATCCGGAGTCAAAATGATGCCACCTCAAAATGATGCCGCCGTAGACCGACAATCGCCGCCGTGTAGACCGACAATCGCCGATTATTAATCTACGCGGCGGGCCGCCGCTGTAGACCGACAATCGCCGATTATTAATCTACGTCCGAGTCAAAATGATACCACCTCAAAATAGATCTGGGGTAGATATGGGGCAAAAGTTATCTACGTCGCGGCCCATCCTGGTAGAAATGTTTCGAACAAAAAGTTATCTACGTCGCGACCCGTCCTGGTAGAAATGTTTTCGAACAAATCTACGTCGCGGCCCTCTCTACGCAAGGCAGGGCCCTACTGGGCGCCGATCGGCGATCCGTGGCCCCCACAGCTATCTCAAGCCCTGGGGCAGCCGATCGGCGATCCATGGCCCCCACAGCTATCTACGTCCCGGTAGAAATGTTTTCGAGCAAAAGGTTATCTACGTCGCCGGGCGTTCCGGTAGACGCAGAATTTGATCTCATTCCCGTGGCTGCGAATGGTGCGAATTTCCATTTAGAGATAAGCGACCACAGTGATATACCAGCTGATCGCCTTGGTCTGGACGTCCATTTAGAGACAAGCATACTCAGCGGTATACGAGCTGATCAAGCACGCATTACAGGGTCTGAACGTCCATTTAGAGACAAGCATACTCAGTGGTATAGCTTGTGATCAAGCACGCATTACAGGGTCTGGACGTCCATTTAGAGACAAGCATACTCAGCGGTATACGAGCTGATCAAGCACGCATTACAGGGTCTGAACGTCCATTTAGAGACAAGCATACTCAGTGGTATAGCTTGTGATCAAGCACGCATTACAGGGTCTGAATGTCCATTTAGCGACAAGCAGTGGTATATATACACCATGATTACTGTTGCACAGCTTCGCGCTATGGCAAGGCAATTCGGCCTTAGAGGCTACTCTAAGGCCAAGAAAGCTGACCTGCTCCAAATGATCGGACAGGCCCGTGCCGAGGAATTCATTGCTTGACTGAGACGATCAGTGAAGACGGGACGGTTTCCAGCGACCACCAGAGATGATCCTGAGAACTTCCACAAGAAAGCACAGCGGCGGCGTGAGCTTCATCAGTTGGATGAGGAGGTGATGGCTAGCTTACGAGCCAAAGCTGTAGCGACGCAGATGGCAGACCATCCAATGGAGTGCCTACCTGCCCTACGCAGGATCACTAAGCGAGTGATGGGGAGGTCTGAACCCTTAGTCCGGCGCATGAGGCGAGAGGGTGAGCAGATTCTCAATGAGCGTCTGGGTGAGATGGAAGGTGAGGAGAGAGGAAGACGGACAGTGCGCTGGACGTTCTTCCAAGGCCTCAATGGAGACATTACAGGACAGATCATGGGTAAGATCCAGCAGACTGTCCAGAACGCCTTCTACCTCCGGTATAGCCAGACCTATCGCATCAGACACATCGAGGACGGTAGGGTGATGCTCTTCCACAAGAACGCTCCAGGGAGTCCGTGGCTGAACACGATAGGAGCAGTTCAGGACTGGGTGGCGGCAAGAGAGCAAGCCCGCCTCGACTCCGACAACATCGATCGACCCAACACCAAGTTGGCTTTCGTCCGATCAATCAACGTTGAGGTCAGGGCTGTCATCGACTATCAACCTCTGCTTGGGACAGGTCCCCTCCAAGACTGGATACGACAGAAGAAGAGTATGGCAGCACTTGACACCTACAATGATAACATGTGTCTCTGGAGATGCCTAGCAGTGTATCAGGGGGCGAGACCTGATAGAAGTACTGCTCCTGCACGAGAGCTCGCTAGACAGTTCTACAGCGCCCGTGCGCCTATGCCTGATGTTCCAAAAACCTCTATGGATCAGTTGGATAAGGTAGAGTTCTTCACGATGATCGGGATTCGCGTGTATGAACCAACCGAAAAGGGCACCTGCCATCTGATCAGGCAAGTGGCCCACTACCATGACACTATGACCATCGGAGTGTACGACCACCATGCCTTCTATATCAAGAACATCTCCAAGCTGGCACACACACTAGTCTGCAGTCACTGTCAGCAGAGGTTCACAAAGGCCCCGAATCTTCAGCGTCATGCTGACCATTGTACAGGCGGCAAAACAACCATAGAGTGCCCTGGGGAGAAGGTAGATACACCACAGTCTGCATATGAGAAAGCCTTCTATCCACCCCAACCATCCAGTTCAGCGGCTACTCGTTGGGTCAGGTATGAGTCGAGAAACAGAGGTATACACATACACCATGTAGCGTGTGGGCACGGTGGCGAGCGTTGGATCGAGGGGGCTCCCGTAGATGGTTATGATCCGACAACCAACACCGTTTACCAGTTCCATGGCTGTGTCTGGCATGGATGCCCTTAGCACCAGCAAGGTGAGGATGCCGAACAAAGATACCACAAGACAGTCCTGAGAGAGGAGAAGTTAAGAGCATCTGGATGCACGCCTGTGGTACAGTGGGAGTGCTGTATAAAACGCTGTCCAAGCATCCTTAAACGAGTTCGGACTGTCTCATACCCGCACTTCATCGTTCTATGACTTTGAGGCACTCCTAGATGGTGCCAAGACTCATCCTACGGAGACTCTCACGATTGAGAGTACCCACATACCGATCTCTGTGTCAGTCGGCTGCTCCTTGGAAGTCTCCACCAGTGAGCCAACTCACTCCTGCAATCCTGACCCAGAAGCTCTGATCAAGGCTTTCATGGATGAGATTACCAGGCGAGCACACAGAATCTGCACAGATGTCAGGGCATAGTTCATCCCTTTAGACCTTGACAAGCTCCCAAAAGGACAGCAGCAACTGATTACCGAGTGGTGTGACCAAGTTCCGGTGCTAGGCTTCAACTCTGGCCGCTATGACCTAAACCTGATCAAGAAGCACTTTGTGGATGAGCTGACCAACAGTACTGGCACAGTGAAAGTCGCCAAGAAAGCGAACCAGACAATGTTCCTCATCACCCCCGAGCTTAGGTTTCTCGATGTCTTGAACTACCTTGGCCCAGGAGTCTCCTACGAGACATGGATCAAAGCCTATGGGTCACTCTTGCGGATGCCAAGGAGGCCTACGAGATGCTGGTTCCCATATGAATGGTTCGACACACCCGAGAGGCTTAATTATCCCGGACTCCCCGACTACCCAGCGTGGTGGTCTAAGCTCAAGGATGGCTACCTCCTGAAGCTCTCAGAGTGGAAACAGTGCAAACAGACATTCAGCGAGCACAGAATGCGGACATTCGCCGCCTGGCTGCGATACTACAACAACCTGGATGTCAGTCCATTCATCGAAGCCCTAGAGTGGATGCGGGAGTTCTATACAGAACAAGAAATAGACATCCTCAAAGATGCGGTGTCTCTCCCAGAGGTGTCACTGCAGTACCTCCTATGTGGAACCGCTCAGCACATGGCGGATGTTAGCCTCTACTCTCCGGGCAAGGAGGCCTACGAGATGCTGAAGGATGCGGTTGTTGGAGAGCCCAGCATCGTGTTCACCAGATACCATGTGGCAGGCGTGACACGCATCCGCCAGAGTGAGCATGTATGCCAACGTCTACTCGGCTACGACGCAAATGCTGTGTAATTGTCCACAATGTCTAAAGAGATGCCATGTGGTAAGGAGACAGTACGGCAGTGGTCAGGTGCTAGCGACATAGCACGATTTAAGAAGGATCTGCTGGCTGACCACTGGTTCGGTTTCGCTGAAGTGGACATAGAGGTTCCTAAGGCACTGTGGGCGAAGTTCGAGGAAATGCCACCTCTCTTCTACAACAGAGAGATTCCAGCTGAGGCAGTATCTGTTGAGATGCTCACATACCCAGAGAAAACAGGTAGGAAACGTCCCACAACCAGTAAACTAGTCGGCACACTCTCAGCCAAGAGGAAGCTCTTGTATGCACCGTCACTCAAGTGGTACCTCGCCCATGGGCTAGAGATTACAGCTGTCTACCGGGCAATAGACTACAAGCCACAGAGACCCTTTGAATGGTCTGTGAACAATGTTATCGATGCTCGTCGTACAGGAGATGTTCATAAGAGCAAAGTGCTCTTGGCAGATCTGTTCAAGCTACTAGGCAACAGTGCTTATGGTAATCTCATTGAGGCTCTCGAGCGTCACAGCAACACGACCTTCACCAAGGATGAACGAGCGGCGGATAGATCCCTCCACCGTGCATGGTTCGATGATCTCGAGGAGATCGGCGAGTCCTACGAGCTCCAGAGTCGCAAGGCCAAAATCACCATTCGTCGCCCCTTCCAGGTGGGGATAGCCATATACGAGCTCGCGAAGCTGAGGATGCTGGAGTTCTACTACGACTTCCTGGATCACTATGTGCCTCGTAACAGCTTCGAGTACCTCCAGATGAACACAGACTCTGCGTACATCGCAATAGCTGCCTCCAGCCTCGACGAAGTCATTCGCCCTGAGATGCGAGCAGAGTATGAGTCTCATAAGCGGGAGTGGCTAGCGTGGGACAAGTGGTCTGGACGGACTCCGGGACTGTTCAAGCTCGAGTTCGAAGGCAACCATGGTATCGCTCTCTGTTCCAAGTGCTACTATGTGGAGAGCCTCGCTGGGAAGGTGATATGCTCAGCCAAAGGTATGTCTAAGCGTCAGAACGATCTCTCTTGGCAGAGGTTCTTCAGTGCCCTAAACGGTAGCGTGGACAGAGCTGCAAACCGAGGCCTACACATGCGCAACCAGGGAATGGTGACGTATGAACAGGAAAAACTTGGTCTCTCAGCCTACTATGATAAGCGGCATGTGTTGCCAGATGGTGTCCATACTGAGCCAATCGAGTACCATATCCCTCAGGCTTAGACACCTGGCGACGGTGGCAGCTGTGTGTCTGGAGGGACCACCTGAAGCTCCTCCCGAACAAACGGACGATTAGGACAGCTCTCTGAGCGTGCCAGATAGTACAGCATAGGCTGCCCCTCCATTTCGAAATACCTATCAAGTGTGTTGACATCTAGCGACCAGTTAGGATCTGTTGCACGTCGTCGCCCACCTTCCAACTCACCAGATTCATACAGGTACCGAACCAGAGCATAAGATGGAAGGCACACCTTTCCTTGTCTGCTCCTCTGGAAGGTTGGGCAACAGAGAATCGTTGGATAGCCTCTACTGGCTTCTTACCAGTTAACCGAGTTACCTCAGTATTGGATCGCTCTTCCACCATGGGAAAACCCTTCACCCACACCCTGGACTGCTCTCCAGCCTGTACCATCTCCTGGGCATATTGGTGTGCAAACAGTCGTTCTGCTAGTGTCCGATTCCACCGCTCGACGATTGCCTGGGCACAGTGGTGACACACTTCACCTCGTCTAATCACCACACCATGTTTCCTCATGAGGGCCGCAGTCTCGCCTCTGAACTCCTTACCCTCATCCACCTGCAACAATTCTGGCCACTGGAGGGGGGATTTTCCGGATCCTCGTAGACACCCTGGAATGCTTGGGCCACCTGGCCAGCTGACTTGTCTGTGAGCGGTGCTGCAGCCTTGTACCTGCTGGCGACATCGACGATGGTGAGTGCATACGTGTAGGTCTTACGACCAACCGAGTCGTGTGCAAGGAATAGAACATCTGCCTGGTGAACTCTATTCGGGACAGTTTTATCGAAATGGGCATGCCTGATGTGCCGTGGACGAGGTCTGTATATCTGCCACATCGCCTGACGGCTGAGCCACTGGCTAACTGTCTCCAATGTGAAGTTGTGGCCCTTGCGACGTACAGCCTCGAGTAGTTGGTGGGGCTCACGGTAATATCCACCAGGCTGATAATAGAGTTCCTCAAGAAAGATGGTTGATAAGACCCAGAATTTCATCACTGATGTTCACTCCTGTCCTGTAACGCACGGTCTGGGTGAGGGTATCACTGACGTCCACTCCCGTCCTGTCACGCACGGCCTGGGTGAACTCCACACAGACGAACAGACGGCCGTTATGTATTCGACTATCACTGAGACCTCCTCAAACACCTCTGTACACCGGCGTCTAGTCTCTCCTGGATCCTCGCTAAATGGTAGCTTATCGACTAACCCTCGGAAGTTAAGTGTCTTGACCAGGTCGTACAGAGACGCCATCCTTATATAGTATGGCTTAAATGTTCGGCGGCCCAGATGGCCGCAAGTGCTATAGCAATGTACGGTAGCCAAGGGCCTGTGACTCCGAAGAACATACCTACTCCTGAGGCAATAGATTCCTTTCGCTCTGTGTATTAGCTTGCGGGATTCAGGCTCTACATCATCACGCACGGTCTCCGCTACATCGTAGTCGTCTGCATCATAATCCTCCTCATCATAGTCCTCGTCATCTATATCCTCGACTGGATCTTCATGCGCCATGGTTCATACATATCCGTCGCTGTGGACAGCTATAATAGTAGCTTTAAACTGTAGTCTATAGGATGGCCGCCACAATCTTGAATGCGGGTGTGTTTGCCTTACCGAACTGGGGACTCAGCTTCGCCGACAAGAAGGTGGCAGAGGTCGAGCGTGAGCGTCATAACCAGGCTATGGAGAAGATGTCTAAGGAGAAGTTTGAGTACAGCAAAGCACTCGAGCATATGCACCAGAGGGAGGCACGCTGACGACAACTCCGAGCTCAGGCCAACCAGAGCCTCAAAGAGAGGCAGATGAGAGTCTCGATGAGTACTACGAGGCTGTAAAGATATCTCAGCCAACGCTCAACTATAAAGCATCGACAGGTCAGAAGACAGCAGAGCTTATAGTAGTAGTGGCAGCTGCAGCTGTGATGACAGGAGTCGTGCTCTACGCACGCTCAAGCTGAATACCTGATGTGTTCGACATGCATACCTTAGCATAGGCAAAGTAAAGTACCGTCACACCTAATGAATGAGTCCCAGCTATGAGGTTTCCGATGTTGAAGCTGAGCCGGTTGCCCTGATTAGGCGGGATGTTCCTGCCCCCGATGTGGTGACGCTTATGATCATGTCGATAGTCACTTACAGGACTGGCGGTATGATCAGCGAACGAAAAGAAGAAGATGTGGTGACGCCCCTCGAGTGCCGACTCGAAGTCATCACTTCCACTGGTTAATCGCAGAAGTGCATATGACTTAGTTTTCTGTCTGTATAGTTGGCAGTCAGCCAGCTCGCGTATCTCACCAAGAACATTGGTCCCAGCAACCACAAGCTTGAAGTCGTCCAGTTTATCCACCTCCTGGATGACTCCTCCCTTCTGAACCAGGACCGCAACAGCGACACAGTCCGATGCACCACGATGCAATGTCAGCTCTACCCGTTGGTTAGCTGTGGCTTGGATCTGCTGGTGTTCTCGCTCCACATGCACGATCCGCTGTTTGGAACCCGTTTGCTTCAGTTCCTGGTCATTCTCGTCATGCCAGACATGAAGTCTTGGAGCATTCATCGTCACATCTGCGAGCTGCTCAGTGTACACCCGTAGGAACAGCCTATCCTGCATGGCAGCCGGATTCACGTGTGTGTTCTCGAGGAGGGTGAAGAGTGAAACTGCCACAGGCTTCTCGACACCTGCCTCTAGTTCGAATTCCGTGAACCCCTCATTGCACCCCACAGCGTAGTACCCCTTTCCCTTTGCATAGAAGGTTGGTTCACGAGCCAGCGGACCTAGGACTCGGTACTCATCGTTCACGTAGGTGGTGTCCACGGTGCGGTTGCTCTGCACGATCTCCCACCTGTTAAGAACCTGCGGGAGCTCTACCGTCTGTTCTATTGTGCTCTGAAGCTTGAACTCGAGTGTCATGCTCTTGATCTCGTGGATCTGTGCCGAGATTGCAAAGTCAATGTATTTCCCAGCAGCGGACAACGCGTTCTCATCGTGTATACTGGGTCGAATGACCGTCAGGCAGTCCTCCCGAGGATCAGTGCGGTGCGATATCGCTGGTTCAACGGCCCCATCCGGATGTTGCACATACTGCAGCATGTTTAAGGTCTGGGTATATAGAGGGGTTAAACGGCTGCCATGTTTGGTAAAGTTCTCCAGCAGATTATCTATAGGCAGCAGGACAAGTCGCCACGACAGTCGGCACGATAGCCACGACGTGCACTGTCCCACTGTGACAGGGTCCGAGGCCTGCTTCGTGACATCAACATTATCCACGAGCGAGTCAAGGTTACACCGCCGACGGATTCGGAGATACTGGCCGCCATAGTGGAAGGAGCGCCAGCTCGTAGTACAAAAGAACTCCTGACGCGGATACTCTACCAGAAATTTGAAGCACCCAGGGCAAGACACTCGACCTACCTGTGGGCCAAACCAACAGTCCCGTTATTCTAGCTCTCCAAAAGGCGATGGTCAACCCCAAAAATCTACTAACGGTCGGAAAGTGGGCTGCCGTGTTTAGCCTCTATAGCCAGGAAGAGCGAGAGATGCTGAATAGCCTCCAGTCTGGAGCAACTAACTACTTCAGGGAGGAGGTCAGTGCCGCTGTAGCGGAGAGCCATGATACTGGTCATGCAAAAGGTACTCAGGAGGGGTTCACTGTTGGCCACAAGGAGGCTGTTGAGCATGTCTTCAATGAAAGATGGCGTAGCAGATTGGACACGGATCTGCCAGCATTTCTGAAATTCCCAGATAACTACCAGGACTACCTTATCAATACCGCTCGCAAGTCAGATGCTAGTCGCGCATGGAAAAGGTGGGTCTTCCATGAGAAGTTCCAGAAGAAGAGAGCCCTACCATCTGACCCTCAGTGGATAGAGTTTCAGAAACAGGCTTCTGACGAAACTGACGAAGTTCCTCAAGCTTCTGACGAAGTTCATCAAGCTTCTGACGAAGTTCCTCCAGGCTTCTGACGAAGTTCATCAAGCTTCTGACGAAGTTCCTCCAGGCTTCTGACGAAGTTCCTCAAGCTTCTGACGAAGTTCCTCAAGCTTCTGACGAAGTTCCTCAGGCTTCTGACGAAGTTCCTCAAGCTTCTGACGAAGTTGCTCAAGCTTCTGACGAAGTAGCAGACGAAGTTCCTCAGCCTTCTGATGAACGAAAAAAGTTGCGGCCGACAGTCTGTCAGTGACGACGTGTAGAGCAGGCTAGTTTCCTGGCTGGATTCAGCTTGTAGGTGAAGGTCTGCACCTTTTCCAGAGAGGGCTTGAAGTGTGACAGCTCACCTGTCGCCTTGTTGCTGAAGATGAAGCAGTACAGCTCAGCTGCCCTCTGTACACCTGCGATAAAGTACCCTTTGGGCTCCTTGAGGGTTAGGCTGGCGTATATGGTCTCGAGCAGGGCACGTCCACACTTGGAGCGGAAGTATAGCAACCGGGCATTGTGGTGGATGTCTGGGGAGATCTCGCGGGTGAACTTTTGAAAGAGGATGAAGACAGTTATCTGTGTGTGCCGGATGCGCCTGGTGATGTTGCTGAGGTAGGTGACTGTCTTCTGGTCCATTGCAGGGTCATCGATAACTAGAACAAGGGGTTATGTCAGTCGGGCTGCCAGCAGCTTCTCCATCAGGGCTTGCAGGTTCTGCGTCTTGGTAATTGGCCCATTGTACCATTGATCATGACTGTCAACCGCCTCAGTGGCGGAGTCAGACACCAGAAGGATGTATTGAGAGTGTAGATGTTCGGCCAGGAGAGCCCGCAGCAAGATGGATTTCCCGTGGGCTGACGGGGCAATGATCAGCACCACCTGGCCAGCATCGGCTGGCCTACTGTCGAATGGTACAGACATGCACGTGCAGGATGATTAGCACTTGGTCGGCAGTAGCCTCGTCTCTATCTGGGAGACTAAACGACAGTACTTCCTGCACCAGCTTTTGCGCCTGCTGTGTGGGTAGTGTTGTACCTCCGGCGGATACGAAGGATGCGATGGAGGCGTCAAGCATGAAATCCCAGCAGCAGCTGAGAAGATAGCGTAGAGGGGCTGTGTCAGCACCCACAGTGTATGGTACATCCAGTATCTGTACGATACATGCACGGGAAGTCATGACTATTATGTGACCTTAAATGGCAAACCAAAGAACCCTGACTTCTTCACCTCTGGTAGCTGGAGGCTGGCGGTAGCACTTTTTTGCCATCGACAGTGATATTGCTCAGGCCGATGGTGCCTACCCTGAGATTCTCTCCGTCTTGTTGGAAAGAGCTCCGTGGTTTCAGGAGATCCTTAACCAGGTCTTGTGCATAGGACTCAGCCATAACCTTGATGGCACCAGCCTCGTCGACTCCCAGCATACCTCGCATCATTGCCCTGTCTTTGATGCCCATCTCCTTGTATACAGGCTTGGCCTTGTTAATGGCCGATTGTCCTACTGTATCAGTGTTCCCGACGAGATCTCGGGATGGGATGGTACCTCGGATGGGTCTCCCTTCTCATCGAAGTCTAGGAAGGAGATAGGGGCAACAGTGTCCTCTGAACCAAGGCGTGCCTCGCCCAAGTGAGCAAGATCGCCTAGCTCTTTGCTTTCTAGGTCTGTGAGTGACAGAGTCATAGTCATATACAGATGGCTTAAACCCACTAGTCATACCCCCAGTGAAATAGTTGGGCATAGGAGGACCACGCAGTCGGCCAAGGGAATAGGTAGCAGTGCTCAGGGTACTTGCCCTCTCTGCAGGGGCACGCCTTGTGGGCGGTCCACCATTCCTGGGCATTGTCAATCCTCAGGCCGTGTGCTCGACTATGGGCTACACACTGCCCTCCGGCATGCCATGCCTCATATGCTGCAGACATCGTCATCCATCTCTCACTATTCAGAGTGGCTAAACATAGGCGACGATGATCTCAGCCATTGCACCCGTTGCTAGCCCTAGAACCGCGGCCTCCATGAGTGTAACACGTTCGCCCATGATTTTGGCAGCGGCAGTGTAGGCGGCACCACTGAGGGCGATCTTTGGGATGGGGTGAGTTATTCCGAGACAGTGGCTGGCCACCCCACCCACCACGGTAGCGAGGACAGCCGCAGTGGCGGCAGAAAGAACCTCATTTCCCCCTGCCATCTTCACCACGGCCACATCCCCCCCCCCGTTACTGGCGACATGGACTGCCAGAGGCTTAGCCTGTGTCAGTAACTTCTGTGTCTTGGTTCGCAGCAGGTTCTCCACCTTCTGAAGACTCGCCTGGCTCTCGGGCAGTTGCTTCATGATCTGTACCATTGACGTCATTGTTTAAGCCCTGAGTATACAACGCAGTTAAACGCCTGTGTTCCCTGTCGAGTGAGCTAATAAGATCTTCCCAGTCTGCAGCTGCTAGGTGTCCGGGTTCGTACTCAGGAATATTCATCTCTCTATTGAGACATCTTAAACATGTCCAGGCTCACGCTATGCGAGAAGTACTATGAGGTCTTCCGGAGGGAGCTGAAGACCTACAAGAAGAAGATGCCAGATGAGCTCGCTCAGCTCTCCGGTGCCGAGCTGACATACGAGCTGGCAGCTGTGAAGCTCTATCTAGGATTTGGTAAGGGGCAGATCTGCTTCCTTGAATACCTTATCATGGGCGGGAGTATCGTCGAGAAGCTCCTGTGAGCTAAAGGTTTCTACAAGGATCGGGAGTATCTGTCAGATGTGTTCCAGCAGTTGCAGTCCTCCATGGCCTCACGTGACTCAGAGCTGAACAAGGCTCTGCGATACTACAAGCTGGAAAAAGGATGCACTGCGAAACCCTCCAGCCCTTGGATGTGCATGTTGGCAGCGTGTATAGGGGCCGTAGGGCAGGCCAAGCTGGCTCAGGGTCTCACCGTGGTCCCCACCGCTACTGACGAGAGTCAGGATAGTCTTATAGCTGATTTGCTAGCGGCGGAGTAGGCTGATCCCGAGCACCACGATAGCTAGGCCTGACACCACTCGTAGAGCTGCCACGGGAAGCGGTGTCGTGTCGACTGGCTGCAGTGGCGGGGTTGGCGCAGCCATGGGAAGCAGCGTGTCAACTGGCTGCAGTGTCAGGGTCGGAACGACTGTATGGCCCGTACTACGTGTAGGTGGGTTGATATCCGTGTTGAAACCGATGTGGACACCGGGAGAACTCCCCTCGACTATCATGTTGTTATAGCCCCTGACTTGGAGGTCCTCGATGTTCACGATCATGTTGCTCGGAATCAACCGTAGGTGTGGTGAAATAGCAAAGTCAAGTTTGTGACGGGCCTTCTGCAACCCCTGCTGGAACTTAGCAATAAGACTGCTGGGATCTGCCACGATGATCATATCGTCAACGAGACTGATGAACATGGCCTGGACCTCTGCTCCACTGACACCATCTATGGAATGACGCAGCTTGGTCTGTGCTGTAAGGAGACAGTAGCACAGTGCTGCCAGGGACTGGTTGATCCGAACGATCCCTGCTGGTGTGAGGCCTGAGGTGGTGTGTGGGACAAAGTACATCCACACATCTGGATAGTCCTGCCTGATTCCGGTGATGTGCATATTTTGCACTATCGCTCCAGGATCGGAGTCTGGATCGAACGAGAATGTCGCTGTCTTCCGATGACCTACTCGTCGGGGTGTTCGATAGGGAAATCCTGAGTAGTCACATCTCGGGTCACCGTACATAACCCCTAAACCGCTGTTGTCGCCGCCATGCCACCGATAGTGTGGGTGAGCTCTGAACTCTCTCTGTAGTCTGCTGGCCGCTGAGACGCTATGACTGTTGAGCTGTGGGTCGAAGTCATTTGTATCAATGAGGCTTGCACCAAGCTCATGGAGGAGTCGTCGCACAGTGAAGTACACATGGAATCTGAGACAGCTGGCGATGAGCACAGCTTCAGGAGTACCAGAATAGGAGTGAAGCATGGTGAAACTTATTCCACAGCCTGCCGTGGCACACCACACGGCAAAGTTCAGCTGCTGATTCCAGTATGAGAGGCTTGGAGCAGCCATCCAAGTATGAGCTCGCTGCGCATCGTTGATGGTGATGGGGCGGTTCGTCAGCGGTCGTGGGTTGACGGAGAAGCTGGTTCGGGCCCGTCCATCCACTGTGATAGAGAACGGTGTTAGCTCTGGTATATCATCCAGTAGGCCTCTCAGGCCAGTCAAGGGTGTACTCAGGAGGGGCGGTTGGCTCCGGTTGACTGTCGTGAGGTTCAGTGGGAAGGCCATCTATACTGGTGTTCTTAAAGCTACCGTACAGGCAGCACATTATTTGTAGTCGTCTCGACTCCAGAGACTGGCGAGGTGACCTCGCCGTAACATCTAGTTTTTTAACTCCTCCATATCAACCCGCCCGCTGGAGCCTTTTACGTAGTGCTGTCGCACTTTAGGTTTCTCAGTGCGGTACAGAGCTTGGACCTTCAATATATGGCGGTACTCTTCATCGGTGACCTGGCCATCATCGAGAGCTTTGCTGACAGACTCGTCGATAGCCCGTAGCATACTCTGTGCTAGTGTCACGTACTTAGCATGCTTCTCCAACCTCCTTGTGATCTGCCGCTGCCCCACCCCCAAGCCTGTGGCCAAGACAGTGCTGGCTAGTGTCACGCCACCCAGCGGGATGGCGACGAGGGCACCCACCCCTGTAGCGAGAGTGGCCACAGCTGCCACACCAGCACTGGCTCCAATCACACCCGCAGCAGTGGTTGTACACGCGAGGACGTTGTAGGCTGTCTTATATCGACTGCATGTTCTGCCGTACTTTTCTGCCTCATGGACGAGATTCTGCCTGATGGTATCTATCTGCTGGAGTCGCCAGCCGTGGAGGGTACTGCCCTCTTCAGCAGTCAGGGAGGGGTATAGTTCTGGCTGCTTCCGCCACTCTGATTTTGCCATAGTATACCTAGAGATTAAACCTGCATCACCTGCATCACCTGCTTATGAGTCATAGAAGGGTTCATTGTGGAGAGCCTCGCTAACCATGCCTGATTTTTGGTCTTGAGACAGCTGTCTCTTAGAACGTGGTCATCCAGCACTATGTCGGATGCCAGTAGAGTTCTGAGACGTGACATTGGAACTTCACCTTATCACCAAGATAGTAGGTCCGCCGCTGGATGGCTTTCTTGATCTTATACTTCCGCGCCATCTCCTCTTCGCACTGTATGACCTCTGGCTCATTCTCATCCGAGAAGACACCTAGCTCATTGTCGTATGTGAAGACATCTGGCTGATCGTCGTCTGTCAGGACTCCTGTGTCCCGCTTACTCTTCTCCAGGAGGGCCTGCCAGTATCGTACATTTTGCCTGTCCCTCCTTGCCCTGCGCGCATTCTGTTGATACCAGTTCTCCCACTGTAGGCGCTCTCCTTCTTGTTGACATCTGTGCGGACATCTGTTCGTTTAAGACCTTTGTCTGTGCATGGGTTATGAAGGGGCAATCCTCTATCGGGTTCATCATCTCGGCCAAGGCCAGATATTGCTGGTATCATATCATGTTGTCGTCAGGTCAATGAGTAATAAGAGTGTAAACTCTAAATGGGCGTCCGATATCCCATCCGTGCTGGCGTATATGTTAATGGAGGGGCTGTCAAACAGGTGATTTACAGGTGTGAACAGGCTAGGACTGATAGCTTTCCATAGGTTGCTGTTGGCACCTGGGATATACTCTATCACGTCCCGGCCGACTTCTACCAGTGAGCTGCTGTGTGCACTGCCCGGAGATTGATGTAGCACATCGGCGTGTATGTATGTTGTGCCCCGCTGGGGCACCTCGAAGAGGACCCATTCTACATGGTACTATACCACCCGTCTCCCCTCTAGAGAGGGTGAGATCATGTTTTCACCACCGGAGAGCAGCAATCGGACAATCTGCATGGTCATAGTTCTCGTTTAAACCCCTCCTTTAAGCGTGCTATGGAACCCATATTTGCTCACTCGACTGGTCTTGCTGCCCTCGCAGATGTGTACGCAGTTGATGCTGCCAAGGTAGAAGAGAGTGATGGCAAGTCATTCGCCCTACAGTACGAAGCAAGCTCAAAGGCATTCTCCCTCCACTCCATTGGTGGTGATGGGGTGGAGATGCTCACAGACCTCAAGGATGTGTCGAAAGGGCGTCTTGGCCGCAACATAGATGGTCACAAGATCGTGTTTCGGTACGATTTCCCGAAGATGAAGTACATCCTCGAGCCGTTGATTGAGGTCTCAGATACAGGGGTGGCAGACATCAACACCCTAAATGACGACCTCAGCTTTCATCTGGCCAAACCCTATTCGAGCGGCGCCCCCGACGATGACCCATGAGGGTCTGCTATTGACCCTGGCAAACCTGCGGTTCATGTTTGAGAAGAATGAAGTGTGGTACCGCGCTGGACCTGGGGGTAACTGGCAAACATGGTTGCCCCTATATAGACCTCCCGCAGTCATTGACATAGAGGTTACTCCCCTCTCCACTGTTGTGAAAAGGGATGCGAAAGTTAGAAAGCTCTACAATCGGTGATCATCCTTCCTCACCTACATAGGTGAAGGTGTCTCCCTAACGGGTAGATGGGGTGTCACATGCCACCAAAGCCAAGGGTGCTGTTAAACTGCTTCAGCAGTGGGACTCACTAGTCCGCAAACGACTCATATAGTCCTAGAGCTACGTTTCTTCGCCGGCGGCAAAGTGAAGCAGCTAGCCCCTGCCCCTGAGGGGATGACGATCACTATCGAACCGGATGGAGCAGGGCTCGATATGGCCCAGATATTTCTCAAGGTGTTCACTCTGTTCAGTTTAACTCTTCATGTATAGTCAAGATGCTTTCTTGTATAGAAGGCTCGGCGTAGCAGGCAAAAAGTTATCTACCGGAACGTGCCACAATAAATAATTGGGGCAAATAGTTATCTACCGATACGCGCCACGACGGAGATAACACGGTGCGACGTAGATAGCTGTGGGGGCCACTGATCGCCGATCGGTTGCCTCAGGGCTTGAGATAGCTGTGGGGCCACGGATCGCCGATCAGCGCCCAGTAGGGGCCTGCCTTGCGTAGAGAGGGCCGCGACGTAGATTTGTTTGAAAACATTTCTACCAGGACGGGCCGCGACGTAAATAACTTTCGCCCCATATCTACCCCATATCTATTTTGAGGTGGTATCATTTTGCCTCGGACGTAGATTAATAATCGGCGATTGTCGATCTACGGCGGCAGCCCGCCGAATAGATTAATAATCGGCGATTGTCGGTCTACGCGGCGACGATTGTCGGTCTACGGCGGCATCATTTTGAGGTGGTATCATTTTGACTCCGGATATATTACTGAAACTAATGTGAATGGGCGCTGTTTCTGTCATAGCCAGGAACAACAGAATATCAAAATATTCAAACAGCTTACCTGTATAATTTTCTGCAAATTAAGATTCAGGCAGTATAGGGATCGATCGATCGTAGCACGGTCAAAGCCATCGTACTGACATACACCCAATCACATAACTACGCTGTTCGAGGCCGTACTTGCAGACCTGTGATTAATAGCTACGCTAAGTAACATTACACCAGTGGGCTGGAGGTAGCCAATCAGATTTCTGTGTACTTCACGCGGTAGGCGAGACTTCGTATGGTGACCTAATTTACAATCACAAAAACAATGGCGATCGCGATGCTGTTGAACTGGAAAGAGACATTTGCAAAAGTTTGCAATAGTTTTGCTCTAAACAAATTATCTGAGTAGAAAACGCGTAGATTGGTTTTCGGTAACAAAAACCGCTAGTTTGGTTTACGCACATGTGTAAATGTGTCTACTTACTTATTTGTTATCGAGCAATCTTATTGACTCAAGTTGAGTGACCCCAGCTCATTAATATGTATGAAGCTTCGTGAACTTAGCACAAACATCAAAGGTGTGCACGCACGGTACTGCATACGGGAACGTAGTGGGAGGGCGAGGATCGTGCAATAGGACGATGAGTCAAAGCGTGGGTGGCGCTTAGATAGAGCTGAGTGTGGTATAGCTAAGCCCGGATTCATCCATTGTGCGATATAAGAGGATATGTTGAGCTAAGCCAACAACTAATGCATACTGATCCTATAGCAAGGGCACAAACACGTTACTATCATGGTGAGACATCAGTTCGATAAATGTATGCATGCTGTGAGGTTAAGTCCGCATAGGGTGAACCAATCTTGAGATACCAGACGATATGTTTAGGAAAACCAAAAACATAACTGCACTAGATCGTTCCAGATTTAGCTGTGCCCCGCCCATCACTAGCTAAGCTCCACCCGCACCACGCTCGTGTTGGACTCGATCGATCCCAGACTTGCCTGACTATCAATTTCCAGGGTGCTTTTGTTGCCATATATTTTGAAACTAATTTGATTGGGCGATGTTGCTGCCATATATTTTGAGATAATTTGACTTGGTGTTGATGCTGCCTATGGCAGCAACAGCGCCCAATCAAATTAGTTTCAAAATACTCCAAAGAATGTTTATAAAATTGTAAAGGCATACAATGTGTACAACGTGCCGGACTATTAAGCGTATAAGACGGCCTAAATCGAGTCATGCTATAATTGATTATGACGTTATCCTCCACGTCATGCAGTTGATTATGATGTCATATAATGGATGGATAAACTGGAAATTTTATTTAGCCTGTGGCCGATGTAAAGGCAAACAAACATCCAGAGCAGGACAGCCAATAACTTATTAGCGAAAATTACAATTTTCTCAAATAACACTCTATATATTACTCTGCGATCCGGGGACTGAAAATGTGGTTTATTCTACTTGGGCTGTAGCCTTTATTTTTAATATTATTTTGGTTTAAACAAAGTTTATTTTTTAGTCTATGTGGGAGCACGATAAGACATGTCTTATGATCGTGTCTCCCACTTACGTACAAATCGAGTGCATTAAATAAATCAAGAGGCGGAAGAATAATATTGCCAACTGTCACAACAGTAATGACAAAATAATAATAATAATAATAATAATAATAATAATAATAATAATAATAATAATAATAATAATAATAATAATAATAATAATAATAATAATACTAATAAAGAGAAAAAGACGAAGAAGAAGAAGAAGGAGGAGTGGGAGGAGGAGGAGGAGGAGAAGAGATTTTCTAGGTAGCCTAATGATGGCAGAATGAAATCTTCGGGAGAAGGAGAAACGCATGGTTCGACGAATCACAAGGCGGTATAAGGAGAAAGGGGGAGCTCGATGTGCTGTAGTCACCCGTGCTGGTCCACACTGCATGGCCATTCAGAAACGTCTGCGGCTATGGATTTGTCGACGCAATCCATGAATGGTATTATAACTTATAGTAGGTCATTTAAACCGACAGGTGTCAGTAATATATTGAGATAGAATGGTGGAAACCATGATGTTTAACTCTACATCAACGTCAGCTCGGCCATATAGAAGTTGCTGAGTTGTTAGGGTTGTTGAAGAGATTTGCTCGAAGGCAAGCTAATGTTTAAAGGTGGTTCTTTGCACGTTAAAAGTGGACAGTAAAAAAGGTAATGTTTGACATTCATCAAAATGACCGCTGGCGCAGCTGGCAGAGTCAGAGAGGAAGTTATCGAAAAGATATCTATTTAATCCACTGTAGCCGTTCCACTTAATGTTATTTTATGATAGATGTATTAATGCCAGGTGAGAATTAAGATCTGACATGGCACACATCGCCATTTTGAATAAAATGCACCCATTGTATTATTTTAAATATATAATATTCATAGTTCTTTTCACTATATCTCTGGGATTCACATTATCTCCATAATAGTTGGTGCCAAATAAACACTATAATGCAGTAATAACTGGCTTTCAAATTTTGGTTTTGCCAAAATGCAGACCAAATTCCATTCAAGCTCGTGGAAAATTGTTTCCGTGTTATTTGTTTGCCGGTGACTTTCAAGTGACAATTTATTACATAATTAATCTAAGTACCTAAAACGCTCGTCCGCCTTGAACAAATCTTCCCAAATGTGACGCCTAAACCATGTCCGTAACACATATACGATTCTGGACGTCCCAACTCCCAAGCCACCAATAACAAGTTACTCTATATTCAAAATTAGAACTATTTGAATTTACAACGTTGTTAATGTCTTCTTGCCATGCTTGCTCATTGCTATGTTGAGACCTTTTGTTTTAATTGCGCTACATCAAGACACAGAATAGTAGAATACACGCTAATTTCTCGGCAGAATAAAATAATTGGCGACGTTGGAATGCTATTTTCTCTGTAAAGAAATGTAACAGATTCCGATGCATAATTGGTATGCAGGGTGGCGTCTTTTAAGTCCTCGCTCAAGTGGGTTGGCGCCTTTATAGACCTCGCTCTCCCTAACGTAAAAACCTGGCCACGCCACTGGGGAGATGGACGTCAAAGTCACAAGTAAAATGTGCTTTGCTACAGTTTCATGATTGTCTTTTAATAGTACATAATGTATCAATTCTATTACTGTAACAGAACGCCAAGCGCCAATCTGCGATACACTCAATTGGGGAATCCAGTTTATCGATCAATCATAGGACGTCCTAATCAACTACGTCACAATCCACAACCATAATTGGCAGAAATATACCATTTTAAACGTTGAATATTCCGCCAAGTTGTACGAATTGTATGTCTTTACAATTTAATAAGCATGCTGTTCGATATTTTGAAGCTAATTTGACTAGGAATCCACAGTGGCCAGTCAAATTAGTTTCAAAATATTAACAGTTTACCTGTATGCATAGCTTTCTGGAAATTGAGATCCAGTTAGTGCAGGGATCATTTGATCCCAACATGAGTAAACTGTGGGTGGTGCGTAGCTGGAGATGTGTGGGTATGGCTAAAGTTGGTTTCCTCCATTGATAGCCAAAGAGTAACTCCCGTATAACCACATTTCAGTTAGTTACTGTGCTAAAACATATAACTGCTCAAGGGCTATAATCCCATCAAGACAATAAGAAAACCAAGAATCCAAACTAAAAGCAAATATGTCTACAGAGACTACTTGCTTTTGGAGACAAAAGTTGGTGGTTCCTTAAGTCGGGTGGTCTTGAGGACACTCGTTTTAAAGCTGGTGGTTCCTTAAGTGGGGGTGGTCTGGTGGACACGCGTTTTAAAGAATCACTGTCCGTTGGCGCCAAATGTTTAGGGGCCTTTCCCGTGTATCCATCAATCTCATATCATAATCAACTACGTGACGTGTAGAATGACGTCATAATCAAAGACATCGTGAATGGCGTAGATAAATTCGTGACGAACGCTTAATTGATGCCGGACTAAGCGTTGCTGTACAAAGTGTATGGCTTTACTATTTAATAAACATTCTGTTGAATATTTTGAAACTAATTTCACTAGGCGGTGTTGCTGCCAAAGGCAGCAACAACGCCTAGTTAAATTAATTTCAAAATATTCAACAGATTACCTGTATAGTTTTCTGGAAATTGATAGTTAGGAAGTTCAGTGATCGATTGATCCCAACGCGGGTGAAGTGTGGGTCGAGCTTATCTAAAGATGGCCGGGGCATAGCTGAAGCTGGATAAGTTGCAGAAAGCGGCATATACGTGTATAGTCAAACGTATTTATATCGACCACCATGTGGTCCATGGAAATGTGGTCACTAAGGACAGGCTCTCTCAGAACACTCCATATCATCATGCTAGTATTCGTATTAAACTAAACTCTAGCCAATGAAAAGCAGAATTGGGTAAATTATTAGTTAATTATTAAAATTAATTAAATTTTCTTGATTAGCCGAATTCTGACTAATTCCAACGTTACAATTACAAAGCAGAAACACCTATTTACGTTGTTGAATATTTTGAAACTAATATGCTTAAGGCAGCAACAGCTCTCAGTCATATCAGTTTCAAAATACTCAACACATTTCTTAAATAGTAAGACCCGGGACTGTAAAATTGAGATAATACTACCTCAATCCACTGTCTGGTATGAACTAAATTGATTTGGAAACAAGGTTTCAGAAACAAAATTGTGGAAACATTTAGATTTTTGCCATAACCATTTTTATAAATATTATATATAATATGCTGAACCATTAATAGCAACTAAACGATGAAAATCGAACACACATAGATATCTTATATACTGGCTAGATTGACGATGTGCATACCCTCACTCTGCGGTTAGTTATCGCGACCACCGGTGGTATAATTGCCCTTGACCTGGTATTTACCGACTTGCTGACGCAGACGATCACCTACATATATAAACTTCAAAACTGAAATTATCTGTTGGTAATTTGAGGAGAAATTGAACACATATAATAGCTCCAGGCATCTATAAGTATGGTCATTAAGTACAGGCGGCGATAGAAAGAAACTGATATACTTATTCTTATTATTATGTATCATAATAGATTTTAACTTTGTCTTGTACTGCCTATTATCGATACACGTGCCTCAAAGGTCAGTTGCCGCTGAGACGTGGTCAATTTTACCTTTACAATATTTATCTCTTGCTTACGCAAATGATTTTACACACATTGCTAGCTTACAAATTCATTCACGTGTTGATGGTCAGCGGGTCCGCAAACTGATTGATGCTGATCTTTGCACATCACGTTCTAGAATGTGCATCTTTTCTTTGACCGAACCCCATTGCAATAAGACTGATTCGCTGTGACTATCTGGCTATTACATATTCCAAGCTAACACCAGGCCTAGACCTCGCTATGCAACTAAGAACTATGGTGGCATGTCAATCTGTATTAAGTCTAAGCTGCGCAGCAGAATTAAACGGTTGCCATTCCCATCTATCGAAATTACTTGGTCAAAGTTATGTAAAAACTTCTTCCATAAAAATGAAGATGTCTACATTGGAGTGGTGTACATCAACCACCCAACCCCGCCCACCCCACTTCTCTGCCAGAGATGACATCTTTGATACCTTAAAGAATGACTTAGCTACATATTCAAAATTAGGCAGCTGGTTGGTTTGCGGCGATTGTAAGGTCAGTACGGCATTGGAAGCTGACCACTGTTTTGATGCTATCCTCCCTCTAGGATATGAGCCATTGCGAGACCTGAATAACACAAGGGATGTTCCTATTTCCAGAAATAGTCTTGATCTCGCCCTAGTAGATAGTCACGGAATGAAATCCCTCCAGCGTTGCAGATCCGCTGGCCTCCGCATTCTTAATGATTAGAACCGTGGTAGACTATCTGGGCCAGCTTACATGTCGTGGGCACAGGGGAAAAGGACAGCACACTTGATTACATGCTGACGTCCCAAGTATTCATGAGGGATATACAATATTTGCATGTAAAGCAACTTAACACGTTCTGTTCACTCCATATTATCCTGTATCATTTGAACTGTCATTTTCAAGCCTACGGATGAATTTCCATCCGCTACATTCATTCCTGCATGCAGGTGGTAACATGGTGATGACATGAAATTTGCATATACGATAGAAAGCTTAACTACCAAATCTCCCGTCACAAAATTGGCTAGTGTTGACCTGACTTATGATACTACCAGTGACTTGGCCGGGAACTCTCTTACAGACTTATATATTACCACAGCGAAAATCGGCGGAGCTAAATGTACCTCGTTGGGCATGCCATAACTGCCAAACGAAACAAGAATACAACCAATACATGGCTCGGGCCAGCCTGTATTGAGCTGAGGAAGAAGCTAGAATTGATTAGTAGCAAACTCCATGTGAATCCATTCTGTCCACACCGTCTTCAAAAACTCCGATTGACTCGTTCTAAATACAAGAGGCTTATAAATCGTAAGAAAATTCAATTTCAGCGACGTATGTTGAATCAGCTCGAAACCTTGCATGACAGTAGCACTAACTCTTTCTCGACATTATTTAATAAGCTTAAAGGATCGGAAACTGTTATCCAAAATCATGTCCCAGTGTCAGAATGGAGTTCACACTTCACCCAACTTACCAACTACAACATGTTAATAAATTGTGAATTCGCCAGTTTAAGGGACGACTACGTTGCATCTAATAATAAATCATTTAAAAAAGTTAATTACTGTAAATGGAGTCATTACGTCAATCTCAAGGCTGAAAAAATGGCAAGTCCTCAGGGCCTGACATCATTTCGAATGAAATACTAAAAGTCGGACAGCACCAACTGATTCCTATTATCGGTAGGAGTTTAATTATATACTGAGTAATTGTGCTTTCCCCCGAAGCCTGGCGTCGCAACGTTTTAAGACCACTACACAAAAAGATAGATAAACAATTTGCTGGCAACTATAGAGGTATTGTAGTCGGCAGTAATTTATACAAACTGTTCTGCAGTACTTTATATAGTAGACTCTACCAATGTTCTATCGAGCAGAATTTGTTGCCAGATTCACAAATTGGATTTAAAAAGAACTGTTGCAAAGCTGATCATATTTATGCTTTAAAGACGTTGCGTGAAATGTATTCCAAATCATCTAAACAGTATTTATTTTGCCGTTTCGTGGACTTTCAATCTGCATTTGACGTTGTCTCCAGGACCGCTCTCTTATATATTATTGTCCGGATTAGGTGGTAACCTTTTAAATTCACTACTGAGCACCGATCCTGGATTTCATATTCTATTAAACTTTAAAATGTCCACAGCAATCCTTTTCCATCAAGTGTTGGGCTTAAACAGGGTTGTGTTTTAAGCCCACATTTATTTAATAGGTATATTTCTGACCGGCACAACAATTCTACTCAGCATTGCGACCTAGTCCAGTCGCGCTAGACAGCATACTTACTAATTGCCCTATGTACGCTGATGACCATGTATTACCGTCTAAATCACAGACAGGCCTCCAAACTTCACTGAATAATCTAGGTGCATAATTGTGATAAATCGTGCCTGGAGGTTAATTTTGCAAAAACCAAGGTACTCACTTTCAATAAATGTGGTAAGGTATTGAAAGTATTTGTTTACATACAATGGTAACATTATTTAAATAGTTCAGACGATTGCTACCTTGATATAAGATTTGTTGCTTCTGGTAACTTTAACAAAAGGTTGCGAACGCCTTTGCGAGCAAGCAACTAATATAAAGCCATTTTCAAAATAAGGCAATTTAATGTTAAGCCCAACATATTTACTGGACTTGTTCTCTTCAAGCGATTGATTTCCCGTATTTTAATACATGGATGCGATGTTTGGGGCCCGCATTTTCTTAAAGGTCTTAGAACTAATGCCTTTAAAACAATCTGCGATAATCTACCGGCAGAAACGGTTGCTATGAAATTTTGCAAATACATACTTGGTATCTAACCAATGATGCAGTCCGCGAAGAATTGGGTCATCATACGCTTCTTATTTCCTGCTTGACGCTTGCAATGAAATATCGGCACATGCTGTGTGTGCTAGATAATACTTCCATGGCCCTCATAACGTATTGTGAATCTTATTCTAATATATCGAGTTATTGTAATTGGGCTTTCTTCATCAGAGATGTACGTATTTTGGTTTCGACTATACATGGGATAACACAGTTGTTTATCACGCTAAATCTGATGTTAAGAAATTTAAACTTTTGATGTAGTCAAAATGTGTACATGTTTGGAAAGATACACTTCTAAACATAAATGCTAAATTACGGTCTTATGGATTTGTGACAGAGTAATTGTATTACTGTTACATATTTCTGTATTTCCGATTCAGCAGTAAATGCTTCGTTGGGAAATCTGGCTTAATTGCTTAGTATATCCTATATTAGCCTTCTAGCATTGCTATATCCTTGTTTACCTCTGTGGACGGTTTTTTTTGCACTCTTGATGATTGGAGATATGTTGGCTTTCTGATTGGTTAATTAGTGACGGTCAATCATCCGATTGTATCTCCTATGTTTTCCGAAGCTGCCGTGAAAATTGGTCACAAGAAATTCTTTCAAGATTGACTTTGATTGGAAACTGTGTATCGTGCTGCTTATCATTAAGCGCATAGTCTGTTGATGTCATGTGGTATATTAAATGCCGATGTCTGTGTTTCTTAACTGCGGTGACAGACAGTGACCATGGCTGATAGATGATTGGTTAGGTCCACGTTTCTGGGGGATTGGATTGGATTGGATTAGATCGGATTGGATTGGATTAGATTGGATTAGATTGGATTAGATTGGATTAGATTGGATTAGATTGGATTAGATTGAATATGATTGGATTGCTTTTTACTTAGATTGGATTGGTCATGTTTTACTTGTACGTGTTCTGGTTACCCGGCATTCATCATGAGCATGACATTTTGCGTTTCCAGTACTGCACCTGATTCATAGTGGAGTGTCATCATGTTCTGATTTCTTACTCGCTGATTTTGGCCTGTTCTTTGTTGGCATATGGATTTTTTCCCAGATGAAATGGAACTGATGCTTTACTAATGGTGAACTCACGGCATGTGCCAATTAATTACAGCTATTGTAACGCGATCATACTTATAGGATGGATTTGGTTCGGACCAATATGATTACATAATCACTCCTATTACATCAAGCGCATGTTTAGCAAGGAATTTTAGAGCTTTGAAATTTATATAGTCACTTAGTTTATTCCAAAGTCTCTGTACGTGTAACCCAAAGTATGACCGCAATAGAGTATGTGCAAATGTTTCTTATATTATTTGTTGCGTCATGTATTTAAATGTCGTTCCCATCCCTTCCCTTATTACGGTGTGATACCAAGAACACGTGTTACGATTACACCCTGTGGAATATAACCCTCTTCTAAATTAGTTTAGGAACAAATTCCAACTTGATGTGTTGAAACTCTGTTCTAAATTGAGTGTTTGTTCTTTTGTTAAATATTACTAAATTGTCAAAATTTCGGGTAACCTCGTTACAGATTGTTTACCTTTGCGATGGCAAACTATCCGATTAGTTCTCGAATTCTCGAAATCTCTTACTACGAACACAGTTCACCAAACTTAGAGATAGTGCACACACCTTGGCAATTCACCTTTCCAGAGTATCCCGCCCTCATCTGACCTTGTATGACGTCATAATCAGCTCAACGCCTGTATGACGTCACAAAGGGCTCCATATAGACCGTCACCAAATCTCAAATACTCCGACACGTTGTATGAATTGTATGTGTTCGTAATTCCTTGCTGTTTAATAAACATGCTGTTGAATATTTTGAAACTAATTTGACTGGGCGCTGTTGCTGCCTTAGGCAGCAACAGCACCTAGTCAAATTGGTTTCAAAATATTCAACAGCTGAAATGTATAGTTTTTTGGAAATTGATAGTCAGAGTGTTCAGAGATCGATCGATCCCAACACGAGCGATGTGTGGGTGGAGCTTAACTAGAGATGGGTGGGGAATAGCTAAAACCGGAAAGGTCCATTGAACCTGGAATACACCAAAAGGTACCACGTGAACCTGGGATATGCAAGATGTGCTTAGTGAAGATGAGAAGCACTTTATCCTACATTTTTCTGATTATGACACTGGAACTCTTCACTGCACCCGGCTCCTTTTGCGACATCCCATCATTGCAAAATATGACAATTAAAGGGGTAATTGATATGAGTTGCATGCTGTGCACTTTGAGGCGCTGTTGACAAAAGAGGAGTTAAATAAATATATTTAAGAAAATAACTTTCCGTATGTCTCTAAGTAAAACTAGTAAGTGGTACCTGTTACTCCGTTAGCTTATTATCACACGTTATCTGAGAACATATTAACTCGAACTTAATTATAAGTGTGAGGATATCCATGCGGCCTTCTGTCATTATCAAAATTACAGAGGGGGGGGGGGTGAGTAAACGAACACGTTAGGCGTTTATTGATAAATTATCGCTCATAATGCAGGAAATGCCATCTGCGAGCGTGCAGACAAAACAATTTCCGGGGGAAAATCCCGAACCCCTCAAACCAACAGTTGGATGAGTGACACCCCCACCCCTATTAATAGCCGTGCCCCCCCACCCTCCCTATCACCTCCCTCCATCCCATGCGTGCCCCCTAATTAGATGACCCTTGCTATGCCACCGGATCGCCTAAGAATCTAGTACGATGTGAACCCCGCACAGGAGATAGATTCAGACATTAAATGATAAATATATATACATTTCCCTAGTCTCTGAAGACCGCTGTAATTGACTTTTTAACCAATCCGAAGACTATCTGCCTCTGAATGCACGCATCGTCATATAAGCGCATTCTATAGTTTGTCAATTTGCTGTAAAGGCAACCATAGGAGTAGCCCATATAGTTTGTAATTCTAATTTGGTTGGGAATTTTTGCTGCCGTCGGCTACCAGTCTAATGAGATTCAAAATATTCAACATCATCTTTATTAAATTTTCGAGCTGCATGACGGATTTATAATACGTCAATATGGATGTGACCTCAGCTACCAAACGGCGTAATAGATTATGACATCAGGTTCTAGGGTGACCTACCGGGTCGTTCTATTAGTCTCCATATTAGTTTGTATATCAACGTCGGTATGATGTTTCTACTGAGCACAGCAACGCCAGTCAAGATGACCATTCCGATTCAGGAACAAACTTCGTTGCAGAAAAGTCTATCTAGAGTGTCTGTCCCATTTCCACTGCACAATTTCCAGCGCACCAGATCAATCAACAACACAAAGCAGTCACCAGACATCTAAGTGCCATTCTGAAAACAAATATAATAAACAACAGTATTCAATTGCAAGCTATAACACATATTTTCATCGTTTTCTTTAATTAATATAACAGTTGACCAGTAATATAACTCCACTGCCACATGCCTGTTGTCCTTACTAGTATAATTACAATTAAACGATAACTAATCTGAACCCTTGATAGCTATTCAGGTGATCTAATATGCCAGTCATAAACTATGCACGTAATGGTAAGCTTTTCATCATCCCGCTAAAGAAAGATATTCAGGCTTTGGTAGCTAAATGTTGCTACATTTCTACACCTTATGATGGCTGTCATGATTTACTTTTCAACCAATCAGAAAAACCCTAGCGTGCCGGCCTCGGTATATAGCTCAGTCATAGAGGCCCCAGGTATAATTTGGCAGTGTTGTATAAAAGCAATCCTACAGGTAAGTGGTTGAATATTTTGAAACTAATTTGACTTGAAGTTGTTGCTGCCATGGAATGTAATGCATTGGCACACACTATCACTTGAGGAAACAAAATGGCGGCGACCACTGTTCAACATTTATGCGATATTACAAAGCAGATAATTGTGATACAGAAACGGGAATGTGACAGGGTATGAATGATCTCGAATCTATAAACCATACTCGCTCGGTGCAGAATAACATTTGAGATGAGATTAGCATCTCTTTAAACAAATATTTCATTAGTGACTAATACCATAACATTCTGATCATATCGATCTGGAGGTTTGCGTTCACAACGTGACCGGCGGGGTAAAGTCATGGAAATTGACTGATCTAGTGCAGTCTAAATGGGATTATTTATCTGACTCGCGAGATTTTGATAATTTCTGGAGGTACTGCTACATATATTACAAATAAACACGATACAAAAAACTGGTTCTGCTAAATAATACGCCTATTTCTTTCACAATGCACACAATCACCTGAGAACTGAAGGAATCGAGCGACAGTAATTGAACAGCTTTGATTATGATGGCCGACCGTTCCCGGTCGTGTTCATAAAGAATTAAAGCACCCTTTCACGACCAACGTTGCTGAATTATCTGACGATCGTTGAATGCGATCAGGACGTACAACGCTGTGGATAGATGCCGTGTAGCTAATGCGCGTTCGAAATCGGAGCAGTCATCGTTATCCGGTATGGTATGTGTGGAGCAACCGGTGGATCTTCGAATCAATTCGGCCACCTTTATCTCCGTGCCGTCGGAGGTGCCATTTGTCACGCGTTCTTGGGTTTCCCAATACCAAAACAAGAACGCTTATAGTGGATATGATCTCGATATGTATTTGGACGGAGATTTTATGAAGTAGATGATTGACTCAACATATGCGTATGTTATGTGGCCTTTAATTAAAACACATTTGTCAATTGCTAACGAGAATACGGACCTAATAACATGGCTAAATAGTTAACACATGGTAGCTACAACACGTGGCCATTATTTATATCATTAGAAAATGCTCGCGACGACATTATGCCGCAAACAGAATCAATGGAGGTAAGGGCCCACGATTCATGCTAAATCTCAGTGCTAAGCAATAGGTTATTGTGAACAAATTATTAAAATTATATTACATCGACCATTGAAAAGTTATATCATACACTATGACTATATGGACACATCAACGACGGGCGCAATGAGTCTCCACACGCACATGCATACGCGCACGCGCTCACAGACGCACACGTACACGTTTTACACGCACGCACGCACGCACGCACGCACGCACGCATGCACACACATTGTGACCTTCGCACAAACACGCATTTCACTTACCAGTACAGAAAACAATAATTAGGAGCATTAAATTTTATAAAACAAGTTCTTTCAACATGAATAGGAAAACCTGTTGGTACAATATTAATAGATTGATTATATCTAATACATTGATTTTTACCGAAGCAATCTTGGGTAGAACCAATAGCGTAGCAATCTTGTATAAAATTACTAATATTTAAACACGATGTGTATTACGATTCTTGGCAAATAACTAATGATTTAAAATCGTTATGAAGGTATTTGTGCAACACACAGATTACTCCTAATCATGGTTTCTCGATCAATCATACACCATATTCCCTGCAACGTCACACACGGTAATTATCAGGCTTCTTTGTATCCGCCTTTTTGTAAATGGCTGTGATGATTGCAACTGTCCGCGCATCTGGCAGGTTACTAAGACTCAAGGAGTTGTTGAACAGCATGGAAAATTGGAGGATAAGCACATGGCGTAATTCATATAATAATCGAGGATGGATTTTGTCAGGACCATAAGGTCATTAGTAGTAAAGCCGTGTTGATTTGGACAGACCTGGAAAGTACATTTATATAATTGACACTATGTAACCCGGTGTCGACGTATATCAGCAATGGTGGGGCCCCTTACTATACCATACCCGCCAATTTCAGGTTGTCCTCCGCCCACTTTCACAAGTCGATTGCGAAATGGGAGAGGACTTGCTACAGGAACTGGAGTCGATTTTAAACTGAGACAAATGGAAATAGAATATTTCTTTACTGCACGAATATGTGACACAAAATGTAGTTACTAAATATGTGTATTACTTAGTCTTTGCGAGAAAACACACTAGTGTTGTAACATTGGTATTGATACATAGCTCAAAAGTGTTCGGTACGGAAGCCCTGAAGGGTTATGTCTGCGAGAAAAAATTTTCTCGAGCGTTCGACTTTATATGTCGAGATAATTATGTCAAGCGCTGAAGATAATTATGTCACGCGCTGGAGATAATTATGGCAAGCGCTCGAGATACTTATCTCGAGCGCTCGATATAATTATCCCGAGCGCTCGACATATTATTTCAAGCCCTCGACATAATTATGTCGAGCGCTCGAGATATTAATTAGAGCGCTCGAGATATTATTTTTTCGCAGACATAGCCCTTCAGGGCTTCCGTAGCTAACACATAACCATTTATGCCAAGATAAGATTTTATGTAAGGGCATTTACAATTTGCTGCCTACAGATCATCGCATATGACATTTAACTGGAATTACAATTCTTTATAGCAGATGGTCGGTAATTTGATATATTCTATTAATTAACATAGAACAATATAACCACTATATAAAATATGCAAACACATAATATTAATAGTGTTATCGTACACATATAAAGCATATCACACAGAGACCCGTCGAAGTAGGCTTGTTCCATAGCAATTTGATGACACTATGGGAACTTGACAGTACATTTGTATATACACATTTTGTCTTGTAACCGATAATATATGATTGATCGAAGCAGTGACGTGCCATATCAGTTCAGGAACAAGTGCTGCTATGGGAATAAATCACAATGTAGATAAATAACGAAGAGCAACATGTCCATGCACATTAGCAGGTACAATTGCTAATACATATTTAGTTTTCTATTAATATAATGCAACTCTACTGCAAATGGTCATTTTAATCGCGCATGTGTAATGTAACAACACGATGATTTCATTTTTTACTTGACTATTTAGCACACGCACGCACGCACGCACGCACGCACGCACGCACGCACGCGCGCGCACGCGCACGCACGCAGGCAGGCAGGCAGGCACGCACGCACGCACGCACGCACGCACGCACGCACACACACACGTGCAAACAAGACTTCTACAGTGGTCTTGCGTTTCGTCCATTTGCAAAACAAGAGATGGCTATTTTTAAATCGTAGGGCCTATGACTGGAGTGGCTGCTCTATTACCCGAGCGAGCGGTTCCAGTGATACATTTTCAAACAGTAAATCTCTATTTGGTCTGCAAATGTCCATTTCCTATGAGAAAATTCAAATCTCTTGAACATATTCGAGGGTTAAAGACTACTACACGTTGCGAGTATAATGGCGACAGGCACAATGTGTTTTATCTGTTAGGATGATATGCCCATCGAATGTCAAACAGTGTGGGCTCACATATCAGGTGGTCCTTCTGCATGGCATAAAGTTTGGGATCCTGTATCGGGTCCTCTTTCTGAATGGCAAATGGTGTTGAGTCTGCATCAGATAGTGCTTCTGCCATGCCATCTATTGTGGAGGCGTCCATCAGGCGGCCCTTGTGCAATGCCAATATTAGGTTTCCCAGACACAGATGGTCTTTCTACATGGTATCTGCATCAGGTTGCCCTTCAGCATGACACATATATTACATTCTATGGCCCGCCCATCTCTAACTAAGCTCCACATCTATGATATAATATGGATATTCTGCTTGGAAAATAGTATATTTCAAATATTTTAGGTCCCCTCATTAGGGGGTATCAAATAGATTTTTTAACTGTAACTAACTTGGACGAAAGATTGTTTGGTTGCATAAATAAAGTGCAAGGGTACAAATATGTTTACGAATTCGGAATTTCTGAGCAAAAATTTGAGCAGTATCACTGGTACTATCAGCGAAAGTAGACACTATATTTATAATGGCATTTACCAAATTGTTTAACCTGCACGTAACTGAAAAATATATAATCGATATCAACTGGCCATCGATAGACTAGATGTTACGTTTTGTAGTGTCAGACCAACAATAACATAACAAATATGCGTGGCATTGTCAGAATATGTGTATAAAAGGTAGTGTGATTAATAGTATACTAAGCTCTACATTGAAATACAAATATTAAACATTTTCAAAATGTCTTTTAGGTTGCGGGTATCGTTTCTTTAGTATGCATTCATATTTGAATATTCTCAAGTCAGCGTTTCACAAATTGGTTAAACTACTTTTTGCATGAGAAAATAAGCTTTAGGTGTTCATGTTTACAATAGCTAGGTTTTGATATATTATCTTCACTATCACAAATAAAGAGACTGCATGTCAGGGAGTGGACAAAGTGTAATGTTTGTAGTGTTTTGACTTATAGAGACAATATGCCTATAATTTGCTGCAATATGTATGCGTGGTTATTGTATTCTGTGGCTGTAGTAGTAGAAACACCCTTCAGCTGCAATCATTCATTCTTCGCTTGTGCCCACTGTGTCTTGTCCTCAGCCGACATCCTTAGCTTCCTAAGGTCCATTCTTGACTTGAGTGTACCGAGTCCTACTTTCTTGAGGTCAGCTCGTAGCACGCTTAGCAGATGCATGCTATATCGTCCTCTTATGCTTTTGTATTTGCTGGCTCCGAGTAGGGTGAATGCCAAGTCCCTCTGTGCTGTTGTCTCTTCTGGCATCCTTAGCACATGGCCAAACATGGACCATCTTTGCTGGGCGACTTTTACAGACAGCTGCGATGTATTACACATCTTGTATAGTGGATTGTTGCAAATTATGCTGTCTGGCCATCGGTGTCCAGTGATGGTGTGTAGGTGTTTGCGGTGGCCGGCATCGAGTTTGTCTAGAGCTGCCTTTGGAGCTGCCCAGCTGTTACAGTTTTACAGCATCAAGGATACGCAGGTTGCATTGTATAAATATAGCCTTTTTATCAAGGACTGGACAGCTCTGTTCCCCAAAGCTATTCCAAAATAGTTCTACTTTTATCCGCCAGAACCAACACATTCTTTATCATGTGGGGAAATGTTTCAGAAAAATCTGAAATTAATAGTGTTGCTCCAGGAACAGATTTCGGGTCAAAACTGGTTTCAAAATATTAAACAGCTGATTTTTGTATAGTTGTCTTGATATTGGAATGATGAACTTTCAATTGTTAAACCTTTGAACCTGAATTCCAAGAACCTCCATCTCAAGGTAACTGCACAGGTAAGTTGCTGAAGATTATCAAACTAATATGGCAGGGAGCTGTTGCTGCCTATGTCAGCAACAGCGGCCAGTCAGATTCGTTTTAAAATATTCAACATAATGTTTATTAAATACTACTCAACATAATATGTACTAAATTGTAACTGATTTTGATCTTTTGGCATTTCGGCTGTAAATTCTTAACACCACATGATACAGCATTTTAGTGTTTAAAATAAAGGCAACCTGACATAACTAATCCCTGCCACGAGTGGCCACCCCATGGGGGGTCACATACACATACACCATAGAAAGCGATTCTCGCCTTGCATGCAACCTTCGGGCGCCAAAATGTAATGCATATATTTTGGCTCCAATGGGCACTGTTATGTGCTAATCTCAAATTGGCTAATTCATGAATCCAGTTTTACCTCTGCTCGCCCATCTCTAGCTAAGCTCGACCGACGCTCTGCCCGTGTTGTGATCGATCGATCCATGAACTCCCTGAATCTCAATTAACAGAAAACTATACAGGTATGCAGTTTAATATTTTTAAACTATGTCCAGTTAATTTTGTTTAAAGATATTCAACATAATGTTTATTAAATAGTAAAAGCATACAATTCCTACAAGTTGACTGACTATTACACGTTTATGACCGACTAAATCGCGTCAACCATAAGGTAATTGGTTCTTATGTCACCTTATTGTGATGTTGTTTATTATGACGTAATATGATTAATCGATAAACTGGATTCCTCCATTAGGTATTGTGGAAGTGAGGAATCGAGCAGATACCAAATACGACTATGTGATGTTTGTCGATTGTGTGCACATATCCTGAGAATAACGTGGATGGACGACTGTGAGATGGAAAAGTTACCCCATCGTTTTACATACATAAACTTGGACGAAAGAGCGTTTTACATTATTGATTTGGCATTTTCTTATTATACAAGTCAATACAAATACGTTCATATGTAGATACGTATCAATGGATATTAAATAACAGCAGCTGCTGGGCTATAAACTGTTGAGTTCAGACTCCCGAACCATGATCTCAGTGGGTGGGTGGGGAGTGAACTAAAGGGAAGGGTGGGGTGTGGCTGTTAGGTGGGGTCATTTTAGGGGAGGTGTGAGCGGCGGATGATGGTGCTGGTGGTGGTGAAGGGGAGGTTTGTTGGGCTAACGAACCCCTAATATCATAGCAATTTTCTTTTTATCTTTAACATTGATAAAAAATATATCTGGATTTGATAGAAAGACATAGTTAGATTTAGTTATTGTGTTTATAGTTTGGATTGCAGCAAAATGCATGATGTGGGAGAATTCTTCAAGACAACCATTCCTAAATGATGGGTCTAGATAAGTTACCACTAAACCAACACATGTACAGGCGGTTCCACCTTACGACATCGCCCGCTTGTCCTTGTGGAGAAGCAGAACAGACCACAGAGCACATACTTCAATGTTGCAGTACGTATCAGCTGCTGAGAGAAGAGATCTGGCCTTTGTCAACCTCTATTCTTGAAAAGCTGTATGGGCCTGTGGAAGAACTGCAGAAAACCACAGATTTCATCTTGAGAACGGCTCTCCAAGTGTGATACCAGCGATCGAAAAGAAGAAGAAGAAGATAAGTTACCCATTCCACAGTATGGGTGAAAGAGCGATTGCTATTACGATGGCAAGGTTACCATATTGTAAAACCTGAAACAATTTTAGTGATAGCTTGACTATTTTGAATTACTTTGCCTACATATGTTGGGCTGCAACAGCTTCCAGTCAAAGCGTGTTCAGAATACTCAACATTTTGAAGATGACTTTCATTGACACTGTTACAATGATGATTGATAATGATATATTGGTTTGGCTGGCGTATTGTTCGTAGTCCCTGTTAAACAGGCCCAATTCACACGAGGTTCAAAACAGTATTAGTTTCCTCGTTGTGCTCAATTTGTTTTTGAAAGGTTGGTTCTTTGCCGTTTTGATTTTCACAGCACCAACCATGTGCCCTATGGTCAAGAATCAGAAAAGTTAAGGATTAGGGGTTGACTGCACCATGCGAGATGGAGAAATGTAGCTCGTCGGGTAGCGTCGGGACGTTCCAGTGTAGTATGTCAACTCGCCGTGTCGCAAGTTCATGACGGGTGATGACGCTGGTAGCATCCGGTCTCGGGGCGAGGGACCTTGTACGAGACTGCCCTGTGGGAAACAAAAACCGGCTCCTAAGGCCGCTGGAGCTCAATAATTCCGGTGGGGCCATGCGACCATCGTCGCGAACAGTAAACACAACTGTCTCATCCCACGAGTTTGTGTCACCAGTATGCCTGTCCATAGCAATTTCGTGATCTATGGACTTACAAGATTTGATTTGGTGACTTAAAAATATAAGTCTGTACAATGAGTTTACCTAAACAATTACAAATATGCTAGATAAAACTACAATAAGAGCATACGAAAATACGAGACATAGAGACAGGTAGATTAACTTTTAAACATGGGGCTCCCAGAGGTACCACACAGACTCGTAGGTCCGCAGAGGTATCCCCGCAAGGGAGGCTCCCATACACGACACTTAACTAGTTAACTTAATTTAAGTTATTATACCTCTAAGCTGAAAGGAAGAAGGTTATCTCAGACGAAAAGTGATGTGCCTCACGCGGGCACTACTCCTAGTGCAAGTTTTGGGTGAGGAGTATTATCCTGGCGTGGACGGTCGTTGCTGAATCCTTGCGAGAGGCAAGTGCGGGCCTCCGTCTTGGGAAGGTGTCGACACTGCTTAAAGTGGAAGAAGAAAAGTAGGTAAAAATGGGCCTACACTAATATTTCAATCAAAAATGCCTTAGAAAGAAAATACCATGCCCAGTGAGATTATGACTATAGGGATGCGCACTGCTTTACGTGAAGATGGGACGAAGGATTCCCGATGGATGTCCTTGTCACCGTCTCATGTAGTTCTTGGTTTGCTGTATTAGTAGTTGCCACTTTATTTCTCTGGGCCTTCTGCTTTGCTTAATTCCTTTTAGTTGTTTTCAGAACGAGAATTACTTTAGGCCGCAACTGGCTGATATCTACCGAGCTATTAGACACGGTTGTCGCGGAGAACAGATGTCATAAAGACACCAATACTGGTGGCAGCGCTCCTACATGTTACGTAGCAGGATCTCCGAACTGGATAAGAATCCGGACATCCCACCCCGCAACCACATAAAACATTACAAGACATGGGTTACATTTCACAAAAAGCATTATTAGACCATTTCTCCTATCGTTATGGCGGGGGTAAGAGAGATGAATTCCCGCCGTAAATGTTCTTCCCGCAAGGGCATGGCAGATTTAAATATCATGCCCAGACATTTTAACAGAATTTGGTGGGAATGCGTATCTCGCCCGTCACCTGGTCATATGGAACTAATCGTTTCACCTGTCATTAAGTTTATATACAAGTTGCACTGCGGTGCGGGAGGATTGTCAGTAAATAAGATATTAATTAATACATGTGTTTTCGCAGTGCTTTCCTACATTGGCTTAAAGTGCTAACTACTAAGTATCCGAAGATACACAAGAATGTGTATGTGACACCACACCCTGGCCATCATCGCTCGGAAACCCCAATAGTTTCCCAGAGTCGGATCAGCCCATGGTGCGGATGGGGACATCCAAACAATTAAGAAGCCACAAGGCTGAGCGGAACACGAAGAGAGACAAAATCTTACTTATGACTCTTACCGGAGTGCGGGGCTAGATTATCGCACTACCGGAAGAGAAGAGTATATTACACAGTATGTAATGAAGAAAGTGTCTCTAATCATTTTGAACCTATCCTATTGAGCTGAATAGAAAAAGGTTTAGTCGGTAGCATGCCTGGCTAAACAGAGTTATAGCACGGACAGCGACCTCAGTGAAAATTGTTGGTGGCGAGAGAAAGTCTTGCATATATAAGTGTTGCTGTATAGTGTTTAGTAAAGTAAACCAGAACAATCAATACTGTGTCAAATGATCAAGATATATAGAACAGTACACGTTAACGAACCTACTATAGTGCGACTAGCAACACATTGAGGAAAATGAGAATAATTATCAACAAATACAGAAATTATAACTAGCGGTCCTAAGACCGTTACGGTTCCTTTTAGACATCGGGACCGTTATTGCGGATACAATATAATTAACAAAACCTATATAGAGAAATAATAAACTGTGAAGTATAGTTACTTGAATACTTGGTAGTCATTCCTAAGTTAGGCTACCGTGTTACTGAAATTGATAGGTCACTCAGTAGTTGACGTAAGATGATGCGCTCTCCGGAAGCTGGAAAGTTCCCACAGGTTGGTTCCCGCAACCTGTTTTCCGCAAACAAGACTTGCGCAAGAACACTCATGGCGCGAGTGCACCGCTTGGTGCTGTATACCTAATAGAATGTCAAACGAGCAGTCAGTAAAAGATACGATGGTACTACGTGGTGAAGAAAGTTCCCATACACCGATGGCATGGATGGAAGGTGTAAACAACCCGTCACTAGCGGGGGTTGTCAGAGGCAAATGAGGATACAAAACAAAGCTTCACGGTGCTGTGTACCTCAGCCAGCTCTGAAGACGCACCGGGCAGAGTTTACTTGCTGCGGTCGAAAGTCGAAAGAACCGACACGATATTAGTGCGGCGAGATTGAAATACCACTTTTAGGCGTGGTCAGTAGATCCGGCGAGTCATCCATCAGAGAACATCCTGTCTCTACATCTGTAGACTCACATATTCAGGCCGTAAAGGCCTCACCGCAAATTTGTGGTCCGAATGTAGCTGTTAGTATTCGTGAACAATTATCAGAAGTTCCAAATTACTCCCGTAAATGGGGAGTTACAAAATTGTTTTAGTGCGGTGGGTTGGAGAACTGCACACTACGGGATAAACATCCGACACATAGCGAAGGAAGACGCGTAGTGTCTGTCGCGCTTGTAGTAGCTGGTACAGATCCAACCTGTTCGGCCCATGGCCGAGGATGCGCTCGATCATTGGATCGCTTCTCCTTTTATACTCCTCGTGACGTCACAGATGCAGGCTTCATCCAATCATCGTTCGAGCAAGAGCCAATCAGCGCGCAGCTAATAATAGCGCAGTCGAACGGTCTAGAACTTTCTAGAAGCTTTACATACACGTAGTTATGACGTCACGGCAATATTTTGAAGATAATCATGAAGAGTTTTCCCTGGATAACTCAGCCATTTCTCAACCGAGTTTGATATGGTTTACAGATTTGAAAAGCCGTTGAATTCTGGTCTTGATTAATGCCAGATTTAACGGGAACAGGCAATCATTAAGGATTACAGGGTACCATCTCGGTACACTAAACGCGCCATCCTATCTAGGTCGTAACTACGCCCTCCATATAAACAGTGTCCTAGCGTGCATGCGCATCATGCGTTTTAACGAACTGTCATTTTTCGACGGCTATCTCTCCCATATGTCCACATACGCTTATGGCACTACCCAGAGGGGCGTGTACAGGAAACGAATCCAGGACGGGCTTACCAGCTCAGCTGGTACGGCCGGTATCTGACCGAACAACAGAAAGGAAGCTTGGTTTTTGTGAGATCACCATAGTTCGCAAATCATGATATCAATGCCTAATCTAACTTAAACAAGAATGCACTCTAGTGCGATGCCGATTCAGGCGTTTGTGCTCTGTTCTGGCAATGTACATACGAACCTCATGTCCTAGGTTAGGCGATTCGTTGTCCTTAAAACTCAAAGCAATCAGAAAGCTGTCGCAACATGACTGATGGTGCTAAATGTGGTGATTCTATCTTCTTGCATTCCTGAGCTATGGCCCAAAATTGTATTTCAGTATGCACGTTGTGACCCCGTGACCTAAATATGTGATGCGTTGTCCTGAAACTCTTGAAACGTCTAGTCACCTATAATCTAACAGGATGGTACAAATTTGGTGATTCTACCTACTTGCATTCCCGATGTATGGCTAAAAATGTGTATTTTGGTACCAAGTCACCCTGTGACCTAGATATCGGAACCTTTGACGTGAAACAAAATGTGTCCTTTATCCAACCTCAAGACGAATGTATGTTGCCGATTTAATGATTCTACCTTTTTGCATTGCAGAGTTATTGACGAAAATCTGTATTCCTCTATACACTAAGTGACCCCGTGACCTCGATTTTTTATCTTTTGTGTCCAACCCAAAATATTGTCTACCCACTCATAATATCAATGTATGTTCCGAATTTGGGGATTCTAGGTACTTGCATTCCCGAGTTATGGCTAAAATAATTATTTCACAATGTACTAAGTGACCACGTGACCTCGATTTTTGACCTTTTGACGCCAAACTAAAAAATGTTCTACCCACTCATAATTTCAATGAATGTGCGAAATTTAGTGAATCTACCTCATAGGATTCCCAAGATATGCCTCGGATAAACAGACACACACACACACACACACACCCACCCACCCACCCACACACACACACACACACACACACACACACACACACACACACACACACACACACACACACACACACACACACACACACAGCCGCTAGGCCTACCTTGTTCTACCAGAATGTAGGCATTTCGTCCTACGGGCCATCACAAAGAAATGGGACACTCGGGCCATACACGGCACAGTGTCCTTGACTCTAAAGCTGCTTCCAGTCATAGATCTAACCACTGATTTGATTGACATTTCCACTGCCGATTATTTGATCTTTGATCTCGTGACCACCTACATAGAAGAATAGATTAGAGTATTTTGGTAGTGTGGATGGTATGGGCATGGTTGTGTGATTTGGGATGGGATGGCAGGGGGGTGTCCAAATTGTTGTGGAGATGACCTATCTCATTCTATGTATTTGTTATCTTTTCGTGTGATATTGTTGTTTTTTAGGTTCCCGCTATTGCATAGTGTCACTTCAGGGAATCCGCAAAAGCGCAACAGCGGAACATTGTTACCAAGACACATATGCAAATGCACTCACACTGCCTTACCAAACATGTCTTCTTCCAATACTAATTCAAGTGATAAATCGGTATATAGCAGGTTAGATTTCAATATCGTCTCAGAAAATATCGTGCACCGCTAGTGCACAAAATTGTCATTGCATTACTGCAATCCACTGATTAGTGTTAGATATATTCGCGCGCTTAAATTATATTTCTGAATGGGTGATTTATCTGTGTGACACCAGAGACACGAGTCCTACTTCCTACCTGTATACCATGCTCAATAAAGCACTATTACATGGACTATAGTACAACACTAACGTGATTTGCACTGAGCTATGATTCGGATTCAGTCAGAGTCAGCAACTCGCCAAATATGTAAGGAGGGAATGAAACTAACTCCGCCATTGCAGCCTTCCAAGAGAACTTAGATAATTATACTATTATGACCAGTGGCATGGTAATATATAAGATGTTGTGAAACTGTTATGACTAAGAGGAATAGATGATGTTTATAATTGCCGTGTATTCGTTGATAGGTGGCCAATAAGGTTTTGTTTACTGGACCAAGAGTTGTTCATTTTGTAAAGCTCGGCTCTAAATCGCTGTCCACTGGCCACATACAAGAAGAAGTTCACAGCATTGTTAGCACTGGTGACAAGCATAATAATCCATTGTGCCAGAATACGCCGTGAATATACACTGTGATCCACATTGATTGTTGTCGTCCATGTGGTTCCATCAATTAAAATAAGGGCAAGATTTGGGCTAAGACATATAATAGTCGTTATAGATACTGCTAAAAGCATTACAGTCACAGACTTATTGTGACGTTTTGCTTTCTTCACTCACCACGGAGCTACTTGTTGAATTGTCTATCCCTCTCGACGTACTCAGTTTAAGTATGATTGCCATGTTGCTTAAGCATAATGATAGCAATGGTATAATAACAAAGAACACACCATCAACGAGAACCCACTGTGCAAGAAACGGTTGGTATTTGGGTTTGATGGAGCATGAATAGCCTCCAGGAAGAAGTATCTCTTCATACATAAACATATGTACTAAAGAAATCATAACATCTAGGATAGCTAGAAAGCCAATGGATCGACGAGCATTAGATAATGTACATATTTGAACAGCTCTCATAGGAATACACACAGCAACAACGCGCTCTAGTGTTAACAAAACCACTAACCAAATCGGCATATACTGTAATAAATACCGAGCCGTTGTTATTGCGGAACAGCCAATGTCCGCCATTGGGATATCGCGGAAGAATATTCGAATCAAAATGAATAAAACGTTCACGAGTAGATAAAGAGAATCGAGAACTGCGAGAATCATCATAATCAAGATGGCGGATGTAAGTGGTGTTATCCTCCTCAGGACTAAAAGTGATAGTGTGTTACATGGTACTCCGATAGCACTGAGGATAAATGAATGGTACTTGATAAATACCGATGCGGTGTACACAGGATTCATTCTCACCTCCTTCACCCAGGCGTTCCACTCCACGTTATAATTTATTGCTGTTGTGTTGGTAATAGCATTTGTGACATTGAAGGTGAAACCATCCCATTGCGGCTGAGTTACTGTGGATTCTCTGACTGTGGCCGAAGTGCTTGCCATAGCAGATTTTATTTGTTTATATTATACAGATTGTTCAGCTGAATAAGACTTCATAACAATTTGTATACATATATATATATATATATATATATATATATATATATATATATATATATATATATATATATATATATATATATATATATATATATATATATTTATATATATATATATACGGATGATTAGCGTTTTAAACACGGAAAAGTCAAATAACAAAAACCACTTAAGATTTTACGTGGGCACATTCACACCAGCATGCTTGAAAACCTGTGCTTGTTAAAATGTATACATTTATAGGCTTAAGTTTTGTATTTCAATAGAAACAAAATAAATCTTAAAGGTGCATATCCACATCAAAATGTTTCACAATTAAATTATCAAACCAATACAGGTTTAGAAGTTTAAATTGTCTGCATAAAACAAGGTGTGAAATTGAATTAGAGACGCGAGTCCCTCGTTCATTTTCACAGCTAAGAAAGTATCATTAATTTCTACCAAATGAAACCACTATATGCTAAGATTTATTTCGTTTCATTAAAATTTAGATAACAATTTAATTCTCTAATATTTACAATTTTAACAATTTTATTTTTAAGCATATTGGAGTGAATATCCACTTTTAATATATGATTATTTCATTTCGTATAAATTATTATAATTTTCATAGTTGCGAAGGTGAACTTGTACACAAACAATTACATCAATGTATATGGGCAGAAATCATCGTATATTAATATTTATTTCGTTTCATTATATTGAGGTACACAATTTAAGTCTCTACAAATTACAATTACCATTTTCTTTATTACTAAGTCTCCTGACGTGCGCGTTAAACAGTTATTTTGCTGAATGTTTTGAAACTAATTCGACTGGGAGCTGTCATAGGCAGGAAGAGCTCACAGACAAATTAGTTTCAAAGTTTTCAACTGCTTACTCGTATATTTACCATGAAATCGAAATTCCAGGAATTCAGTGTTCAGAAGGGTAATGGCCATTATAATGCGATGATACCACGCAATACTCTCTCAAATACTGCACATATTGCGTGTGAATAAAGGTATTTCTCACAGCAGATTAATTAACAATCCAAATCCGCATATACATATTCGTGTTGCTTATATCCTACCCATCACCCAACCTAATTAGTAATATACCAATTACGTTCTTTGATCCGCATATACACGTAATTGTGACACAAATATTGGCGCTTAATTCGTGATTGGAAAAAAGGTATTGCAATCCAAACAGATGTGCCTGTGTTATCGGATGCAATTCGTGATCAAAGGGTTTTTTTAAAGGAACGGAAAGCAGAAATAACAAATGATGTGTATTGGTAATCTCATACCATATTAAATAAACTACGATCGGTAAAAAATGGAAATGAATCGGGATTATTTGCGCAAATGCATTTACAAAATCTAGGAGCTCGTAACTTGGACCCAATTCACCTTCCCAGAGTATCCATTCATCATATGCCCTCGTATGACGTCATAATCGGTCCAGCGCCTGTATGATGACGTCACAAGCATTACGTCACAGAGGGTTCCATATAGACCGTCACCAAATCTCAAATACTCCGACACGTTGAATGAATTGTATGTCTTTGTAATTCTTTGCAATTTAATAAACATGCTGTTGAATATTTTGAAACTAATTTGACTGGGCGCTTTTGGTGCCATAGGCAGCAACAGCACACGGTCAAATTAGTTTCAAAATATTCAACAGCTTACCTGTGTAGTTTTTTGGAAATTGATAGTCAGGGTGTTCAGAGATCGAGTGATCCCAACACGAGCGAGGTGTGGATGGAGCTTAGCTAGTGATGGGCGGGGCATGGCTAAAAATGGTACGGTCCATTCGTGACCAGTTGGCGCTTCTCACTCCGGCGTGTGTCAACTGTGTGTGCAGGTATACCGCATCCTATAGACCAGCCTGCACATGGCAAATGTGTACCTGAATATAGTTGCGTACGCGGTTTGAATAGTATACGCTACCGGCGCCTATGTATACGTAGAGCGATTCACTCGCTACTGCTAATTCACTATTTATCCTTTTGAAAACCTTAGGATTGAAAGTCACTTTTTTCTGTGGAAGCAAAAACTTTCGCTCAAAATGAGTTCAAAATAAACTGCTGGTTTCCAAGGTCGCAATATGATGCCTACTGAATATTTTGACATTCGTGTGACTGAATGTAGGCCCTGTCTCTGGAAACAACGGCTTTCAGTCAAATGGTTTTCAAACTAGACAGCATTTAACCTGTAGGACACAGTGGCTAACCAACACGAATATAACTGAGCTTATATGACCGGCTCTAGTGGATATTATTTATTCGCTCAGCATATACCAGAGCGCATGGGTCCAACTTGGTCGCTAATTCGTTCCCGCCAGAATGCCATAAATGGTATATAGCTGCATTTGTCTAATTATTCTGATTTATTTCAGTTTTTCACTGGTGGGTATGGGTTGATTTATATAAAGCTGTCATTCTAGAGCATATGTTAGTTCCCTGTTCCATTCCTTTAAGGAATGATTAACAATGTTTACCAATATAGATGCGTGGATCCATAAGCTATTAATGGACATTTCCAGTTTACCCATCAATCATATAACGTCATAATCAACTACGTGACGCATAAGATGACGGCATAATCAATGACGTCATGAATGACGTAAAGAAGTCCGTCACAATGCTTAATTGATGACGGACTAAGTTTTGTTGTACGAATTGTCTTTATTATTTAATAAACATACTGTTGAATATCTCGAAACTATTTTGAATGGGTGCTGTTGCTGCCATTTGGCGATAGGCTACCGAGCTAGTCATTCCAGTGAAACATTTTCAAAAATACTATTCTTTTTCCCTGCATCTGAACCATTGCAGTGGGAGTTTCTTGCCGGCTAGACAATTACAGGTTAATGTGACACAAGAAGGGTTAACAATGGAATTCCCAGGAATGAAGACAATGGCTGTATCCCATTTATCCGCCAAGTCTAAGACGTCATAATCAATTACATCACGTGTAGGCTGACCTCGCAATCAAATACGTAATGAATGACGTAGCTAAGTCCGTCCGGAACTTTGAATAGTCCCTCAGTTGGCCGAATGACATGTCTTCACTATTTAATAAAGATTCTGCTGAATATTCTGAAACTAGTTTGACTTGTCGCTGTTGTTTAGGCAGCAACGGCCCCCAGTCAAGCTAATTTCAAAATATTCAACATGTTAGCTGAATGGTTACTAGAAAAATGCGATTGTGGGAAATCAGGATTCATTTTATATCAATCAGTTCCAATACGCGCAAAATATGGACGGAGCTTAGCTTGAAATGGACGGGGCACATTTAAAAGTGAATTCCTGCATTAGACGACGAGTCAACACTCCGGACATTAAAGAAAGTCTAAATCCCGTCTCCTACTAAGCGACCATTCCTTGGGAGTTGATGCGAGAGCGAGTGTTTGAGACCTTGAAATAGTCGCCAAGTGAGAGAGGATTTGCTCGCAAGCGTTCACAAGACATTGGTATCACCGGTATGACAGACAGTCCATTCTAATTTAGAAACACGGACATGATGGTAATAATTAAACAGTCACACATATTTCACTATACAAACAATATCACTCATTTGACAGTAATGAGCAAATAATACAGTACATAGAGCCATCCGGTGTTCTTTCCTCGTGGTCTCGCCGAAGGTACCACACAGATCCTTAATTCAGCAGCGGTATCCCCGCAAGGGAGCATCGCGACGAGGTCACTTGGCAGTTTAATATAAACTAATTACACCCCTAGCACACATACACAAAAAAGGTTGTTGTTGTGAGAGGAGAGTGTCTCCCGCGGGCCTCCGCCACAAGAAAATGCCTTCAACGCTGAAGCGGAGGAAAAGAGCTGGGGAAAAGGGCCATTCTTTTGTTCAAACAGAAAATAATAAGTGCTTGTCAATCCTAGTGAAGCCATAATTAATGTGATGCACACTGGTTTACGTGAAGACGGGACGAATGATTTCCAAAGAATCCACAGGTCATCGTCTGATGTAGGTTCAAAGTTACAGTATTGTAACCTAGCACTTGGTTATTAGATACGAGTACAAGCTTTGGCCGCAAGTGGCAGGGAGTCCTACCTAACTTTAGACATATTCATCTAACAGGCGAATACACTCAGCTTCCTGTAGGTCGCCGGCATAGCGTCTACCTCCAAAAGATAGCGTGCGTACATGCTACGGAGCAATAGCTCCCGAATCAAATAACAATCTGATCACCATTGTCCCGCAACCACATATAACATCACTAGGACAAGTTTACAGTTCACAGAAGCAATTTTCGAAAGCACTATATCATTTATGGTGGAGAGAAAGAGATGGATATCCATCGCAGTGTCCTTCCCGTGAGGGCGTAGTGGGTTCTAAAACCTCGCCCAGACACTACAACGAATTGCTATGGAATTAACGTTTTACCTGTTATTAGAGTTAAGTTCCGGAATGCCAAGAGATGCACTGCAGGCCGGTGTCACAATATAATTAATTTCTTTTCGCAGTGCTTCCTACATTGGCGGGGGAGTCTATACTAACTGGTATCTGAAGATACATGGGGAGATGTATGTAAATCGGCAGTTTAGTTATCACCGCTCGGAAACCTCTGATCGTTTCCCAGAGTCAGATCCTGCTAACGCGTCGATAGGGAATCCAAACAATTATTAAGCCTTGCGGCTGGTGGATCGTGGAAAGAGACAATAACTCGATATTAATAAGAGTCCCTAAGGTAGCTGGCCAATTGTACACAACATAGCTGGTGCGTGGTGCTACATGTCCACTACAACCTGAAAAGAAGCATATATTATGCGTCTCTTGAGGAAAAATTGTCCCTAACCACTTTAAACCTATCCTATCGAGATAGAATAGCCATGTTTAGTTGGCAACATGTCAGGCTCGGGAAATTAGAGCATGATCAGCGACCTCAGTGTAAAATTGATGCCAGGGGAATATAGTGATGCAGATATAATGTTGCTGTATAGTATTACCTATACAATGTCAACGATATATCACAGATCATAGGACCTTCTGGTGCTGTTTGTTGAGAGCACCAACAGGAAATAAAAATAATATATACAGTATGAAACAGAAAGTGTAATAATGCGGTCTTAGGACCGGAACGGCACTTATTAGTCATCAGTTCCTATTACGGAAATAATTAAATGCACAATAGTATAGCTACTTGAGTACCTATTGGCCATCGGTACAGTAAGAGTTCATAAATCACTGAAATTGATACGCTAATATGAAATAGCGCGAGATGGCACGATCTTGACTGCAGGGAAGATTTCCACAGGCAGATTTCCGCAGGCAGACTGTTGATGCGGCTCACTCTCAAGCCGGTGAAGAATAACGGGTAATAAGATGTTCACTCGATAGTCAATTTAACTGATACATGATTAAAACAGTTGTTGTAAAGTTTCCGTCCGGCGACGGTAGTTTGAAAGTTGAAAGTTGCCCATTAACAGAGAGGGCTACTGTTATGATTAATTATGCATGCACAACAACTGGGTACACTGTGCGGGATACGTCACATAGCTCTTGCGGCGCACCGAGCAAAGTCCCACCAGACTGTGGTCTAAAAGTTAAGTATCACACGCGACATGCAGAACGGAAGTTTGAATCCACTTTTCAGCGTGGTCGGAAGATCTGGCGAGTCATCAACCAAGAAACACCATCAGCTCTACATTCTGTAGAATCACATCGGGCCCGCAAGTCCCATCCGCAGGAAAGCTCCCTTAGGAATGTCCGGAGGCGGGAGTTCTTACTTTAATTTATTTTTGCTCCCGGATGGCAATCCTGGAGCCTCCAAGATTCTCGTATCGCGGAAAGTCGAAGACTGCCTACCGGCACAGGAGAACTCAATTCCGAGGGCACCGCAGTGATGATGGAATCCCCGTCGGTTTGCAATTGTCCTGCGTCTGCCACTGCGCTGGTCCAGCAGTCTTCCTGACGGATCGGCTTCCACGCCGATGATCCTCCCGATCTTCAATTTTTCGTCCCTTTTATACGACTCGTGACGTCAGCGGCAGGCACTCCAGCCAATCAGTGGGCAAGCAGTAGTCAATCAGCGTGCAGCCAGAAGTGGTGACGAGGCTAAAACGCGGACAGCACATCGCCCATTCAGTTAATGCATACACGCGATTACGACGTCAAAAGCAATATTTTGTAAATAATTTAACGGGAGTTTTGAAGATAACTCAGCCATCTCTGGTCTGATTTTAATAAAATAAACGGTTCTGAAATCCTCGTTTCATTCTGGTCCTGATCCATACCAAGACCGAAGGAAACGGTGCGATTTAAGAAAATCACGCGTACCAACTCGGCACACTATAAGCACACACTCGCTCTCCAATCCTGACACATGTTGCCAGGGAAGCTCTGACGCACGCGCATGCATGCTATGCGCTCTTACTGACTTAGCCGTTTTTAACGAAAACCTCTCTCATAGGGCTTATACACGCGTACTATCCTACTCAGGGGGGGGGGGGGAGCTTGGAGCGAATCCGGAACGGCCGTCCCGTACTCAGCTTAGCTGGGACGGTCCGTACTCGTCCGGTCGATCCGTGCCACACCTTCCAGGATAGGATCACCCTACTGGGACTAAACTTGGAGACTATGCTTCCTTATATCAAGGGGATGGAGCATAATGATATTACAGCTGGATGGACTAACCTCAAAGTCGCTCTGAACTTGGTATACAACTCTAATATAAATCCGTTAAGTTTTTGGTTTAGATCAACATAGTGTCTCAAATCTCGCCATGACTTCACCCTATTGGGACAAAACTTTGACACCTGCTTCCTGATATCAAGTGGATTAAACATAATGATATTGATGTCATAATGCCAAAACTCAAGGTCACTATGAACTTTGCATAACATTCTATATTTTACGGTTTAGTTTTTATCTTAGTTTACCATATCTCTAGATTGGCTCACTCTCTTGGGACAAAACTTGGACAACTGCTTCCTTATATCAAGGAGAGTTGATCAATGATACTGATTTCATGAGGTCAAAGTTCAAGGTCACTCTCAACTTGGGATAAAACTCAATTTTACGGCTAAGTGTTTAATTTAGATCAGCATAGTGTCTTATATCTTCGCCATGGCATCACATTATTGGTACTAAACATGCTTCCTTTAATCAGCGAGGTGAAGCACACGGGTATTGAGGTCAAAGTGCAAGGTCATTGTACCATTTGCCGTGTATAAAACGCAGACTATCAGTTACCGATAGATTCTGTTTAGCTCATTTTTCCCTTATTTCAGAATTGGCCAAATTATTGGAACTAAGCATGGCCATTCAGTTGCCTCAAACAGTAGGAGCAGTACATAGACATTCAGACTGCGGTCACTGTCATTGTGATTGTGATACATATCTAGATTTGCAATCGGAAATGCATAAATTCACTCTGTAGATGAGGTTACGTCAAATGAGAATATAATAACAACGACTTCTGCCTCGACAGGACTGTGATTAGAGTGTTGTGTATATGTTACTTATCTAGACAAAGTACTTGAGGTGTCCTCAAAGTGCATGAGTTCTCTGTTTCCATTCAACTGCTCTACACAGAGAACGTGGATTGGTAACGAATTGCATGGAACTTGCAAGCGATTGATAAATAAAGGATCTGAAGCTCGGTCACGTTAACGCTTCTTGTTTCAACGGCGCCTTAAAGCGCGGACAATGATATTCATATCAATTCACCTTTCCAGAGTATGCACATCCATCATCCGACCTCGTATGACGTCATAATCAGTTCATCGCGTGTATGATGACGTCACAATCCTTATGTCACAAAGGCTTCCATTTAGACTGTCATCAAATCTCGAAAAGTCCGACACGTTGCATAAATTGTGTCTTTGTAATTTTTTTGCTATTTAATAAACATGCTGTTGAATATTTTGAAACTAATTTGACTGGGCGCTGTTGCTGCCTTAGGCAGCTTCAGCACCCAGTCAAATTAATTTCAAAATATTCAACAGCGTATCTGTGTATGTTTTTTTAAATTAATAGTCAGGATGTTCAGAGATCGATCGATCCCAAAACAAGGGAGGTGTGGGTGGAGCTTAGCTAGTGATGGACGGGGAATAGCTAAAAATAATTGTTTTCTCTTCCCCATATAGCTTGCAAAGCGGTCAGTGTTTAAATAGATTCATTCAATCCATTTCCCATTGAATTATAGTTTTCTGTTGTCCTGCAATTGGGCATTCATCAAGATCAGCGCTCGACTGTTAATGGATCAATGGTCAATACACTTAAGTTTTCGCTTAGTCGGTGGTCATTCGCAAACCAAGAGAAGATTACATTTGAAATGTACCACTGTAATGTGGCAGTAATTGAGACCGAGTTTCACATCCTATTCAAGGACAGGGTGTTGTAATCTTCAAGGCGTTTATTTGCTAGTTCCCAATGCTAGGGTCTAGCTCACGCTATTCAAGGACAGTCACGCGTGGAACTTTTATATTATTTTTCATCGTTGATTTTCATGAAATAGACATCTTCATGAAATAGACACTGCTGTGACACATTTCCTGCCGGAGCCCATCAGTCATTGTTTTAATTGGCCAATTTAAGTAGGTCCACGCGCCCAATAGCCTTTGAATATTACACATGTGTTCGTATCGAAAAATATTAAGCGGTCTTAAAGCCGTGTTTATATGAGTTACCAGCTATAAATAAATTACCGATACTTCATTGCAAGTATCTGCCAAATCTGCTTTTAATAACCATATAGTAGATTATTACTGCATATACAATATCATTTTCTAAACGTTGTCCTACATAAATCTTGCTGCCTCCTCCCACCCCACCACCCCAACATCCTCACCCGCACACAATCCAGACTCCACCATACCCGCTGTCCTAGTTCACTTGGCGATTGCTCCGGCACACCTTTTGTCAAATTTAACTAGGTAGCGACAGGGACAGACAGACAGACAGACAGGCAGGCAAGCAAGCAAGCAAGCAAGCAAGCAGGCAGGCAGGCAGGCAGGCAGGCAGGCAGGCAGGCAGGCAGGCAGGCAGGCAGGCAGACAGGCAGACCGACCGACCGACCGACCAGCAGACAGACAGACAGACAGACAGACAGACAGACAGACAGGCCGGGAGGTAGGTAGGAAGGTAGGCAGGTAGGCAGACAGGCAGGCAGGCAAGCAAGCAAGCAGGCAGGCAGGCAGGCAGGCAGGCAGGCAGGCAGGCAGGCAGGCAGGCAGGCTCGCAATAACCTCTTCACCCTATGGGACGTGGATAATAATAATTAAAATGAACAATCACTGTGGTTTTCCAGAGCGCTTCGACGTCTGTTGCCTAATAATAATGTCCTTTCAATAAGGTTCTGCCCACAAAATCTATACGTCATATGGCTGGTGTAACTGTGGGGAAATCAGAGCCTTATTTGTCAAATTAAAGATTTTAGTTTTTATTTCAGTTCCAAATGTCCATATTTTCCGATAAATGGCAGGATTAGTGCATTTTTGACATGTAATTCCATATTTCTAGCAGCATGAATAATTGTGGTGAGATGTAGGACATCCGGGCTGAGAGCAGGAAAAGAGGGTTCATTGCCTTTGACCCACGCGCAATGCATAAGACTTGGCATGTCTCATACATATAGGTGTAGTCAACAACAAACAATATAATTTATTACAGACATGTCTAATACACATAGGCGTAGTCCACAACAAACAATATAATTTATTACAAGCATGTCGGATACATATCAGTGTAGCCAACATCAAACAATATTATTTATTACAGACATGCCTGATATATATATATATATATATATATATATATATATATATATATATATATATATATATATATATATATATATATATATATATATATATATATATATATATATATATATATATATAGGTGTAGCCAACAACAAACACTATAATTTATTACAGGCATGTCTAATGCACAAAATATAATTTATTACAATATTGGCAAGACAACATACAACTATGCATGCATGGATATGTGATGCATGGATATGTGATGGCCTAGCTGCCTCTTTCAAAGGGCACAGCTCTCTGTTCTCATTTGCCTAGGTGTAGTGACCACGGTTGGTGTAGTGACCACGGTGGGTGCACGGGCCACGGTGGGTGCAGTGGGCACGGTGGGTGGAGTGAACACAGTGGGTACAGTTACCACGGTGGGTGCAGTGACCACGGCAGGTGCAGGTGTCACGGCGGGTGCAAGGGGCCACGGTGGGTGCAGTAACCACGGCGTATGCAGTGACCACGGTGTATGCAGTGACCACGGTGGACTCAGTGACCACGGTGGGAGCAGTGACCACGGTTGGTGCAGAGACCATGGTTGATGCAGGAACCACGGTGGGTGCAGTGACCACGGTGGGTGCAGAGAACATGGTGGGTGCAGTGACCACGGCGAGTGGAGTGGAGTGGAGTGACTACGAATTCTAACAAATTGTTTCTGGTCAATTCTGTATTACACCTGTGTTTGTATTACTTAAAACATTGTCCCCGAAGCTCTCTGTAGGGCGGTTTGAGTCGAGTTGTTGCGCGAGACTTGGTATGTCTGATACATCAAACAATATACTATTACAATATTGGCAATATAACATGTAAACGGTAGAGTGAAAATATTTTGTAAATATAGATTTGGACAGTAATTATGCACCGATTTATTTCAATATATTATCATAAGTGGATTATTTTTAGCTATTTGTCACTGTTTCTTGCTAGTGTGTTTGCTTGAACAATCGCTCAAACGAATGTAGCAACTCGATTTTATTAAATTAATTTTAGGTCGGGTGTCTAAATCTGCTAAAACGGTGTGCATAAAATAACTAAATAACTAAATGAATGAATGAATGAATATGATATTGTTCTCGCGATTAGATGAATAAAAGGCATATGGCCAAAATCTAAAGATGGGTGGGCATTTAAAGATTTTTGAATAGCTGAAGGAAAAATAAAGAGGAAATAAATAAATAAATAAATATGATATTGTTCTTGCAATTAGAAAATATAAGCTCAGCCGTAAAATTATATGTGAGTGTGATCCGTGAATTAATGGTGTAATACATTAATGAGATGTTTATTATTTTTACAGTACTGCCTCACGCGCGGGTCATTATAGGTGGCGAGGAAGGCCGCGGTGTGGATAAGTTTAGCCGTCCTGAAAGTGTGGCAGTAAGTTCTGCCGGAGGCAGGTGTTTGTCGCGGACACCGGCAATCCCCGAGTGAAGATTTGCAGTGATGACGGTGCGCTCATCAAAACATTCGGAACACTTGGTCAGAGCGTTGGACAGTTTGCCTATCCTGCAGGACTTGCTGTAAACAGTCACGAGGACATCGTCATAACGGACAGCAGTAATCATCGTATTGTGGTGTGTGATAGAGACGGTCAGTTTAAGTATACATTCGGTAAACGTGGATCAAACAAAAGACAGTTTAAGTCTCCAGCAGCCGTGGCTGTAGACATGGCAGATAACATGTATATCTGTGACTACAGCAATAACAGAGTTCAAGTGTTCACGCGTGCGCACCAGGAAAACTGTCCTTGCCAGTAATGTATCTGTTGCTGTGACGACTGACCGTGTGTACGTCACAGAGCAATGTAACGACGGAGTCAGTATGTTTACTGCTGAAGGTGAATTTATATCTCTGTAAAGGATAATGGTAAGATGAGACGTCCACTAGGTGTAGTCATAGATGAACATGGGTTTGCCATTCTGTCTGACTGTGACAATAATCGTGTTCATGTGTTTGATGCTGATGGCAGGTGTATCTCTACATTCGGCAGCTATGGTGTTAATAATGGACAGTTTAACTATCCTCATGGGCTGGCCATCATGCAAAACGGTGACGTCATTGTCGCTGACTCTGTTACTCACCGGGTTCAGAGTGCCTCTAAATAGGCATACAGCTGATTAACCTTTAGTGGTCTAATGGGAGAAAGGGAGTTTATATTGAGGATACTGTTGTTGAAAGTTGTTTTTATTTTAGACACTTGCTACTGTATGAATCAGAAATACCAAAAAGCGACAAACATTTTCAACATATAACTATTCTGTTGGATATTTTGGAAATAATTTGACTGAAATATGTTGCTGCCTATGGAAGCAACAACTTCCCATCAGATTAGTTTTAAAATATGCAGCACTTTAGCTGTATGCCTGTCTTGAACTTGAGATTATTTCAGGTTTGATATAGTTACTGGTGTGCTTAGCTTCGCAATCAACTTTATGTTAGGAATGGGCCTTACCAGTTTTAGCTATGCCCCGCCCATCTCCAGCTAGGCTCCACCCACACCTCTCTCGAGTTGGGATCAATCGATACCGGAACTCCCTGACTATCAATTTCCAGAAAACGATACAGGTAAGCTGTTAAATAATTGAAACTAATCTGGCTGGGTGGTGTTCCTGCCCAGTCAAGTTAGTTTCAAAATATTTAACATAAAATTTATTAAGTGGTGAAGACATACAATTCGTACAACGTGTCTGCGTTTAAGAGTAAATCGAGTCATTCATGACGTAAGGATTATGACGTCATCATGCACGTCACGTAGTTGATTATGACGTCATATGATTGCTTGAGGAAATGGATTCAAGAATTTTGATTGTTTTGTATCATTTTAGAGAATTTCAGCAAGTCTAAAGATATTATGACATATATTGGCGCTTATCACATGCATGCCCGAATGTACAGACACAAGCCCCACCCCACCCCACCCCGCACCCCACCCCCAGGGTCCCGAATTAATAAAACTTCTTAACATAAGACGGTCTTAATTCTAGGGGCTGCACTTAAGTAAGCACCTTACTTATGTAAAGATTCATGAACAAGTATAAGTGTCTTGTCTACTGAAGCACAGCGAATACATATTATTATTACCCCTCAGTAACGTCACATGAAGAAATGCTGTTATTTGATTGGTTAAGATCAGTAATGGAGGATCTGGTATTTCGCTCACGCGAGAGAGATACCGCACGGCACCCCCGCCCCCGCCCCCGCCCACACCCAACCTGCCCACCTCGCGCGAAAAGCGTGTTTTATCTTTGCTGCACAGCTTGCCATAAAGCTCATTATAATAATATGCCTGTCTCTAAAATTGCAGATATGCGCCCGATTCCGCATTTTTGGCAAACAAGTGTCTCAATTTCAAAACGACTATGCAAAACTGTTGCAGATTTTGAACCTAATTTGGCTGAGTGTTGTTGCTGCAGCAAGGCTGCGTGTATGATTACTGTATTCTGCGGCTGTAGTAGTAGAAACATCCTACAGCTGCAATCAGTGCTTCTTCGCCTTTTCCCACCGCGTCTTGTCCTCAGCCGAAATCCTTAGCTTCCTCAGGTACATTCTTGACTTGAGTGTACCGAGTCCTACTTCTTGAGGCAACCTCGCAGCACACTTTGCAGATATATGCAATGACGTCCTCTTTCTGGCTTTGTATTTGCTGGCTCCGAGTAGGGCGCATTCCAAGGCTCTCTGCGGTGGGGTCTCTTCTGGAATCCTTAGCACATGGTCAAACACGGACCATATTTGTTGGGCGACTTTTACAGACAGCGAAGACGTGTTTAACATCTTGTATAGTGCATCGTTGGAAATTATGCTGTCCGGCCATTGGTGGCCAGTGATGGTGCGTAGGTGTCTGTGGTGGCAGGCATCGAGTTTGCCTGCCTTTGGAGAAGGCAGGCTCTTACAGTTATAAAGAATCAAAACTACGCAGGTTGCATTGTATACACGTAACCTTTTTATCAACGGCATCCTTGCTCTACAAATCCATAGCTTCCGGAAGGGCTGTAAAGCTACGTTCCCCCAAAACACAGCGTGCGGCAATGTCAGCAATATTGCAAAGCTGTGAGCCCAGGATTTAACTTTGCCTCCATGATTCACCGCCACGAAGTGGATCGTCATTTTCTTTAGTTTCATGCTGTGTAGATATAGGAATATGTGATTGTACTCTGTTTTGGATTCATTGATAAAGATTCTCAGTTTTTAGTTTGCTTGCAACTATTGGGAGAAAGTTCGTCATGGGTATTTTTCCTCGTCTATAAAGCCCACATCCATATTCCATCTCTAGTGGCATACCCAGTATTGACACATGTGGGGTGCGTGAGGGGGGCGGGGTTGGGCTTGTGGAACATTCCGAATTGAGGTATGTGCCTCCATAGGAACGAGCATTCCGAAGTTGGGGGTTTGCTTCTGTCTTGCATAGTATGACGCCTATTTGCTAGTAGACAGCTGTTGTAGCGTTAGCACCTTTTGGGACTTTGTGAGCAGCATGTGTCCGGCCCATATTGCCCGGAGACGGCATGGGTGTTTGAAAACCGTATTTGTGTCAAATAGGCCATTGGAACTAAGGAATGCCGCCAGTGCGTCTCCATTGCTGCTGCGTGTACCCTCTCCATACGATCCCATGCATAAGCCAAGTCCTGAACCTTTGCCCGCAATTCCGAGTTTACCCAGCTTGGATTTGAAAACTCCACACACGAACAGTTGCCATCCAGCTGGAGTTATAATGCCGGAGCTCAGTTCTGCATAGAAGGAATCTAATATTGCTGGAGTATTTTTGGCTTTTTCAGTAGTTGGGCCATATGCGTTGACAATGCGATATGTAGTGGTGGTGTGTTTTCGCGTAGGTATAGCCAGGTCGTTGAATGCAGCATGATCACTGACGTATCCAAAACTGATGACATGATCCAAGACCCTTGGCCCGATTACGAAGCCTAAGCCAAGGTATGTGGCCTGTTTTTGCTCCATGAGCACCAGCTTATGGCTTGTCTGTAGTTGCTGCTCTGAGTGTTTTGCTGCTTTATTCTCTTGAATGTATGTAATGTCGATGTTATAATGTTCACAGTCTGCACCTAAGCTTTGCCTCTTTGATGTTGCACCCAGCCACCGTGCATTACACGTAGCTATGGTAAGCTCCTGGGAAGATCGCGTCATCCGAGGATGTCGAGCACAGTTTCTTGTTTGAAGAAGGTTAGACATAATCAGCGTTGCCTCTGTATGCGAATGTCAGCCCGCAATCCTTGATGACTGAATTTCCCCCAGCAAAGTTGGTACTTAGGCCGGAGACCGGCGTGGAGGTGTCATCCTTCTCCCCAGCAAGGCTGTGCATCCCGCTTATATAACACATTTAATACCCGACACAGCGATGGATGTATCATAGCTATCAAAACGGCGAATTAATTACCATCAAACTGTTGTATATTTCGTCCCAACCCGAGAATATTGATCTGCCAACAATATGGCATCTGTCAGTGTAACGACCGCGTCAAGTACAGCAATCAACATGTCGATATGAAATGGAGTATCCGTGTAGAAAAGCTAGATCAGCTGACAGTTGCTGTGAAAGTATGTTTACAAACAATGAGGACATTCCCTTGCTTCAACAAACCCACGTCCTGCAGCTGCTGATGACGTCTACAAATCTGACACTGAAACGTCACATGAACTGGGTGATATTAGCGCTGTTAGTCTTTACTGTCTTCACGATAATGGCCCATACTGTGCCAGTTATAGACAGATTTTACTGCGTTTGACTTCGCTGTCGAGATGTCTAATTTAAGAATTGCTTATATAAATGTCACGTTATAATAAAATATCTCCCTCAGACGTCTGAGGGGTAATACATTCGTTACACCAGTGTTTAGCCGTAGATACAGTCTGTTACCACACGCGCAAACAATTTTATAACGTGTTCACGTGTGGTAACAGCCTGCACCCGCGGCTAAACACGGGTGTAAATAATAGTGGGGTCTGCCCATTAGTCCGACAGATCCTTAGTCCTACAGCCCATTAGTCCGACAATTCACAGACCATTAGTCCGACAGCCCATTAGTTCCGACAAAACTATATTCTAAAGATGCAATTTAATACTCATTCTATATTCTAACCAAGCAGTCCTTAGCCTACTGGTCACTCTGTTCTATGCCGTATTTGGGAAGATCCATACCATGGGTGTGTATAACAATTGTATATTTAGTGCAGCCGTCCATAATAATACTTAGAAACGCCCACAAAAAGGTATCCATTTCCAGCTAAGTTCCACCCACATTCCCCGCCTGTTGAAATCAATTTAGGCATATACACTTTGAATTCTAATTTCCCAGAATCATAATTTCAAGGTAATGAAAGGCGTAATCTGTTGAATATTTTGAAACTAATTTGTCTGGCTGCTAGGCAGCAACAACACTCATTCAGATTATAAAATGTTTTTATTAAATTGCAAAGACATACAATTCGTACACATGACGGACTTTTCAATGCCCATAACGGAACTAGATATGTCACGCTGCATTGTGAGTTCGGTAGTAAATGGGGAGAGGACTTCATTAGTCATCCATAGTCATGTGGTTTCAAGTGGGCGTGGCCTAATTGACCATATATGGAGTGGCCAAAGGAGCGTGTTCTGGTGGGCGTGTTTGTAAAGGGATGCCCACTAGGTCACGCCCATTTTTGGATACTCCATATATGCTCCATTAGGTGGGTGCGTGCGTGCGTCCCCGCATGCATGCGTGTGTGTGTGTGTGTGTGTGTGTACGTGTGTTTGAACGTGTGCGTGCGTGCGTGCGTGAGTGAGTGCGTGCGTGGTTGACGCCGCGTTGTAAACGTAATATGTGACGTCATATCTATATGGTCTTGAATCCCATTGGTTTGCCCTATCAGCCAATAAATGGATTTCTATCTATGCCATGGCTAGGGTCAGTCAACGTGTTAGGCATGTTGAAATAGACATTCAAGTTTTGAAGGGCGAACTCCCAAAATGTGAATTTCAACATAACTATACACGTAAGCTGTTTAATATTGTAATGCAATTTAACTTGAACTGTTGTTGTTTATGGCAGAAACTGCTTCCAGTGAAATTAGTTTTAGAATATTCGACAGAATGTGTATTAAATTATAAAAATGTACACTCGTAACGGACTTCGATTTTAATGACGGGGCTATATGTGTTTATGAGTATGACGTTAGCAAACAATGGACATAATTGATTATGATGTCAGCTAATTGAGTGACAGATTGGAGCGCTACATTACAGCCATTGACACATAGGCTACAGAAAGCGTTTCGACTCCAAAATTAAAAATTACGACACTGAGTGACAAGAATATGTTATGTTATTAATAATAACAACACTAATAATAATAATAATAATAATAATAATAATAATAATAATAATAATAATAATAATAACAACTACCGCCATAGTATACATATATATATATATATATATATATATATATATATATATATATATATATATATATATATATATATATATATATATATATATATATATATATATATACACCTGTGCAAAAGTTAAGCACCAGCAAAAACAATAGAACGTAGAAACATGACGGTACAACTAGGCTGCCATACTTTTTGTCCCCGCGTTAGCTGACATAATTCCAAGTACGAAATGCAGATGCATGCATGACTTCACGCTGCTTGATGTCCGTGCGTGGCGGGAAACAGCACACGTGTTCAGTTATGTAAAAGTCCAGTTTGAGGTGTAGAACATTACATACAGATTTAGGCGACAAGATTAGGAATTTTGTGTTCATGACCGTGGTTTATTTGTACAGAGAGAATTAGCTCTTGATTGTGAACCGCTATGGCAAGACGAAGGTTAAGTGATCGTGTGAAATGGCAAATCATAGGCATGCATACCACTGGTATGTCATGCAGAGAGATTGGCAGACAGCTGAACATTAACCATACTGTAATCAGTCGTTTGATTGCAAAACATGGGCAAACTAACGAGGTGAAGGACAGGCCTAGATCTGGAAGACCGAAGAAGACTACTGCCCGTGATGATCGAGCCCTAGTACGCCTTGTTAGGAGATTTCCATTCACCAACAGCAGAGTGCTCAGCCAGCAATGGGAAACGCGCAATAGAGTGTCAATGTCTACCGTCAAAACGAGACTGTATGCTGCTGGCATGAAAGCTAGGAGACCTGTCAGACGTCCTCTCCTCACTGCACACCACAAAGAGGAGCGTCTGAGGTGGTGCAACGAAAGAAGACACTGGAACATGAGATCCTGGAGACGGGTACACTGGTCCGATGAAAGTCGGTTCCTGCTTCATGCCACAGATGGTCGAACTCGTGTATGGAGGTCCAGACGCACGGCGTACGGCCAACGTAACATCATGGAAGAAGTTCCATTTGGTGGAGGGTCCGTTATGATATGGGGGTGCATCTCATTTGATTGTAAGCTGGATCTGTTGACTGTACCTGGAACACTAAATGGACAAAGATATCAAGATTCCATACTGGATAGAGTTGTGGTCCCTCATTTTGTAAATTATGCACCTGGAACCCACCCTATATTCATGGATGACAACGCCCGACCACATCGTGCTAGAGCTGTGCATGAATACCTCCGCCAGAATGCCATCGAAACCCTACCATGGCCAGCAAGGAGCCCTGACATGAACCCTATTGAGCATATCTGGGACATTCTGGGAAACATGGTGAGAAGGAGGGATCCTCCTGTGCAGAACCTGCAGGAATTAACAGACGCACTCCATCTTGAATGGCAACGAATACCACAATGGCGTATCAGTCGGTTGGTGACCAGCATGAGACGTCGTGTCCAGGCCGTCATCCAGGCACAAGGTGGATATACCCGGTATTAATAATGACAGTCTCAAACTCGTGCACAGATGTTAAACTTCGTTTTCAGACACCATTAATGACAATCTAGCCACGTGTGTCAACTGTAGGGCAATAGTTGTCAGTTGTGTCAACGTAACCATATTCAGGCCTCGTTTTCAAGTTCAAACAAAAACATACAGTGTTTCCCCACCATCATAATCAGCATTCCTCTAGTTGCATTATTACCTCTTGCACTAAGATGGATGGGTACATAAATGTGTATGCTATTGCTTTCTTCATAGCACATGAATATACCCTCGCATGTGCGTAAAAATAGGGTGGTGCTTAACTTTTGCACAGGTGTATATATATATATATATATATATATATATATATATATATATATATATATATATATATATATATATATATATATATATATATATATATATATATATATATATATATATATATATATATATATATATATATATATATATATATATATATATATAATAATAATAATAATGTATACCCCATATGCTGTGTAAATGGCCTTGGTGAATAAAGAAAACAGAAAAACTGTCAAATGCGTGAGATCATATCTTCAGGGTAAAGCAGGGAACACATGTGTGCGTATTGCGTAGTGCGTAATGCGTAATGCGTATGCTGATTGCGTGGTGCGTGATGCGTGTTTTTCGCTCCATGAAGCGATAAATACGCAACGCAATACGCAGTACACAACACGCATTACGCACTACGGACACATGTGATCATTCCCATTTATTTTCAATTATTTTTAAATGTGCGCATCACGCACCACGCAATGAGCATCCGCATTACGCACTACGCAATACGCACACATGTGTGCGTATTGAGTAGTGCGTAATGCGTAATGCGTAATGCGTATGCTCATTGCGTGGTGCGTGATGCGCAAATTTAAAAATAATTGAAAATAAATGTGAGTGAGCACATGTGTCCGTAGTGCGTAATGCGTGTTGCGTACTGAGTATTGCGTTGCGTATTTATCGCTTCATGGATCGAAAACACGCATCACGCACCACGCAATGAGCATACGCATTACGCTTTACGTACTACGCAATACGCACACATGTGTTCCCCGCTTAACGTTCAGTGATCTTAGCTCGCACCTGTTGGCGATACAGAGGCTGAAAACATGTCTAAACTGCACACCATAGAGACCGGTAAAACGTGGTCACAATGACGTGTGGTCGCTCAATACAAGTAACTTATCAATGAATATGGCATTTGGGACGACACGATGCTGGTTCTTTAAGACATACGACCACCCGTCTTATAGAACCAGTATCTTTTGGAGGTCTAAATACGCATCATTGTATAATAACACAACGAAGGAAACCAGTTTTAGCTAAGCTCATCCAGTGTTGGGATCGATCGATCACTGTACTTACGGACTAGCAATTTCCAGAAAACTATACAGCTAAGCTGTTGCGTATTTTGAAACTAATTTGACCGTGTGTCGTTTCTGGCAATGGCAGCAACAACGTACAGACAAATTAGTTTCAAAACATTCAACAGCACGTTTATTAAATCGTAAAGACAAAATTTGTACAGCAACCCTTAGTCCGCCACTAATTAAGCGTTCGTGACGAACTTATCAACGTCATTGATTATGACATCATCCTACGAGTCGCATAGTTGATTGTGACGCCATATGGTTGATGAATAAACTGGAATGTTCCATTAATCTAAGGACATACCGCCCACAAGTATATACATTACATTTTACTAGGGTTGCACGATTTTTCGATTATTCGATGATTTTACTTATATGCTATACACATTATATATCAATATCTAAATTGCATGTTTGGTAAATAATCTGAGTGAACAAAGGAAACATAAACTGAGCGATTAGTCCGGGAGCCCAGTGGCATTTAATTAGACATTTGAGTACAAAGGGTTTGATGGCAGAAATTTAGTTATGGACCAGTGCTTGTATAAAAAATTGCCATTCTTAAGTTTCAGAATTGGTGCTTAAGGTAGGGGGTGCCACTAGAACATCCCGCCAAAAGCTGTTTTAATCCAAATTTGATGTATAAGCTTAATTCTTTCCAGAATTGAATGTGGTAACGTAATTTGCACGATTTTGTAACTTAAGAATGAAAAGGCTGGTGCAGTGTTAATTAATAACGGTGTTAATTACTGTGAATTAGGACTTTTAATTAGACTTTTGAGTACAAGTCTGAAATTAGGTTCACGTTATAGCCTAAGTTGCCAAGAAGCAAAATACATCGATTAAGAACAAATTGTATGGTTCATACAATGCTTAAGAACGCGTCAAACGCCACCATGTATGGTAAACCCCCTGATGTGAGCCATTCATATTTGTACATAAGATCTAGCTTGCATTCATTGCTTCGTACGCCATAGCGTAATTTGCCATAAATAGAAGCGAAGACTATTGTAGCACGGATCGACCGGTCGGGTACGAGCCGCTCCATCTAAGCTGGGTAGGGGCCGTCCGTCCTAAGTTCGTTCCAAAAGCACGCCCCCCCCCCCCCCCCCGTTAGAGCTATAAGCGTTTATAAGCCTATACGAGAGGAATTTCGTTAAAACACGTAGCGCGCGCTGGTCGCTGTATTAACGGAGGACACGTGGCACGTCCAAGAGTGAGTGCCGCGTTTAGTGTGCCGAGTAGACACATCTTAATTCTTCATAATTAGTTATTTCCATCGACCCTGGTACCGAGCTGGTACGGGTCATTTCTTTAAATCACCCCATTATCATCGTTCTTGGTACTGATCAGGACTAAAATGAAACGAGGATTTTAAAACTTTTTACATTTTTAAAATCGGACCAGAAATGGCTCACTTAAATTATTTTCAAAATGTTGCCTGAGCGTCATAATCGCGTATTACATGAATGGGGGAATGCGCAGATCACGTGATCGCCATGTCACCCTAGCTAGCTGCCCGCTGATTGGCTACTGCTCACCCGCTGATTGGCTAGGACCTTCTTCCTCTGACGTCACGAGTAGTATAAATGGAGCCAGAAAACAAGAATCGAGAGAACTTCGGCGTGGAAGCCGACACGACAGCAAGGTTGCTGGGCCAGCGCAGTGCCAAACGTGAGCTAACTGCTAACTGACTGTGGTACCTACACCGCAGCAGTGCCATTCGGAATTCAGATCTCCTGCGCCAATGAGCAACATTGGTCATCCGCAATCACGAATTTTGGAAGCTCTCAGATGGCCATCCAAGGGCGAAATAAATAAATAAGAACTCCCTCTCCTAAACAACTCACAGAGGAGCTTCTCTGCGGAAGGGCATTGAAGGCCCAATGTAAATTCTATAGGATGTAGAGCCGAGGTGATTCTTGATGGATAACTCGCTGGATCTTCTAGACCATGCTGAAAAGTGTTATCAAACTTCCGCGCAGTATGTCGGGTGTTTTAATTAACTTTTAGACCACAGTCTGGTGGGACTCTTCCCGGTGCGTCGCAAGAGCTATGCGATGTATCCTGCATGGTGTACCCAGTTATTTACGTGCATATTTAATTACAGATGTAGCCCTCCTTTTTAATGGGCAACTTTCAAACTACCATCTGCAGACGAACACTTTATAAAATAACGTGCAAATTCATGTATTTGTTATTGTGACTAGCTAGTGGATATACTTCTACAGATGTTCTTCTTCACTGTCTTGAGAGTGAGCCGCATCAACAGTCTGCTTGCGGAAATCTTCCCAGCAACTTCGGACTCGTGCCACCTTGTTCTATGCATCTGTAGCGCATCAACACCCGTGATTTATGAACTGTTTCCGTACCGATGACCAATAGATACTCAAGTAACTTTACTATTGTAGTATTATGTTATTTATTATTTCTGCAATATGTACTGGTGACTAATAGGTACCTTCCCAGTCTTAAGACCGCATTTTTATATTTTCTGTTTCATATTGCATATATTAACTTAATTTCTGTGTGCTTACAACTAACACACACCGTCAGATCCTATGACCTGATATACTGTTAGCACTGTAATAGTTAGTTATGTATATGGCAAGTAGCCATTCTGGTTATTCAGTTTTACTTATATATATAAACTCTAGGACGCAGTACGCTAGGCTATACTATACAGCAACAGTATATCCACATCCATTATATTCCCCCACCCTCAATTTTCACTAATGTCACCGTTCATGCTCATATTGCTCGAAACTGACATGTGATCGACTAAACTTGGCTGTTCTAGCTCGATAGCATAGGTTTAAAGTAGTTAGGGACAATCTCTCCTTAAGAGACACAAGGTGTATGCCTCTTTTCCGGCTGTTGCGGTGACACCGTACACCAGCTAGATTGCATAAATTGGTCAATTACCTTAGGGCCTCTTATTTAACATTGAGTGAGTGTCTCTTTCTACAGTCCTCCAGCCGCAAGGCGTAATAATTGTCTGGACTCACTAATCGACACGTTGGTAGGATCCGACTCTGGGAAACTATTGGGGTTTCTGAGCGGTGAAAACCAAAGTGCTGATTTCACGTACACTCCCTCTGTATCTTCGGATACCCGTTAATTTAGATACCCAATCACAGTAGGAGGCACTGTGAAAACAAATTATATTATGGAGCGCCGGCCTGCAGTGCATCTCTGGGTATTACTGGAACATAAACCCAATGACAGGTAAAATGATAGTTCCATAACACACGAATAAGGGACGAGACGCTGATCTCCATCCAACTCTGTATGGTGACTGGGTGCGGTCTTAGAACCCACCACGCCCTCACGGGAAGGTCACTAGGGATGGATATCTGCCTCTCACTCCCTGCCAATAAACACTATTCCACTTCCTAAATTGCGTTTGTGAACTGTAACCCGTCCTAGTGATGTTATATGTGGTTGCGGAGCGGTGGTGACTGGATCGTCATTTGATTCGGGGGTTGTCGCTCCGTACCATGTACGCACGCTGTCTTTCTGAGGAAGATGCTATGCGGGGCAACCTTCGGGAAGCTGGGCAGTTAGATGTATGTGTGAAAAGATAAGTAGGAATCCCTGCCACTTGCGGCCAAACCTTGGAAATGTATCTAATGACCAAATGGTAGGTTAGAATTTAGCAGAAGGCCCGCATAAATAAAGCGGCAACTACTAATGCAGTATCTTTGGACCCACATAAGACGTTGACCTATGAATTCCTCGAAAATCATCTGTCGCGCCTTTACGTAACCAGCGTGGATCATATTAATTATAGTTTCACTAGGATTGAACCACCGCACATAGCTTTTTGTTTGAATAAAAGAGTGGCCCTTTTTGCCAGCTCTTTTCCTCCACTTCGGCGTTGAAGGCATTTTCCTTTGGTGGAGGCCCGCGCGAGGCACTTTCCTTTTGCAACAATAATATTGTGTATATGTTAGGAGTATATTGGTTTATTTTAAACTATTCAAGTAGCCTCGTTGCTGTGCTCCCTTGCGAGGATACCTCTGCGGATTTACGAATCTGTGTGGTACCTTCGGCGAGCCCACGTAGAAAGAACACCAGTTGGTTCTATGTACTGTATTATTCTGCTCATTCACTAGCAAACGAGTACCATTATTATTCTTTTTAACTATTACTATCATGTCCAGACTTTTAATCTAGTTAATGCACCGTCATACCGGTGACACGGACAGTTGGGATGAAACTGTGAGGTTCAATCTCGGCGGCAATGGTCGTACGGCCCCACCGAAACGTTATCGTTCCACCGGCTCTAGAAGTCGGTCTTTGTATCTTCCGGAGAGTCGCGAAACGGGATCTGCAACCCCAGGAACCGTAGCTAACCAGCCCTCCCGCACATCCTGTACATGCGGTGCAACGGAGTGGAGCAACGTGACGGACCAGCGCATACCCCCGCGAGCTACAGGACGCCGGACAACGGACGGACGGACGGACAGACGGGCGACGGACAGTCTTCATGGCCATAAGCTCACTTGGGCATTCTGGCCGGAAAACAATAATAGCTCTCTGTATATATATTAACATCATTATGAATACGTTTAAAAAGAAGAAATTACAGATTATGTAATTACCGGCGCGTAAATCTCCATCATCAGTTTACGACTACTACTATAATCACCTTTATTTATGTCATTGAGAAACATAAACACCTATACGATGTAATTATGTATATAACATATGTAACCGCCATTGTATGTATATTTCATGTATATATGCGTCCTACACTTCTGAAGAAGTTACCGAATAAACTTGAATTGAATTGAATTGGAAATTGATGGGCATGGAGTTTAGGGACCGATCGATCGATCCCAAAACTGGTGAAGTGTGGGTGGAGCTTAACTAGAGATGGGCGGGGCTTAAGTAAAAATGGATTCCTCCTTTGCGTATCATGGGATTAAGTGACCAGCAATGGGCATTTACTTTTGTATACAAAATATTTCTGCTAGTTTCGTGCATATTCGCGTGCCGCGCGTATGTATGAGCTTTAAAGACGACATCTGTATAAATACTATCTGTCTAAGGCCGTGTTCTCACTAGAGAGTTAATTGGGAATAACGCCATAGCTCACTATGGCGGTACGGCGATTACAACTGTCATGACGTCGCAAAAATAGCAGCTACTTTGCAAAACCAAATATATGGATGTGGACCCTTAAGTCCAAGCAGGTGAGCTACCGCCATATTGTTTGCGTTTCGTCTCCTCTGGCACTTTCCAGCGCACCCATCGTCACTTACTATAAAGGATGCCCCCCCCCCCCAAACTGCCGAAATGGCAGCAGTCAAGCGTTGATCGCATACGTGAAAAGCACTCCGACTGAAATTTATATCGCTCATTCATTTTGCGAAACGGACCTGGAGTCCACCACTGAAGACGTAAGAATGATAAACATATGGTTCTGCACACACTCAAAACTATAATGGACCAATACTTATTCAAAATCTACTAAAATACAGGTCCTATTTTTTCAAAATAATATACCTATACGCATCTTCTTGTCTGTCTCCATTTGCACAGACTACGTCATTACGTCACTACGTCATTGGTCGGGTTGCCTTTTTGTAGGGGCGGTTGAGGTAATTGTACACGCTTGTATAATTTCACACCGCGGCTATTAGTCTAGTTAGTCAACGAATGGGTGGACTAATCAATCAATCAACTAGAATACACTCAAGGAGATGCAGACTGACGCCTTTACGCTCTGGCTTGACAATGCACGTAGTGACCTGACCCCCATGACCAAGATAGCCGACGCTTTGACCTCAAACTCAAAGCTATCATAAGCTGTCACAATATGAAAACGTTTGCTAAATCTGATGATTCTACCTTCTTGCAGTTATGAAGATTGGACAAAAATATGTAGTCCAATATGCACCGTGTAACTCCGTGACCTAGACGCTTTGTCCTAAACTCAAAGAACTTCTCGTCGCCTATAATGTGAAACGCTGGGGAATGCTGAGTTTGGTGATTCTACCTACTTGCGTTTCCGATTTATGGATAAAAATGGTTATTTAGGGATGCAATTAGTGCCCCGTGCCCTAGATATGTGAACCTTTAATCTGATACGAACCTTTATTTCTAGCCAACCCCAATACTAATGTATGTTACCGATGTAATGATTCGACCATCTTGCATGGCAGAGTTATTGACGAAAATGTTTATTCCTGTATGTACTAAGTGACCCCTATTTTGTACCTTTTGACTCCAACCTAGAAAAATTTCTAACCGCTCATAATATCAATAGATGTGCCAAATTTGCTGATTCTACCTCATATGATTCCCGACATATGCCTCGAATAAACAGGTAGGCACACAGTGAGACAGACCCATACGTACACAGACACACGACACCAACCGCAGTACTCACACTGGCCTTGAGCGGCCTGAATAATGAATCAATTAAAAACCAATGACAGAATCAATCAATCAATCAATCAATCAGGGAAGGAAGGAAGGAAGGAAGGAATGGAGGAAGGAATGGGCGCTAATTTCTTTATGGAACACCACCTATACCTATGTCACAAACGACAGCTATCATTACCACCACCACCACAAATAGTAACACCACCACCAAAACCACCACGCCACAAGACCACTGTCACTAACAACGCCAACAACACGAAGCCATCTCCACTGCGCTCACCAGCAACACCACCACCACAAACAGCAGCAGCAGCGGCACCACCACACACCACCACCACAACAACAACAACCCCAACACCACCACAACCACCAGCAACACCACCAGCACCACCAGCACCACCACCACCACCACCACCACCACCACCACCACCACCACCACCACCACTACCACCACCACACCTCAGCAACCGCCACAGCCGCGACCACGACAACCATCACCACCCAGTCAACACCAAGAACAACAACAACAGCTACACCGTCAACAATAACAACGACAGCGTAATGGTGGTTGTGGTGGAGGGGGGGGGGGGGGTTGATGGTGGGGGGGGGTGGGGTGGTTGTGGTGGTGGTGGTGGTGGTGGTGGTGGTGGTGGTGGTGGTGGTGATGGTGGTGGTGGTGCTGGTGGTGATGGTGGTGGTGATGGTGGTGGGTGATGGTGGTGGGGCTGCTGGTGGTGCTACTGGCGGTGGTGGCTTTGCGGTTGCAGCGGTGGTGATGGTGTTCGTGAAGGTGGATTCGTGGTGTTGGCGTTGTTAATTGCAGTTATGAGGTGTAGCGGTAGTTTTGGTGGTGGGGTGGTGGTGATGATGGTGACTGTAGTTTGTGGTATCGTTTCGTTGGTGTAAAGAAATTAGTGTCCATTCCTTCTTTTCTTCCTTCGTTGATTCATTGATAGATACATTCATCCATTCATTGACTAACTAGAATAGTAGAAGCTGTATAAATTTACTCCAAACTCCCCGACAAAAAGGAATCCTGGCCAATGACGTAGTGACGTAATGGCGTAGTCTGCAAATGGAGACCGACAAGAAGGTACGCATAGGTATATTATTTGGAAGAAAGAGAACCTGTCTTTTATTAGTTTTTTAATAGGTATTAGTCACTTATAGCTTTATTTATCATTCTTACGTCTTCAGTTATCGAAGCCAAGTCAATTTTCTGAAATGAATGACTAATGTGAATTTCAGTCGGCGTGCTTTTCACGTATAAGGTCAGCGCTTGCCGGTTTCCATTTCGGGATTTGTATGTATGATTACTGTATTCTGGGGCTGTTTCAATAGAAACATCATACAGCTGCTATCAGTCCTTCTTCGCATTTACCCACTGGGTTATGTCATCAGTCGAAATCCTTAGCTTCTTCAGGTCCATTCTTGACTTGAGTGTACCGAGCCATGCTTTCTTGAGGTCACCTCGTAGCACGCTTAGTAGATTTATGTAATAACGGGATTTGTGGTCATCTTTTATAGTAAGTGACGGTGAGTGTGCTGGAAATGGCCAGAGGAGACGAAATGCAAACAATATGGCAGTAGCTCACCTGGTTGAATTTAAGGGTACACATCTATATATTTTTTTCGACAGTTGTTGCTACTTTGTGATCTCATGACAGCTTTAACTCTCTAGTGAGAACACGGCCTAACACTTAAGGAAAGAAAAGATTCAGAAATGTTGCAACACCCAAGCTCTGCAACTTCCGCTTGTTTACATAAACAGAACATCTATGTACAAGTAGATCGCTCTGCATCCGATTTTAGCCAACTAAATCTTGAACATGGGATGCTGGTAAAGGTGTGTGTATGTCATCGCAAACATCGCTGACTGTTCACATCCCTGATGGCAGCCATGACATGTTGGTATATGTCCGTCTTATGACACAATACAGCGTCGCGTCCGCCTCATAATGGACGATTGCAGTTTATCCGTCCATCATATGACGTCATAATGAATTACACGACACGTAGGATGAGGTTATAATCAATTACGTCATGAATTACGTAGATAAGTTCGTCACAAACGCTTAATTGATGATGGAGCTAGGCGTTGTTGTACGAACTATATGTTTTTCTATTTAAGAAACATTCTGATGAATATTTTCAAACTAATTTTACTGGGCACTGTTGCTGCCATAGGCAGCAACAGCACCCAGTCAAATTAGTTTCAGAATGCTCAACAGCTTACCAGTAGAGTTTTCTGGAAATTAATAGTCAGTGATTTCAGGGATCGATCGATCCCAACACGGACGAAGTGTGGGTGGGGATTAGATAAGAGGGCTCGGCATAACTAAAATTGGAGTTGTCCATTAAAGAGTTTTATGAAGGTCACCCTCTGTGTTGACAACTCATCATTAGCCCTTGCTGGTTAGTGACCAACACATCGGGTTCACGATAAACTGAAGCAATACATTTTGGAAATAACGAGAACAATTCCGATTCTGGAATTATGCATCGCTCAAGCTATGCGCTGCAAAATGATTTTATACTGAACAGTGCGCAACAACGGGAACAATAGAATAACAAATAATTGCGGTAATAAATTCTTAGATCAAATGTTGGCTGCGATGAAGATGATCGTCACTGAATTTGTCTATTTCCAAATTGTATTGATTCCTTCGGGATAGCTTTAGCTGAAGTGGTTGGCCTGTAAGTAACCTTAGTATGTTTAGCATGTCATAGTAATATAATTGCCTGGTTGAATTGCATAATTGGCTTTCTGAAATGCTCTCCAATGCAGGGAGTTTATCTGTCAGTCAAATATCTGACCTCATGTTCAAATACGTCATCGTCGTCATGTGTTAGCTGACGTCACAATCAAAATGACGAAGAGTCACGTCACAAAAATCTAAATTTAAAAGTTAATAAACAGTACGTTTAATATTTTGAATCTACTTTAACTGGGAACTGTAGGACCCAGTCAATTTAGTTTCAAAATATTCGAAAGTTTACTTGTATAGTTACATTGAAACATAGATTTTCAAATCGATTCCAACATGCGCAAGCAGTAAGCGGATCTTAGATAGAAATGAGCGTGACATATGCCTTTAGTAGCAATACCTCTCAGTCAAATTAGTTCAAAATATTCAACATGATGATGATTGAATTGCAAATTCATGAAAGACATACAATTCGTACCGTTGACGGACTTTTCGAATTTCATGACGGAGATCTATTCGGCATTCTGATTATTGCATCACACAAGCTCTACGTCATTGTGAGTATGACGCCAGCTAATATTTGATATAGACCTGTGTGAGTATGATTTCACAGACCGGGGATTGTCATAAGCGGATTTGTACCCCCAAGATGGCGCTTAGGATCCCCCAAATTAGTGGTATTAGGTCCCATGGGCCGCGTGAAAGTCGTGCATCATTGTGTGCAGTGGTCTTGAGAAATGTCAATTTACAGGCCAAGAGAATATAATTTTTGAAAATTTACCCCGGGAATGTCTGGTTCGATAATCGAGCCAGTCGTTCCAGTGATAAATTATCAAAATAGCCCGCTCTTAACCTGCAAATGGGCATTCAATAATAAACAATTTTTTGTATATTCTTGACAAAATTTAGTCATTAAAGTGTTTCATGAGTTCAGAAGAGATGTTTATAGAATGTCATATTTGACATAAAAAGAGGTTTAGCTATGCCCCACCCGTCTCTAGCTACTTCCACCCGCACCTCTCTCGTATTGGGTGGGATAGATCGATTTCCGAATTTCTTGACTATCAATTTCCAGTAAACTATACAAGTAAACTATTGAATATTTTGGAACTAATTTAACTATGGCAGCAACAGCGTCCAGTCAAATTAGTTTCAAAGTATGTAACAGCGTGTGTATTAAATATTTGAGACATACAATTTGTACAACGTGTCGAACTATTTAGAGTTAAAGACGGGCCAAATAGAAGCATTTTCGACGTAATGATTATGACGTCATCCTACACGCCGCTTAGCTAATTATAACGTTATATTACGTCAGATGATAGCTGGACACGCTGGAAATGTGTATTATCGCCCCTCTTCCTAGAATATACACTCTTGGGTATACGATCCAGTCCTTCAATAGAGTAGCTGACGTCATAATCAAGAGCATTGTGGTTGACGTTCCCATCTAAATGAAGTAAGTCGGTAACGAAACTCGAAGTCTTTAACTATTGTATACGAATTCTAAGTGACGAATTTACAATTTATTAAACATTCTGTTGGGTATTTTTGAAACTAATTCGACTGGTAGTTGTTGCTATAGCTGTTGTTATTTCAGAAATATTGAACATAAAATTTCTTAACGTGTCCATGGCATGACTGGTATACCTGTGTATAAATAGAACACACATGCGTCAATATTTCACAAAATACACACCGATTCGCTTGAAATGTTCTCAGTTAATAACAAAAACCTGCCACAGTGATCGGTTACCAACTCAAAGTCGATCACATTTATAGAAGGTTAATTTATATGCTCAGACGGTTCTTATAAGACGGCATTTATCTCCCTTCTACCATAATTTGAATGCAAACTAACTAAATTTGTGGGATTGTATACAGACACCTCTTTGACAACCAATTTAGAGGATATTGGTCGGTTTAATAAAATAAAAAAAACATGTACGAGCGCATTCAGCAGGAAAAACTGTATTAGAACTAATTACAAATATCGCGTGTACTAAAGATAATTTCGGCGACACCGCTTTCGATATCTTCCTTGTGGCTTACTATTGATTCATAGCTCATGCCCACGGGAGCCGTAACTGGAGTAATGTAAATACATGTGGCTTAAATTGTCGATTGCCGGAATTGAAAGAGTTAAAATCAGAATTCCGGTTCTGCCCGTTTTCAGATGTGCATTTCTTGTTTATTTCCTACTGTACGCTCGCAAATGTATATGCGCGAGGCTGATTTTGTTGCTATTAGAATAGCATTGGCTTTTGGGCTTTAAAGCGGCTCATATACGCTCAATAGTATTGTGCAATATTGAATATTGTGCAATAATATCGATCGGCTATGCGTTATATTGACGGTTTGCGCAATATATTGAAGAAATCAAAAATGTTTTGATTTTTATTGACGGTTGCACACTATTACTGTGCTGTCTGTGTATTTGTCACAGCAATATCATTGTACAATGTATTTATTTTATGTGTTTATTGTGCAATATTATTGAATCACGTGTGGAAGAAGTGGTTTGACAGAATATTGACTTAAATAAAATGGATTCAATAAAATTGAGCTTTAGTATTAAATTATTTATCACATTTTCTCCGCGGTTAAGTCAGACATAACGGTGAACTGCTAAATATTATAAAACTAATTTGGCAGTCACCAGTTGCTGCCACTGTCTAATTAGTTCTAAATATTCAACAACACATTTATTAATTTATAAATGATAGTTGATGTTTTGCCTTTCGGGATAAATAGAAAAGGCTTAAGCAAGATACCAATACAAGATATTTACGTATTGGTAATTTTGACAGTTTGTGTCGGATTCCAGAAGAAATACAACGACATCCGGGTTATTGTTGAGTGTTTGCGAGTTAGATCTTGCGCAAAATGCCACTTGAGAATCCATTAGGAAGAACAGGATTCTGTGTATACATCGTGTCAACTGCTACGCGGGTGGCTTTCCTACAATACTGAGAGATTGATACAGGTGGTTTGGAAACCCGGATGTTATACTGGAAAACTCGATTTAACCATTTACACCTCAAATTTCATCAAGGAAATTATTGTTTTCTTATAGTAAATGACAATTAATAAAGCAAGAGAAAAGTATTTTTGAAATTTTCCAACTGGAATGACTGGATCGGTTATCGAGCCAGTCATCCTAGCTGTAAAATTTCAAAATATCCTTTGATTGGTCTGTAAATGGACATTTCTCGAGACCATTGAAAGGGCAAGTTTAGGCCAATGTGAATGTTAAATGGATAGAAAGTATACATTTGATATATTTATTCAACACAGCGTCTCTCCATTGCTTGGGAAATATCAATACCGAGAATGTCATTACGTTCATCCATCTATTCGTCCTTCCACGAAACTCAGCCAATCGTATCTTTGAAAAAGCGCACATGTAAATGATTTTAAAACGCAAATGTTTCATTGAATATGCGTCATATTAATAGCAAATCTGTATTTAACCTGTTGTCATGAATTCCCAGAATCTAGATTGCAAGGTAAGCTGTTGAATGCATTGAGACTAATTTGACAGGAACCTAATTGTTTTGTATTTTATTGTAACATATATATATATATATATATATATATATATATATATATATATATATATATATATATATATATATATATATATATATATATATATATATATATATATATATACAATGAGATTGGGCACAAGTTCTGCCAACTTTGAGACGCCATCTCCCTACAGAAATATTAATTAGCAGCAGAAACCCCCATATAATACATAGTGTGAGAGAGAAGTAGAGAAAAATCTGCGAGAGAGAGGGTGAGAGAGATAGAGATAGCGAGAGCGAGCAAGAGAGAGAGCGAGAGAGCGTGAGAGAGGGAGGGTGAGAGAGAGAGCAAGAGAGTGCGAGAGAGTGTGAGAGAGTGAGAGAGAGCGTGCACGAGAGAGTGCGAGAGAGGGAGGGAGGGAAGGAGGGAGGGAGAAAAGGGCCATGGGAGAAAACTAATAAAACATAATATAGAAGGGAATGTGTTTGTGTTTATACGCAACATCAAGTCCATAGTTAAGGTAACCAGCGAACTATCCGAAACCTTTATATACAATTGCGGCGTCAGGCAGGGTGAAAACGTATCACCAATTTTATTCTCTATCTATGTAAATGCACTGGAGAGCTATCTAGAGAGTAGCGCCGTGAACCCAATCAAACGCAACAACTCACAAAACGATCCAGACGTATTTTGTTACTTCTATATGCTGATGCCACAATCCTTAGGAGCGATAACCAAACTGACTTTCGAAATATGCTAAATGCCTTTGGCACGTATGCCGATAAATGGAAGCTTAAAGTAAATTTTTGTAAAAGTAAAATGAATGTTTTTGGCAGTACTAAACGTTACTATGAAAGATACAATTTTTATATTAATGGAAATGAAATAGACATATGCGATGAATATAAGTACCCTAGAATTAGTATGTCTATCAATGGTAAATTTACAAAAGCGCTCACCCATATATGTGAACAATCACGCAAAGCAGTATATTCCCTACTCAAAAATGCTCGCAGATTAGATTTACTCATTGACTGCCAACTAAAATTGGTTCACCAATTAGTAGACCCGATCCTAATATATGGCTCTGAAGTAGTTGGAATTGAACGCTGCGATCAACTGGACCATGTAAAACTGATTTTATTAGACATAGTTAAAAAGTTATGCATAGTACACCAAAGTGTATGTTGCTAGGTGGAACGGGCGAGCTACCAATAACTATACAGGTTAGACATTGTATAATACAATTTTGGCAAAAACTTCTGAGGGGAAAAGAAACAAAGCTATCAACAACACTTTATAGATATATGTTCGCAGGTTACTCACAAAATGGAACACAATATAGGTGGTTAATTAAAGTCAAAAATATTTAAACGACACTAGGTGTAGCTATCCCTGGACGCATCAAACTGCTCAAGTTCTCAAGGCCCAATATATCCAAGGATGGGAAGGGCAGATGTCAAACTCTTGGAAAGGAAAAACATATCACGCATTCAGAATACAGTTCGAACTAGAATAGTATCTACTCCATCTAACAGATTAACGGAGAATTATGCTTACCCATTTCCGAACAACAAACCATCACTTACCTATCGAAACTGTGCGTTAGGATAGGATAACAAGAGAACAAATAATCCGTAAAGTATGCCAACAGAATGAAATCGGAGATGAATACCATTACTTATTCACCTGCGATTATTTAAAAAAAAGAAAGAGCCGATATCTTGCCTAAATCAAGCTACGCACATCCAAACTATTATAAGTTCCATACGCTATTCTCTACGCAGAAGATAAAATTGCTAGTAAAACTATCTAGATTTATCAAGGTGATTACATATCAACTCCATGCTAGTAGGAAGTCAACGAATTAAAATGTACAATGGCGACAATGACAGACCACAACACCAAAGCTAAATGATAGCGACTACGATGACAAAAAGAATGACAGCAGTAGATTACTCTAGGAACAGCAATGATAGTAAGCGACAATAACGACGAAGACGACGAGGATGGCGAAGGCGGCGACGATAGCAGCAACACAAACAATGGCAGCACCAACGATACAAAACATTGACCACAACAACAACAACAGCAATATCGGAACATCTATATGTGCATATGGTATTCGACAAGAAAAATTGTAGATATAATGTATACTAGCTACTATTCCATGTAACTACTACGTATATATCCCCCATATACCATGGAACGTGGTCTTGGGGTGTAAATAAATCATTTCATTTCATTTCATTTCAAAATGGTATCTAGCGCAATACGTGGCTCAAATTTCTGAATATAGTCCACCAAATGATGTCTTCTTCTTCCCAATTTGAGTATTCCAAGAAAAAGTGACGATGTCTCAGGTATGTGGCAATAAGAACAATTTGGTTGGTCAATAGGATGGTGACTATATAAATCAGCATTTAATTGGTTGCATTTATTTCTCATTTTACACAGAATAATATTTTCTTTGTTTTGCCCAATGGAACAGGAACATGTTTCTGCCATAGGGAACAACAAACCCCAATTGATTAGGATCCCAATATTCAACATTCATTTCATTAAATCGTAAACGAGATGTGATGTTTTGGCCATTCGTGTTGAAAGCGTTCAATCAGCCTATGATTGTGCTAGGTGTGCCTAAGAAGAGGTAGTTTGCAAGAAGTGAAGACCTTGATGTTTTAGATATGTATGTATGTATATATTTTTATTTTATTGAGGCACTGGCAACGTGCGGCTTCAATTTCCATGTGCTAACTTAGCCGACAGTGATGCACCCGTTAGTTTAATTTGTTGATCACCATCTCCCAGTCGGGGGATCGAACCGCCATTCTGCACTCCGCATAGCATCAGCAACCAGGCATCTTTCCACTGGACCTATGTATGTATGATTACTGTATTCTGCGGCTGTAGTAGTAGAAACATCATACAGCTGCAATCAGTCCTTCTTCGCTTTTGCCCATGGTGTCTTGTCCTCAACCAAAATCCTTAGTTTCCTCAGGTCCATTCTTGACTTGAGTGTACCTTATCCTGCTTTCTTGAGGTCACCTGGTAGCACGCTTATCAAATTTATGCAATGACGTCCTCTCCTGGCTCTGTATTTGCTGGCTCCGAGTAGGGAGAATGCCAAGGCTCTCTGTGCTGGTGTGTCTTCTGGCATCCTTAGAACATGGCCAAACATAGACCATATTTGCTTGACGACTTTTACAGACAGCGGCGGCGTATTACACATCTTGTATAGTGCATCGTTGGAAATTATGCGCTCTGGCCATCGGTGTCCAGTGCTGGTGCGTAGGAGTTTGCGGTGGGAGGCGTCAAGTGTGTCTAGAGCTGCCTTTGGAGCGGCCCAGCTGTTACAGTTATACATCATCAAGGATACACAGGTTGCATTGTATAAACGTAGTCTTTTAACCAAGGGCATCATTGATTTACGAATCCATAGCTTCCAGGACAGGAAAGCTATGTTTCCCATAGTGCAGCGTGCAGCAATGTCAGCAGTACTAAAAAGCAGTGAGCCCAGGATTTTACTTTTCCTCCGTGGGTGAACTCTGTTTTGGATTCATTCATAAAGAGATTCTCAATTTTTAGTCTGCTTGCAGCTATTGGGAGAAGTTCGTCAAGGGGTTTCATTTCCTCATCTATAAAGTCCACATCATCGGCATATTCCATCTCTAGCAGCATGCCCAGTATTGCCACCGGGGTGGGGGTTGGTCTTGTGGGATTTTCCCGCACGGATTTCAATGCAGCAGCCAGGTAATAGGTGAAGAGCACAGGGGATAGACCATCTCACTGTGAGGAGCCGATTGATGTCTCAAACTCTACAGACTTCACTGACTTGAATCGTACTCTCAGCTTG